>VZSC01012449.1:282325-305351 GCA_013398225.1 Steatornis caripensis
CTGGAACAGGCTGCCCAGAGAGGTTGTGGAGTCTCCTTCTCTGGAGATATTCAAAACCCGCCTGGATGCATTCCTGTGCAACCTGCTCTAGGCTAACCTGCTTTAGCAGGGGGGTTGGACTAGATGATCTCTAGAGGTCCCTTCCAACCCCTACCATTCTATGATTCTATGATTCTAATGAACATAAGAAACATATATTACTCTTAATGAATACTAGAAGAAATTTACTCAAGTACTCACGTTGAAGTTGGTTAAAAATACAGAACAGTCAGGAAAAGTGTGTTTGATTATACTTTGATTCAAAGAGAACACGTGAAAAAGTACCCCCTCAAATTAAAAATATTCAAAGATTCTCCTATCTGTTTTTCCATTGGAATTTCAAAACCTTCAACATGACTTTATGTGCTCTAACATGAAATCCATGCCATGCTCCTTTCTTGTACCTGAAGAACTCAAATCACACTGTTCAATAGAAAGCACATCAAAAAACCTCAGAAACAACTGGGTTTCCATGAATGGCCTTAACATTCTGTAAAAACACTACTTGTTTTCCATACTTTGTAGTGAACTATCACCTAAGAAGTGCCAGGTTTTAGGCCAGAGTGAATTAAATAGCTAGTTCGCCTGTTCCATGGAGCCAGTCAGTAGAAGTGGTGCTAGTAGAAAGTAGCACTTAGTTTGCATTTATCTCAATTTCACTGATATTCCAAGTGGATTTAAAAACATTACTTAATTATTCTCTGAAAACTATTGCCATAAGGCATATTATGAGACGTTCACACCACTCTAGAAAGCCTCAACTGATTTGTGGTACTCCCAAAGATACACATTGGCAGTGCTTTTGCTTTCAAGCTGATACCTTGCTTTTAGGGGCAGTAAGATTCTCACAGCCTTAGGCTTTGCATTTTCTTACCCCCAAAATCTTTCTGCTATGTACATAACAATGGATACATAGAAGAAAAACATTCCATGTTTTTCAAAGACGCAGGCTGTATTAGTTTATAGTGTCTCCTGCCTGAAAAATTCATCAAAATAGGGGACTGACTTACATGCTAATTTTTATAGGCTAGGTGAGGAGGGGCAAGAATACATGAAGTGATAATGGAAGTAATGTATTTATTTGTTTTGCTTCATAAAAAGGGTGCAGAAAATCCCGTTTCCCTGAACAAATCAAACAGGAGGATATAGTTTTCCTCTAGGACTTATTCCAAATATTCCACTCAGAGGCTTTCAGCTTTCTCAACATTTTGCTGTATATGTTCCTATGGATGTCTGTGTGTGACTTTTGTGTGTGTACATATTTGTGCACTGCTTCCTATTGCTTTTCTCAATCTAAAAAATATCTTTTCAAACACCACTGGCTCTTCCGCACCTCCATTCAAATTTCAGTCAAACCTGCTCACCCACATAGCTTAGATTCCTAATTGGCCTTGCATGTATTTTGGGTAGTGGTTCTTATTATTTCAGCTATATATTCCAGAAAAGTACTTAATTGCTTTTACAGATTTATCCAAAACACACCATTCCTTTTATGCTTCAGTTAGACTTCATTTCACCAGGAGCTGTCTCAGCTCTGCCCATAACTTCATAGAATCCTTGATAGTGATGTTCTTTATGAGTCACCAAGAGCCCAAACAGCAATGGTATCAGGATTGACTTGGGCCAGATTCATCACAGCTGACATCAGATCTGAATACCATGCAGATGTTCACATCTGAACTTGTCACCCTTGACAGTCAGTGGAAAGGTGTAGGTACTTTTAGAGTCTGATTCATCTGCCCTATGTTAACTGTCTTCTTTAAGCTGAGAAAACTCACTCTTCACTTTACTGATTATACTGATTAAGAGATCTCCTTTGATTACTTCTAGGCTACTTACTCAGTGGACTAGCCTAGAGTCAGATGTCTACACTTGGTCAGATAAATGCCACTTACAGTACTTCTATGTCAGGAGATATTCATACAGACTTCCAGGTCCCCTTATAGTTTTTCCTCCTTTGTCCAACTTCCTTTCAACTACTTCTCAGATATCCTCAAGAAACGGTTTTTGCTTTTAACACTAATAGGTTGTCTGGGACACAGGGATACACCTTGATAATTTTACGCTAATTGTGGATGTATCACTACTATAGGTTTTTTTCAACTTTCTTTTGGCAGCATGTGTGTATACTTGATAGGTGCTCAGTGAGGATTGGCTGGACAATGCTGAGTTTACTATAGGATCTCTCTATTGGCTTTCTAATCACCACTTTTATTTATTCAGGTCAGCATTGGACAGTAGTACTTTCTGAATTTCCTCAGTATTGATTTTTACCTCTTAATTTCTCCTAGCCCTCTGGGACAGTATCAAACCCTCCTTTTTAAAGGCTTTTGCACACGTTATAAGCCACTGAGCATTTTTAGCTTTTGAGATATTATCACCAATTTTTCCTCAGAAAGCTGTGAGCACTTCCAAATTAGGCTGGTTTCTGCACCAACCAAGTGGTCCCAGTCTCTCTGATTCCTGTCAGGAGAGCCACGGTCCCTGCAGATCCACGCATTGTGCATAATGTAAATGTAGATCATTATCTCATACCCAGACGTAATGAATGCCGAGGCACACTATAGCTTTAATGACTTCTATATGCTATCAGAATGAATGATATACTGATTCCAGTCCCTTTTGTGCTTGTTCTACAAAGGTACACAGCTAAACTCCGGCTTTGACCAAAAAGTTTCAAAATTGCAGATTCCTGAAAGAATTTTCCCCTTATGTTTGTGTGCAATTTGCCTGGGATCCTGCACCTAGTGAAGAATTAATTCATCACGATGTCTGCTACTGTCAAGCCTCTTGGTTCCCTGCTTTTTGTATCCTCAGCCATCTCAAAAAATGGCCTACTGCGAACAGCTAATACTGACTGACTGGCTTCTCCTCCACGCTGAGGTCCAAACACAGCAGCAGCCATTGCGTCAGTGCTACTCTCAGTGATACTGTAGCAAGCTGTATCTATCTTTCTCTTATGAAGAAACAACTTTGCCAGGCAACCGGGCATATCCTGCGCTTGCTTTCCATTTTCTCCAGCCTTTCCACTGAGTATAATTCTTCCTTTAGTTTGAGCAGGGATTTCCCAATCCCAAAATGTACAACAGTTTAACAAGCTCAGCTGAATCTTTCTTTCACTGATACCTGTCCTTACTACCTGCCGTTTCTCCCTGCTCCTTGCTTATTCTCTATCTCATCTTTTAACTTCCAGACTACTACCATCTGCTATCATCGTGTTATCCAAAGATGATACCAAATTCTACCTGCTAAACAACTTTCCACTTCACATATCATGATGCTCTTGTCTGGTAAGCTTTTAACTGAGCACGGGAATGTTCTAGCTGTCCCAGTGGGTAAGCCATAAACATCTGTCCTTCTGTAAACTACATGAAAGCAGAAATAAAAACATTTTGAGGATGCATGTTTCTTTGCCAACATGGTCCTCACGGTTCCACTGAGGGCCGTGCTTGCAATCAAAACTTCACCAAGGCCCTCAAACTGTTCTACCCTCAAACTTTCTCTCATACAAATGGCAGTGAAGATACTGTAGAGATTTAAGCACCTCTAAATGTGTTTTGTTGAGTGGCCTAAGTTCTTTCAATACTACTGAGATCATACTCTAAGTCTGTGGTGTTTCTGCATCAATATTGCCATGGAACTGTAAGCTCTAGAATTTGTGCTCAGTATGAGCCGAAAAGGGTTTTGAAAGCGTTCTGCAAAGGGATAGGCAAAGGGAGAAGAACATGTAAGAACCATTTCCAACACTGAAAATGAAAAAGTCTTACTCTTTTGTTCACTTATAGAGCTTTTCACCTAAAATAATTTTGCAATGTTGGTCAATGCATAAATAAACTTTCTGCAATAGGAATACAGGTGGGTGGCTGTGGAGCTGACAGTTTTGTACAGCTGCAAGTTTCTTGTCTTTAGAGGAAACTCCCCCACTCACAGATTGTGTGTGCAAGGTAAAAGATCTCTTTTGGAAGCAACTCATCATCCACCAGGCATTCTTCCTCCTGTTCTGCAGAACAGAATATATGTATTTTCAGATTATTTGTGCTAGGAATAAGGCTGTTTGTTTGTTAGAAAACTTGAGTTTCTTCCAAAATCAGGTCATTTACCTTAAGTACAGCAAATGAATCTGTGCAGAATAGGAGAGAGAAATACTGTGGACTGCCTTTTCCACTAGCTACTCAACTTGTCCCAGCCAACTGCCTGCAAAGTTTTTTGGATAGTTAGTGTACTTTCCCCCCATCCTTTGGACCTGCTTGACATTATCTACTGCTAACAGCCAAGGTGAAAAACAAGTACTACAGCAATAAGGGTACTATTTATTCATTGCAATAAACAATAATTTTAAAAAGTTAAATATATTAATTTTGGATGTTAATAGCCATACAAAATATGGTGCTGTCATTTTCTGCTGAATCATAGCTAAGGATAAAGCCCAAGAGCTAGCTGAAGGCATATCTCTATCTCTACGTATTTCTTTAAAAATTATTTCTTCTTTCCTGCTGGTCAACAGTGAACTAGCTGTTTAGAAGACAGGTTTCCATGGTTACAATTCTTGCATGGGGTCCACATGATACAACTTAAATCTTTGTTAAAGCAAAAAAAAAATCTACTTCCTAAGCAGAAAGTCCCTACTCTTGATATTCCTCTTTTAAATCTACAATGTGACCTCAGAACAAAATCAGCATGAACTTGCAGGTGGTTGCTTGCCCTTCTTTTTTGCATCAGTTTTCTCTTGTATCTGTGCCTACCAGATTCATTGCTCATGTTTTGTAATGCTAGTTGGTTTGGGTTTTTTCCATTTATCATCTGCTTTTTGTCACTCAGGCTCAGCAAATGATCAAAAATCTGATCCTGTTTCAAATCAATCTGAACTTTAAAAGCAAAAATGTACTGAGTCTTCAAATAGTATGCAGTCATTCCTTTTTTTTTTTTCTTCTTTACTGGAAGGCTACTACAAGATGCCTATGCCATTACGGTAGTTGCCCTGGAGAGCAGAACAATTTGCTGACTGCCAACCAAATGCCCACAAATCAGTTCTTCCATGTTGATCACAAGTTTAAAGGGTATTTTCATAGGCTGTATCTGTAGAACAACTTTGCCTTGCATTCATTACAGCGATAGCAAAATCCAAGGCAATCATTAGTTTACCCGCTACTTTAGCTGTTCTGATTTGCACTTGAGTTATAGAGACTCCATTTCCAAATTCAGTTTTCCCAGTTTTGCAACGGACAACTTCTGTGTGCATTTCAGAACAATTAGAAGCTTTATTTTCAAATCTCCTGCTTAAGATTTTTAGCATGTCTCATCCAGTAACTGATTTATGACCTTTCTGCACATTTCGTAGAGCCAGTTATACATTTTAATAGACCAGTTTTGACTACTGCTACTCATCTGTCTGATCTAAACAAAAACTCAAGCCACTGCCAGTACCTCCAAGGTCTGATTTTCAGTCTGGAGGAATGCAAGGGTCCTCAGGTGTCCCTCTCTTCTTCCACTCTGAAGCACTTAGTAGTATCGGAGCCCACTCAGATTGGTGGCTGTCCCTGACATAAATATCATGGCCTTATAGCAGATCTGAACAGCTGAGGCTGAGTATAAATTCTGAAGCACCATCAGAGCTGGGCTAGAAAGGCTACTAGAAGTGCTCCTTTTCCTCATCATTGACATAGGGTACAATGCTGAAGTCAGCTTCCCTGGGATTTTCAGTAGGCATTTCTATTATTTGAGCTGGGAAAACGTAACTGCACCATGCACACTAAGTAATTAAAAAAAGATAAGCAGATAGTGTCCTGAGAGGTTCGTTTTTACACCCAGGTGTTCACTTTACTTTCACAGTAGCCTACGTTTCTGCTTACTTTTACGTGCTGATTTTTCAGCTCAACTACTTGTTGCAGGTTATATCTGTTAGCCAGTTCCAAGTTTATCCAAGCTTCTCTGGCATCCCCTATTTCACGGAAAGCCTTCTGATCAGGTTTTCAGCAGTCAGGTTGGTTGTCATTCACTGATGTGACTTGCCAGATTCATCCCATTTCCAGATGGGGAACGCTGCAACTCCATCTGGACTTTTTCAACTTGCTGTCCCAACAAAGATTGTATTTTTGCCTTCAGATCATCTTTCATCCCTATTTGGGAAGCTTCCAGGTTGTCTTTTCGCTTCTTTAGTGAAGTGTCTCTCTGTTTTATGTCTCATTTTAATTGTTTGTGCTCTCACGCTGGCCTTTATTTTAACTGTAGTCTCCTTTGGTTTATGAGATCATCTCCACTATTTGCTCCATCTCATCTTCATAAAGCTAAGTAGCTCATAATTTCTTTCTTTGGAAAATTATTTTACTCCAACATTTATGCCAATCCATCTGACCTGCTGAAAGCTGTTTCCAGTCAGGGTGGAGCTGGTGAAGTGCATCTCTTTGAAACAAAGTTGACTATATAATGCACATGAAGTCTTGACGGGGCAAATACAGAGATATGAAACTGGAATGGACTGCCTCGGTCATCAAGATTTGCCAACTGCATCACAGACATTCATCAAGCCCTCTCTCAAAATCAGTTATATTTCTCGCCTGCACCAGGTCTCCTGTAGGCGGCTTCAGAATCTCACTACTAGTTCCCTAACTTCCTGTCTGAAGTTATTTAAGCCTAGTTTAAATTAACTAGTTCTCATGCCACCATTGTTTTTTTAACTCATGTTCTCCCTTTCTGGCTCCTTCCTGATGTTTTGAGATATCAACTGTATCTACTCTCATGATTCATTTTGTTAAATTGTTAGGTTCTTCTTGCCTCACAGAAAATAGTGTCCCCCCTTCCCTAATTGTTAGAGAGAAATCCTTCCCCGTGCCCCTTCCTGTCCAACATCACCTCTCAAACACAGAGAAACTGAACAGCTCACAGTATTACAGATGAGGTCTGATCAACTAATTTGTGTTGTGGCTTCAGTATTTTCTTATTTCTAATAAAATATCCTACATGTACCAGTCTAAATTGCCATTTGCTCTTTTCATGCATCTAAACAGTGACTCATAGTCTGCCTCTGCTATTTGTAAGAAAGATCCCCAAAACTGAGAAATTAGCCTTGTAGCTCAGTAATTCTTTTAGCATAACATATTTTCCTCTGGATTTATCCACTTAATTCTAGAAGTTGGAAAGTCTAGCGAAATCTAGTTTAAATCATTAGTGCCCTATAATTTACTGAAATCTGGATAATCTACAACTATTATTGTTCCACTGTTTATCAAATGAATTATCTTCTCACGTTTCGCAGGGATGAATGTATACAGCAATACGTAACTGATTTCTCTAATGCAGGAAGCCAACTACACGGCCTTGGCCATCTGCTACCATTCAGCATATAATAACAAAGAAGATAATGGAGTTAAATTAAGAATGGGAAATTGAAGGCTGGACATCAAGGAAACTTTCTGAGAGTGATTATATAGAGGTTTTGGAACAGGCTCCCATGGGAAGCGATGGAATCCCTATTTCTTGGCACATTTAAAGTTAACATGGGCAAAACATTAGAAATGACGTAACAGAGAACAATCCTGTCTGATTCAGAAAAGGACTGGATGATTTCACATCTTTTCTGCTTTTGAGCTCTAGAATTCCACACCAGCAACACTGAACAAGTATTAAATATTGTTAGGCTAAGAGAAATGTCCTCATTTGTACCTGTACAAGGGAATTTTCAGTTAGAAATATCTTCTACAGCAGGACTTTGGCCAGTGCACAGAGAAAATTTACAGATACTTCCCTACCACTGCAAAAACGTGTCAGCAACTAGTTTTTATTATATTTTAAGGCCTAAGAGCATTTCTGTCAGCAGTGTACACACGCCTGCCTTCACTCTGGAAGGAGAGTATGCTATTTTTTCTGCTCCTCTTCCTTCAGCTGTCTCACATTCAAGTACCAAACAGGCCCATGCCTGCTTACCCTGTGTGCTCTGATAAGAGCATAACCTGAGGCCATATTTTGGTGTTTCAGGATGGTTTGAAATTATGTGGGAACAGTTTTGTAAATACACAGGGAGAGACCCTGTCAAACAATCAAATTGTTTTTACAATCCAACCCACTCAATTATCTCTGGGAGTAGATGTAAAAACAGACCCGCTTAAATCAACAGAAAAATAGTACAAACAAGATGTAAATCACTGGGTGGGGGAAATGCACTACATATTTTTATATCTGAAAACAGAAGATAGAACTATGATCGCACAATAGCAGGATGCTCTTTTATAGTATAGAGAAAATAGACAGCAGTAATTTTCTGCCTTTCTTTTCCCGTTTTACAACCTCCCCCCTCCATTTTTTTAGCAGATGAAACACAGCCTGTTCCTTATAAATTCAGTTCTATATCCTAAAGTGTGTTCACCAGATATGTGTATGAAAACTGTAAGTCATTACCATACCATTACTAACAATATCTATTGTGTCTTCTTAAGTTAAAGAGAAGAAAAATGAAGAGAAAATAAAAAGGAACATTTCATTTTATCTTCACATCAACACGTGAAGGCCTATTTGCACCAAGTACATTTTTCTTACAATGAAACTGTACTGCCGCAAAATAATGCTGAATTTCACCCAGAGGTGAAAAGGGAATGCCGCACAAAAGCAGAATGAAGAGGAACCTAAATAAAGTTATCAGCTGTCAGATTTAAAACAAAATAAACAGCTTTTGTCACAGTGCAGAAGTTAACTGCAGCCCAAATTATAACTGGTTCAAAAAGTAACTAGATTAATTTATGGAGGATGGGTACTTCAGTAATTATTATAGACAATGATCCAGATACAATCTCCAGCACAGGAAATTGCTGAATTTCTGATTGCTGAAAGCTGGTTCTTGCTCTCCTTCCTAAGCACCCTCTGTTGGACACTATCCTTTGATAGTGTGCATAGACAAACTTTAGCCCAGCCCAGCAGAAACTTCCTTTGTTCTGATATGAACTGTGCCTGCAGTTGTACCTTTTATCCCTTTTTTCACCTGCACAAGGTAAATTTATTCTGCAAGGTTGCACTGGTGCAGCTGCAGGTCTGCAAAACATGCTCAGTGTGGACAAAATGTCATCACACGACACACATTCTAATGTTTGCAGCTCTGAAAAGGAGTTCTCTGGCACTGAAAATATTCTCATGTGGAGCCAATTTGCTTGTTTACTGTGAAATAATTTACTTTCTTTGAAAGATTAAAAGATAGGCTTTTTATGGTTCATGATAAACCTGGGCCTGAATCAGAGCAGAGAGGGCTGCATTCCCTGCATTCCTGACAGGTCTCGAGGGTGAGTTGTGGCATCGGCTGTGGAGGAACAGTACAGAGCCGTGAACCCAGGTCTTGGCACTGAGAGGGTAAAAAATACTTCAAACATCGATACAGATACCCTTAGAACTTTTGTTAAAGTCGGATACAGTAAGACCCTTAAATGAACCGGTAACTGGTTCATCTAACATCTTCAAAACAGCGTAAGTCAGCATGAATTGCAAGGTTTTGAAAAACATTTCCGCCTTTGAGTTAGTTTAGTTACTTAAGTCCTCAGCTGAAGACTTCAGACGTGGTTTTATAACTGACTCCAACAAATCTAAGACTGTGGTGTCTATGGAGTGGATGACCCCATCTTTCTCCTCACCCTCCTCTATGCTTTCCCTCATGTGGCCACACAGTGATTTGCATCTGCTAATCCCCCTGAAAATGACTAACTGCTTTTTATGGGGCTCATTTTCAGTCGGACTGCAAGGGCGCAACCACTAATGCCAACACAAGGGAAGTAATGGGAGTGTGGTTAAAAGCAGGACCATCCTTTCAGCAGCAGTAGAAATGTTACATCTACTTATGCCGACTGTGAAACGTCACCCTTAGAATATTATCTCTAGGATGTGTTTCTAAAAATAACAACCTTGCGATAAATCCTCTGTCTCTATGAGGACAGCTAGTACTGGTCTTCCAAATACCACTGGCCTTAAAAACTTTAGATGGGCAATGAAAATTAATAGTCGGTTTTGTAAAATGATCTTAAATCATCACAATGCAGATGAATAAAAGAAACTTCTATTCTAATTTCCTAACTTTGTCCATGTGTATTTCTGTATTGCCCTTTGATGATATTGTGACACTGAGCAATCTGTTCTTTAACTGTTATTTTCACACAAATCTGAGCCCTCTTAGTGAACATCTCATCTGAGTGAAGTCAACGTAAATATATATTGAAATGCTTTTAGTCAGCTGCAGACTTTTCTGTCAATGTGTCTATAATGATTTTTCTTCTTAAGATGGTTCCAGAGATATATGACTCATTTTACGCGATGGAAATAACTTTACTATAGGATGTTTGGGAGGATGCAATAAAGATTCCTTCAGCTATCCAGACGTTAAAATATCAGAGAAATTCCCTTGTTTCTCCCCAAAGCCAGATACATAGACATTTTATGCAGAACTCTGTGTTAGTAAAGAAGACACATTTTCCTTAAATAAGCCAACCAATTTAATCATACTGCATTCCTAAATAGCCACAACCTTTCAGCAGCAGCACTGACAAGCTCAACAACACATATTTTGATCCTCTGGATGTCTGTCTGTGACTCATTTTCCTTTACAGTGACATTTGGGTGGACTGCAGAAATGCACCATGAAGAAAGAACTGGAGATCAGGGCTCAGATCTAAGGTTATGTGCTTTCCCACAACAGTGAAGGCTCAGTGCATACCAAAACGATGTCACTTCCACCTGTCAGAAGGAGGAAGACTTATGCTCTTATCAAACTATGTATGAGATAAAATCTAGTGTCACTGTGCAGATTCCATTAGGGCACTCTTTAACACAGCCCAGATTTTGACTGTGATGCATCGGAGGCAGGTGTCTGATTAATTTCCATAGGTCTGCTCCTATGTTTGATGTTAACTGCGAACTTTAAATAGATTGCTGAATGAGGTCCATTTAGGGATACTCAGGTTAAATGTCTCAGGTTAAAGCTGTACCGCAACAGACTCCAGGTCTGCTGGAACACACCCAACAGCAGAGTGGACTCTGTAAGGTGTATTACATGCAAATAAATATGTGGATTTTGGGAAGCACAGTATGAGGAAGAGATTGCCATAAAAAAAGGGAAAAAAATCCCCAAAACAAGGCAAAGCAAAAGAAAGTTCTTGGACCGTGCTCTCAACTATGATATTAGCTCAGACGAGAGTTTACATTCACATTATTTACTAACAGGTGGCATTTATTAGAAAATTACAATGGGTAAAAACCAGTAAAGCACTCATTCCTCTTTGGAAGAGGGTTTTTCTATCTTTTGTTGCTGTTTTTGTTGCTGTAACTGATTTATGTATTTCATTCTACAAAGTAAGCCCAGTTAGTGAAAATTATTTTATGCTCCCTTGCTACTATACCAACAAAATGAAACCCAAGCTCCTGCATGATGTGACATGTAAACCATTTGTGCTGAAGTGACTGCCAGAAATGGATGGAAAGTTTTTATCCTGAAGAATCACTCAAATAAAATGCTAGCATAATCTAAAATTATTCACTGTCAGTAACGGCAAGATTTTTTGTGTCTTCTCTTTTTAATCATCAATTTAGCTGAGTCTAGTATTCAACAACTTGGAGTGTCAGCAAAGAAAGTGATGTGTTTTCCCTTCTGATATCCAGTAAACCTGAAAAAGTGAGGTTTTTTTAAAAGGAAAACCTAAAACAATTTTGTTTGCATTTCATGGGAAAAAACCCCATCAGTAGTGCTGCCATCTAAGGTAAAGCACACATATTTTCACAGCAAGTATTATGAGTGTGTTAAAAACACTAACATTTTGCCAGTTTCACTGAGATCCTGATGCAGGTTAGGTTTTAAAAGCTGGACAGCCTCAGATCCACCTAGATGCTGTGATCACAACTGCGTGCACTTAGCTCACTTAGCATTCTCATGTGCCATGATTCAGCTTCATTTCCTTTCCTTAAGACAGTGAGACGTCAACAAAAATAGATAAATGGCTTATTTCTTTTTCATAATATAACTTCAGATTTTCCAGATGGCCACTTGCTCCTTTGCTCAGAGGAAGTTAGAACTGAGAGCCCATTTTTCTGCACCAGGGAAAAAAGCGACAGTTCATTAGCTTTTGCTATCAAACTCTAAAATTACAGTCACACCAATCCACCTCCTCTGTCCTATGGAGCTTCTCTGTTATCACAAAGCCTATTCAAAATTTCCCCAAGGGCCAACACCAACAGTTGAAAAAGAGTCTAACTTCGCACGAAACCAAAAGCGTGCCCTATTACCCACCATCTGAGACACCCCCACGTGACTTCATTCTTTCTCGTGCTGTTGTTTCAGACCCGAACCAGTTCTCAGTCTGATCGCAGCTGGGAGTAGTGATCTCCACCCTGCCCCCTCAAGCCTGCATAACACTAATTTGAATCTTTTATTCATTCACTGACAAAAATGTCAAGAGGATTCTTTAAATTACAGCAATATGCCCGGACGACTGATCTGCCAGGAGGATTCTTCAGCATTGAGGAAACAACTGGCTATGGGAGAGAAGCTGCTTTAAAGTTACCATTTGCAGCACCCAGATTACTCGGGGAGAATCAGTTTTTACTGGATTACTTCCATGGCAAGCTCTTTTTGTCCCATCTGAAGAGTTTCTTTGTGAGCAATGAATAAGGATGCATCTTGGGAATGATCTGATACTTCAAAAGATGATTCTGGTAGTTTATCTTGCAGCAAGCTTCTCTTCTGAAGGAAATGCTGCAGAGCCCTCGTATTGATCACAATGATAGGGCATGCAGTGTGCCTTTTATCACTGGGCTGTCTGCACTGTCACTTTTCAATATAACTCTGAAGAAAATCCTTGCAAGCTAGGACTTTTATGAATTGATATGTCTGTAGATATATGCTGTCTTTTATAATGCAACATTTTTTTTCTGCAAATACTTCAAAACAAAGCTGGTCCTGCTGAAGTCAATGAAAGTTTACTCACTGCCTGGCAAAGAACTGCAATCTAAACTATTTTAGGCACGGTAAAATCAAGAATATCTTGATGTTTAAAAAACAGAAGTGCTTTTTTTTAAAAAAAAAGTTTTGTTTCCTGTGCTGAGTTTTAATGGAGGGAAAAAAAGAATTTGCACACCAAAGCAGCTAGGCAAGAGTAAAAGTTACATTCAGAAAAGGAAAACTGATGGCCTGTGTCAGTTAATACACATTTAGCAAAAGTTTCTAACCAGTGCTCAGTCTCTAGGAGCAATGAAGACCGACATTTAAAACCACACCACATTATCACATTGTAAGCGACACTCCCCTATAGGGAGTGTTACATACTCAGACGAAAGTTGATTTTGAATGTGTTAAACACTAAGTGTTTTAAAACCAATAAATTTTTAACTTAAAAAAGCCACAGTCATAGTTGTTTTTTTTAAAAAGAAAATAATGATACACTAAGTTCCAGGTGTAAAGCCAGTATTCATGCCTATGCCCATATACTTTATTTATCATTGGTCACTGAATAATTCAATTATTTTAATACTCTCTAGCATGGTTGAAATGACAATTGAATGCTTGTGCAAACACAGTACAAACGTGCATGTGGACAACACCTTAGTCTGAACAACTCTTGTTCACAGCAGCACTAAGGGTACTAGCTAATGGGTTTTAAAACACAGTTTCTAGCACGCAAGTATTAGATACTTGAGCATGTGTACCTCCTTCGCACAGCAATTCTGTCAGTCTTCCCTTACAAGCAGGTCTTAGTTCATTTTTGCTGCAGTAGATGGGTTTTTTTAACCTTCCTTTCTATCCAGGCTACACGATCATGGACAAACTCCTCCTTAGTTCCGTAGATATTTTTTCCTTGTTTTATGCAGAACTTTTAAAAAAATGCCCTGCTGAAAGCCTTACATGACTATGCAATTTTAGCTTAAAGAATTTTATGGATCAGTAGAAATAGTCATTGAAGCTGTTACTGACTGATGACTGGGAAACGAAAAATTACAGCAATTCAGGAACAACCTTTCTCTTCTTCTCCTCAAAGCTCTGTTTTGAGAATCAACACGATCAATCCTCACTGACCTCAGCAGACAGATTCTTTCAGCTTTGGATTAGGCTACATCCTACAGGCAATGAATAAAACCAGCCCCAAAACACAAGTTTACACATGGTTTATGTGACAAGGACACCTTCCTGTGTTTAGCAAGATGATGATATAATTTTGTGTTGCTTCCTGCCTTCATTCACACTGAAGCCAGAATCCAGGGTGTCATAGTCACATCACAAAATGATGGAAAGACCCTTACAGTAACCAAAAATAACAATGGATTGCTTTTCATCAATGTGAGCCAGGCTAATTTCTACAATACGATGTAAAATGCAAAGTGGACTCCTTTCAGTTTCTTTTCTCAGCAGTTCTCCCTTTCCTGCCTTTAGCATAAGTGATACTGCCATGGCAGTTGTGATACTCAGAATAGCAAATGGAAACAAAAAAAACCATGAGCAGGCAACAAAAACAAATGGCACCCAACATGCACACAGCACAGTTACTGTTCCATACACTTCAGAGATGCTGTGCCAAGCTAACAGCAGCTGATTCTGGGGGCAGGGCCAGCAAGCGTGGAAACGGGGTCAAAAAGCGAGGAACTGGCAGGGCTTCTCTAATGGCATTGATGCAGGAGAGGGCCAGACCTTCTGGGAGTGAGCTCATGTCTGAGTCAAGGACAACCGGGAGACCTGCTGGGAGAGGGGCAACAGTGGCAGGGGGCCTAGAGATACTGGAGGTGCTCTAACAGCTGGCTTGGGAAATAGCTGTGATTTTGGCTGCCAGGTCCACTTGAGCTGCCTCCAGCACAGGCCTATTTGGAATCATTCAGTAACATATGGGAGAAAGCACCGAACACATATTAACAGAGATGGAAAATCAGAGGCGTGACAGTGTGGCGTTTTCACAAGTATCTGTGTATTTTTTCAGGCAAGATACCTGGCAATCAGCAAGAGTTTTATCTTAAAATAGGTACTTCAGAAACTCTTGTCCTACCTGTCTGGCTTAATGTGCAAAAGAAGTCGGTATCACAACACATGCTAGATTGATGGAGTTTCAGAAAGCTAGCACATACCTACCCTTCAGTAATCAGACATGATTTAATTTGGAACCAGTAACCAGTAATTGATTACTTGTACAAAGTAACCACAATGATTTCAACCCTGGCTGGAAAACAATTGTTTTCAGAGACACAAGTAGCTTCAATTGCAGAGGTGGTTGTAGAAGCAGTGTTATAATATGGGGTAAAAAGCCAGGAACATAGAGAGTAAAGCACACTGCCCCATTAAAAGAAAAATAAAAGCCTCCAGAAACTTACCACTGACGTAAGAGCCATCTGAAAACTGTAGATTCGTGCAAGGCCGAAGTCAGCTAACTTTATCTGCCCATTGCTGGTTACAAGGATATTTTGGGGTTTCAGGTCCCGATGCACCACACGATGTGAATGCAGAAAATCCAGTCCCCGAAACAGCTGAAGCATCATGTCCTAAATACAAAGAAGAAATCAATATGCAATTACCCAGACAAGGTGGCAAACAAGTAAACTCCCTGTCATAATCTGCAAAACTAATTTAACAAATACTGACTTAAATATGTGCACAGGTGATAAAAACAACTATTAATACAAAATGGGCAGGATGTTGCTAGAACCAGCTGACTTGAACAGGTGTCCTTATCAAGTTAATGTACTGTTTCTAGTTGAATTATTTGAGGTTGATTGATAGAAGTATAAAGAGTGGTCAACATACTTGAAAGAAATAGCAAAAGCATGTCTGTAAATCCCAGAATGACTTCAAAAGAATGCTGTCCAACTAAGGAAAATACATAGCAGCTCTTTGCTGTTAACTTTAAACCACACACCACTTTGCATCTCACAAGTTTATGCTTTGTCCTGCCACAGTGAAGTGAAATTTTATCATTCGTTTCAACAGGCACCAGGATCTGTTTCAAACAGAAAAGCTGTTTCAATTACTAATTCGCCAGGATTTAATGTTACAGAGGGAAAAAGTTTACTTGGCAAAACCTGTTGCATAGAATTTAGTGAGTAGGACAGAAACTACCTTTAGATCAAGATTTAGCACTAAATCAGTGTAATAATAATAACTAAGAGTTCTCATTTTGTTTTCTGTTTTGTTATAGTGATGCAATTTTCTGTGACATTTCCACAGCTGAAGAAACTTTCATCTGTACTCATGTTTTCACATTAATCTTAGTAACCTGAAAGGAATGAATCAACAGAGTCAAAACTAAATACTAGAAATCCCCTGAATTCCAAATTAGAAGGATACTGTCAACTTGAAAATTACCTTTGCAAAACAGGCAGTTACAAGAAAATGCTGCAACAAGTAAGAAACAAAAGGGATAAAGAAAAAGTTTATTTTCTGTATGCACTTGACTTGAGGTCATGAAACTCCAGCTCTGTGTTTGCTGGTGACATAAGCCCTTTCCATAAGCCATGCAGCGGGGTGTCTGCCAATCCTGTTACTAGCAACCGAAATGATCTTGGAGAAGTGGATGGCATGAAACATGAGAAAACGGAAGAAGGAGAAACTGTAGTTTGTTGATTTTGTTCTTCTCTATGGACTTGGGCATGTTTCAAGTAAATATTCAAGGCACCCTATTAAAAGGAATGATATCTGAAAAAGGATTTAAAAATAGCTCAAAATATTCAACTTGATATTATTGCTTTAGCTGGATGCATTTTTGAGATATACTTTACAGACATTGCTATATAATTTAATACAAAAATATTACTTTCATGTAATATTCCCTGATTATCTCTACAGAAAGTATTAGAAAATGTATAGATATGAAAGCTGAAAGGTCTAATCTGACCTCTAATAAAACATGGCCATTTCTATATATAGCCTATCACTCTGTCTGCCAAACAGTAGGAACAGTGGACTGCTCATTAAGCAATCAGTTTTTGTTTGAAGACCCTGATAATGAAGATACTACCATGGAACTATGGATGCTGTGATGGCATTTATTTATTATCAGGTCTGAAGGATGGCGGTAAACTGAGAACCCCATTCCCTGTTAGCCGATACCTTTTATTCCCTTTGCTTCCCCAGGAAAAACTGAGATCTGATAATTTTGGTAACTAGTATAATAGGGTTTGCACCTTTAAAACAAATATACAAAGTATATTGAATCCTTTACAGGATAATTTCCCTTTGCAGTTCGGAAATATGCGGAAGAGCTAGGACTACAACTCTGCAGGTTTCAGTCATCAGTAGAATGAATACATGTTGTATCTGCTCACTCTGTGCTATTATAACTTAAATCAAATCCCAACAGTCTTTGGATCAATCTTGCAGATGTAAAGAACATGCCAAGTACATTTAAGCATGCAGTTATCTTAAGTATGTACTTAATGGTTTCACTGAATTTGGGTCTAATTTTTTTTTATTCTAGGTAGACATAATATCAGTTAAAATAAGAAAACCATTTAAAGAACTTAGGGATTAGTCAGTAGACCCTGGCGAGTCCCTTTTTGGTGACATTTCTGCATCCTACTCATTTGTCAAGTATGTAAACTCATTCCCACAGTTACCAAACACATCAAGAATATTTTTTTCCTACAGCTGATGCTGGTTTTATTTCAACTTTCTTCCTCAAGCTCTGCAAATGCAGTTCTGCTCTGCTTGTTGCAAGTTACAAGCAATGTCTTCAGTTTCTAAATTCAGAGTCTTCTGCCAGGCAGAGGTAAAAAAAGAAAATACTTGAAAATTCAGACTGGTATATCTTTTCTTTCCCCCATAGGACTCAAAAGCTGAATATAATTTACTGAAGTTCTCTTAACACACAAAAAATGAGATCTGCCGCAGAAAAGCATACCAGGAAAGTGTATATTTAAAAGGTATTAGAAAGAAAAAGGAAAACTAGGGGAAAAAAGTGCTGCATTTTCTCTTCCAGGACATTCAGAGTTAGTCTATACAGGCTATTCTCGGGTATTCATTTTGGACTGTTGATTATGCTCCTTTGCCATCCTTTATTACTTACTATTACATGTATGAACAGATTTCAGTTCAAAATTCTCTTGGAAGAACAGCCCAAGGATTCATGAGTTTAAAGAACGGCGCTTTGATGTAAAAAGACCATTTGCTATTTGTGATTCATTGTTGTCCTGTTTCAAAATTCTCAGCCAGTCAGAAAAAGAGCAGAAACCAAAAATCACATGACATCAGCTTATTATTATGCACTTTAAATACAGAATACCAAATTGTGTAGCTCAGAATTTGATATTTGTTTGCACAAATAGATATTCAATATCAAAGCAAACAAAAGAGAGAGCTTTTAAATTACTTTTTTATCCGTAATTAATGGTTAATTTTGTGCTGTGCGTAAGCCTAGTCAGAAAACATTAGGCCTCATGTTTGGAAAATGACTTTGTACTCTTGGTCAGCCACTTGCAAGAAACCTCAGACTCAGTCTGGGCTGTGTGTTTTCTTTGATACCGTAACTAATATCAGAAGATACTAACCTTCACTAGCAAATTGGATAAAGGCCGTAAACACGCACAAGCCAGATCACTAGCTAATTAAATCAGGATAATTCCACTCATCTGATGGAAATGCATCCATTTTTGTCAGTGATGATTACCCGGTATTATCTCAATTACCAAGATCTAGAAATAACTGCAAGAGAGTATTCATATGCCTCAAGGATTAGTCTGTGACATGTCTGCTTTTCCCTGAGAAATGTTCTGTGGTAGCTAGGCATACCGTAGTTAATTACAGTTAAAATCATATTTCAAAAGGTAATTGAAAAATGATCAATTCTATTCGACAAACAAGAAGATTCATGCCTTAGCAGATTTGAGGAACAAGCTATAATGAGTTGTGATCAAACCTCTACTGATGTCTATCATCAGATGTTCTTTGGATATTTTATGTTTACAAACTTAGAATAGCGCCTGTTGTTTCAGATTAGAGATTTCTGCCATGTTTCTAATATCACAAAACCTACAATGGTGTTGCCCAAGTTGAAGATATATACATTATGCCACTATGATTTATTTTCAGATAATCATGGCTTTACAATGTTCTCCCTTTTCAGGTTACATTTTCAATGCGGTCTATGTACAAATCTAAAATATTTATCTGTAACTCGGCTTAAAACTGAGCTATTTTGGGATGCAATGAACAAATACATTTTTCTTAGAGGCAAATATGTAGCTTTAATTTTGTAAAAGCCTCATAATGAAGCAGTTAGGAGCAAAATTTGTTATGGAAATGCTGCATCTTTTGTATATTGCACCATACACGGTACCACTGTTGGCATTGCTCAGTCTGATAGTTAGTGAATTTATCAGCACTGAATGTCAGGACCAAATTACAATGAACTTTTCAAGCAATGCCATATTATGTAATGAGTCTCAATAATACATAGAAATATGTCCTGCATATTCTGCCTCTGGTGTCAGCAAGGATGGAGACAGGCTTGGGTTAGGCTGAGCAGTTGCTGTTGCCGCCTCTGACAAAGGTGGGCTTCACGGCTCACATTTCCCGACTCAGGGGCGGCAGGAGCAGAAAGCCTTGATTTCCTACAGACTTTCATCTCCTTGTCCTATCTGCTCTTGGCTCTATGCCTCACTGATCCCTCTTAACCCTCCTCCAGCTTCTGATCCATAAATCCCTTCCAAGCCATTGGTTTTCAAAATACCAGTCTGATCCTTCAAGGGTCACCCACCATCCAGCTAAAATATCTGTTGACTGCCTGCATTAAAGTACTTGTTTAAGACCAGTCAGATTCTCTGGAGAACACTGCCTGCCTAATCCAAAAGAGGATGGCATGGCTGTCAACCAAATAATTCAAGTATCTTCTTAAAGAAAACAGAAAGTACAGAGTTGTTTTGGGTGTTGGTGCCCAGGTGCTGGCACCCGGGGCTGCAGCGGCCTCTGTCAGGAGAGACCAGGGACTGCCCTGTGCCAGACCCGGCCAGTTCCAGGCAGCTGCAATGGACCCACCGCAGGGCACAGCTGGGCCTGTCAGCCAAGACGGTGTTGCCTTCGTGAAAACATATTTAAGAAAGGGCAGAAAAGGCTAGAGGGAAAGAGGAGGAGGGAACAAAAGGAGTGAGAAACAGCACAGGGAACCCAAGGTGAGAGGAGGAGGAGGAGGAGGAGGAGGAGCAGGAGCAGGAAGAGGAAGAGGAAGAGGAGGAGGAAGAAGAGAAAGATGAGGTACTCCATGGTGGACCAGATATCCACACTGCAGCCTGTGGAGGACCTGCACTGGAGCAGGTAGATATTCCTGAGGGAACTGCAGCCTGTGGAGAGGACCTACACTAGAGCAGGCAGAAAGCCTGAGGAGGAAGGAGCAGCAGAGAGGAGCTGCTGTGGGCTGACCACAGCCCCTCACAGCCCATGCCCCTGGGCTGCTTGCGGTGGGGAGAGTCAGGAGCGATGTGGAGGCTGGAAAGAGGCAGGGGAAGGTGTTCTTTGAATGTTTGCTTTTTTCCCCCCCCCCACTACCTGAATTAGCAATTAAATATCTATCTTAATTGGCATTAAACTAAATTCATTTTCCTAAGGTGAGTCTATTTTGCCCGTGATGGTAATTGGTAAGCAACCTCCTTGTCTTATCTCATGATGATCCCATGAGCTTTCTTGTTCCTTGTTCTTTGTTTTCCATAGCCATCCTGCTGAGGCAGGGGAAATGAGTGAGACTGGGTGGGAGCTTGGCTGTTGGGCTAGGCCAACTCACCACCATGGTAAAGGTATAGATGTGAGATTTTGTCTTTGTAAAGGGACACGCAGCACGATACAAGCCGAACGAAAACACCAAAACCAACATCTTCAGAGAACACATGCACCCAGAGGTAACATAAAACATATGAATGGCTGCTCATTATGCAGGGCTCACGCTCTTCCTCCGTTGACTGGTCTATGAAGAAAGAAAAGCCTTTAACAGATTGCCCTTAGTCTTGGTGATAGGAGTTCCTAATACTAGAGGAAGTAAGCCTGTGGAAGCCTACAAATATACTCGGTCATATCACCAAATAAAAGCAACACATTACAGATCCTTGTCAAATACAACAGACCCTCAATTTGTACTAACACACAGGCTTTTTATGGCTCTCCCCCACCCCGTCTATTTTCCCCTTCACGCTCAATTTCTGTGCTAACATTTGGTAAAACACAATAATCCTTTGGAATCTCCCAACATTTCTCCTGCTCCTCTGTGGAGTATCTCATGCAACCTGCATCCTTCACCCAGAGTTTCTACCTATTTGTAACGCAATTTTCAATTTTTGCTGAGCACTACGGAATGTCCCTGTTTTGGATGGCAGGTGTTGGGATACTAATCCTGAACATTTCCTGTAGCAGCATTTGCATAAGAGACAACTGCAAGTATAAACAAAGGGGACGAGTCTCAGGCAGCAATGTATAATGAATCAGTCAAGCTAGTTTGACGAAAAGGCTCACTGCCTCTCACTGAACAGCAGGATCTTCTCTAAGCAGAAGAGAAGCAGGATGAGGCTTCCTTCGTATCCTACAGGATTATACAGAACCCTCAACTATCAAATTTCTTTCATTTTAAAGGGTGTTTAAACATGCTGGAAAGAAAGTTTAAAGAGTTTTCACATTCTCTGGGGCCTATTTTTGAAGCAGAATAATTACAGCACTTCTATGGTTATACTTTGTAACAGTCAACATTAATTAATGCCAAAAAAACAATGGCATTCCTGAGGAATTACACAGTACAGATACATGAATAGCAAAAGACATGATTAATGTTGTTACACTGAATCCCAAAGGCATTAGTAATAATGTAGTGACTCCCTTTTAAATGCAGTGATTTTCTTTTTTAAATCTTGTCCTCACAGTGGGCTGGGAACCCATCACAGCAGCCCATCTAGAATGCCATGACCGTGATGGCGGAGGCAGAGAAGCAATTTGCCACAGCCTGTGGTGCTGCAGGATGCTCTTCTCCATGCAGCTGTCTGGGTGCAGCGGCTGGGACACAGTGAGAGGCAGATAGATGCCTGCCCTTGTGCCCTTTTCCTTCTCCTCTCAGGAGAAAGCTATTCTGATCGGTCTCCCTGCAGGGAATTCAGAATGGGGAGGAGGAGGCTATGCTCTTTGCCTTCACCTAGGCACACCACAGCCTCTCAGGAGTCATCCATGATCCAACCCAACATACATCCAGGATATAGAGATCTTACTTTTCCTTGTATTGGGTAACAGTTTATCTCAGAACAGGCCTATTGCTTTCCATGAAAGTAGTCACAGGGTAAGGGTCGCCCCTCAGAAGAGAAGACTGCTGTGATATTCCTGTCAATTAACTAGAGAGTACCAAGAGAACGTGAACTTCACAGCATGTTCGATTTAAATACGTTCACTGTTTTGGTAAAAGAACGATAAATCCAAATGACCCGTTCACTTGGTTGTATTAATCAACCTTACTGTACAAGACAAAATGTACATTTTGTGTTCATAGAATAAAATACTGTGCAGAGAGAAAAATATAGCAAATTCATTTAGGTTATTATTAGCAGAAGGGAACTAATATCTGCCAAGCTCATGCAAGGAATCGGTCTAATAATTGTTGTTGGTTTGTATACTGTTACCCTAAAGGTAAACAATTAGTTGAAAATTATTTAACAGTTATATATATTTTAAAATATGAAGTAAAATATTTGCATAATTATTTTTGAATTGTAAAATTACTTTAATCATATCAAAGATGCTTTAATACACTCAGAGTTGATTAATGGATATTTTAACATATATTCTGATAAACAGTTTCTAATCTATTTTAAACCACTTTCATAAGAAAGAAAGCACAGCTCAGACAAGTGATTCTGAATTATCCAATTGTTAGGATGGAGAACTCTACAGACATGCACACTCACAAAAGTACAAATACATGCATTTTAGCATTTTGAATAATCCCACTGAAGGCAATGATGTTATACATATTAGTCCACTGCAAAAGTATAAACACTGAAATAACTATATTTGGGTGGGGTTTGGCCTTTTTTGGGG
>VZSC01012449.1:305478-337903 GCA_013398225.1 Steatornis caripensis
GGGGGGGGGGGGGGGAGGGAGGTGTTTGTTGGTTTCTTTAATGGCTGGAACTGTTGGTATAACAATTTAAAAGATTAGTACTCTAAAACACTGTTTTGAAGACTATTTTGGTTGCTTTTAGAAGTAGCAAGGTAACCAAGATTAGAAAGTCCTAAACAAGTTATTGTGGAATACAATAACCAGTCAATCAGTTAATAGTCAATCTAGTAAAATTTGCAGATGTCACTATTATGCGCGGACCTGCCTGTATATCATGAACATTACATGTCAGTCTCAAGAAAAATTACCACAACTGTGCACAAGATTCAGGAAAAATGTAAAATTTTAACTGAAATATAAAGGTCCGTGGTAGTCTTTGAAAAGTTTGAGGCTTAACAACACTATTGCTTTGCTATAAGCTTAAGACTGAATTTTACGTGCGTATATAATAGCTTTCAACATAGCGAGGTACTGTTTTCCTTTTATTGTCATGCTCCTGTGTGTAGACTGAGTTCAATTCATAGACACCACAACAGACCTAACACGTTGTGGTCCCTTTGCTTGAATCCACCAATTGTCCATTCTGAGTTAGAAGGGAACCACCGAATTTATATTGCCACAGGAGATCCTGATCAAGCATATTTTGAAGTGCTCCAAACACTCCGCAAACACCAGTCCTCATCAGCAGCAAAGGTGACATAATTAAGACTAGATTAAGACAAAGAGATGCAGCTGATTGTGTTCAAGGAACTGTTCTGAGTAACCTTATGCCTGTCCTCCTTAAAATAGAGACCTGGATTAATATTTTACAAGTCTTTAAAAGTTTCAATCTTAGTACATGTCTGTTTTACCAGTATCTTAATTCTGCTAGATTTTCATATTGATCTCAGTAGTTGTGAACCAAAGACCAAATTCAGTATATGAAATGCATACTTAACATCTGTGGGATACATACGTACATGTACATACACATGTATAGGCACACATGTGGATGCATTTCATTGTGGGCAGATCAACATTTATTTAAGTGTCTATAAATCTTTCCACATCAATTTCTCATTTTATAGCTCAAAGTCAGTTTGCAGTAGAGATCTTTCAAGTTTTATGTTATCTGCTGCTATTTTTCATATTTGATGAGAAGAATTTGCATGACTGAAAGGAAACCTGTGTAATTATCGCCCTACTTACTAATTTTCAGTGATTCAGTGTACCAAAAATTCCTATCAAAGTGGAATTACCAGACATGCAAATGAAACACATAACATTTTCTATCAGGCTACTGGTATTTTTAAGAGAAAATACATGCAAATCAAATGAAAACAGAGGGGAATTTTATTTTTAACAATTTGACAGAAAGTGGCAAATGTGGCACTGTTATCAAGACCTGTCTTGGCTGTGAAATTTTTACAGCAGGTAAATGTAACTTCGTGATTAACAATCTTTTTAATCGCTCAAACCTTTCCACTCTTTGTGCCCAGCAGAAAAACCAATAGAAGGCACAGCTCTTAACAGGATTTATAGATCTGAGCCTAGATAAGCAAACAAACAGATTTTTTTCCTGTATATCTTGGATGATATCATCATAGTTTTGTACATCCCCAAACACTTTCTGGGAATCTTCCTTTCTTTTATTACAAGCTTTTCATAAAACTGCATTGGGGACAGAAGTCTCTCACAGCGCGTCCTGGTTTGACAGTGATTACCCACTCTATTCTTTTACTCCTCATACCATCTGAAAAAGAGAACAGGACTAAAAGGAACCAAGAAATCCTCCAAACTCTTCACTGGCTCACCCAACTGGTAAACCCCACACAAATGACTTGAAATAGCATCTGTAATTGGTACGCATTGGCTCTGAAACCACTTCTGGCACATGTCTGGGGACCGACACTAGTCAAAATTTGGTATCTAAGCATCACATCTGGTCAAGCTGGACAGCTGGGGCAGAGATGCAGTTTGAATTCTGGAGTGCACTTTTCATATAATTCCAGCTTCTCTATTCGTCGTGTTTCTCAACAAGGCAAATCATCCTTTCTTTGACTGATGCTGCGAGCCTCTTTCTTCTTGGGTAAAACCCAGACTTCCACCAAGTCAATCTATTCTGGTACACTGTGTATACTCCCCTGTCTCTATCACCTCTCAGTAGAGCTTAGTGCTTTCAGTTTTTAAAAAAGATTTTTGATTGCTTCTAATAGTATATATTCCTTCCTCTCACTGTGGGACATCATTGACATCTCCTCTTCATAGACTTTGCCTCTGCATTCCCAAGCTGTACTTCGGGACATCACTTGTTGCAATCCTTGTGCAGAAATTAGAGAAATTAGTCCGCCCAGAAAATCCACAAAGCTGGATATGACTTCCTTTAACTACTTTAGCATGCTTCTGAGAGGAATTCACAGAAATCACTGTCTCACTCCCTGCCAGAATCTACAAACTACAGTAAATTATCAATCACTGACGAGCTGATTCTCCTCCAGCATCACTCATGCTGGTCCTTAAGATGAATGGTACCAAAAAACATGGCTCAATCAGCACTACAGCTATTTACCAGCACCTTTGTGACACTGTTGGTCATAATAGCTCTTTTAAATTAACTCAAACTGCATGAAGGGTTAAAAATATGGCATATGTTGACAGCCGACACTCCTCACTAACAGGAAAGACACGTTGCTGTGGGGCCCAGATCTCAGCTTCTCCTTCCCTGCAGCTGTCTGTGGATAGCAGCTAATTGTATCCACTTGTTTAACCTCGGGGATAACGTCTGGAGGGGACCAAGTGCCACAAGCATACTTTTTTTTTTAACGGTCATTTCCTCTCTGGTGTAACTTGCATGACAGCATGTGACAAGCAGAAATTAATGGGGACACTGCTGTGCCAATACCTCTTGAATTGCTTTGACACTGGCTGCAGGCTGCCTGCTTGGCCACCCAGCCAAGACCTCACATGAAATGTGGCAAGGGGCCCACAGTTCTATTCACTAACAAGCCAGCTGGTCAGTGATTAGAAAGCTGAAACAATGCTGTGCACATACATCAAGAAAAATGCTTTACAAACAGCTTCGAACTTAGGAGGTACAAGTCTCTTAGAAGAGTAAATCTGTACATTTATCTTCTGGGGACTACTAACTTAAGCTAACACTAGAGATAACGTGGAAGGCCCTGGAAGATGACTGCCCTACATTGTCACCTGAGCACAAGAAGGTCTAACCTCAGAACAAAGACTAACATCTTAACATGCTCAAAATCATGTGCAAACAGCTTAGACCACATGGATTCTGGTCCAGAGGAGCATCAAAATTATGTAAATACATAGAGAGTTATGACAGACTACTCTTCCTAATGGTCTATCAACACCTTGGCAACATTACTGACATTGCTGCAGAAATTCTCATTGGAATTGTCTGCAGTGTGCCATCAAGAAGGCTGAGATTTGTTTATACGCTGATACATAACAACAAAGGATGAGACTTTGGAAGTATCTCAGGGGAACTGGATGACCAGATCTCCTACACCCAAGGCAGCTTTGAACATTCAGCCAAGACTTTTTTGAAAACTGTCAAATCTTTGGCTACACACAAAAGGCTCAAGAAGACAGTTCTTTTAATTTTCTCTCAATTGTTTTTTTTAACAGTATCCACCAAAAATGCATGGGTTCTTTATGAAACACCTGCACGGCAACAAGAAAGTAAGATGCTTTTTCAAAACTGAGAAAAAAGCAGTCAATAGGATCCTACAGATTAGAAATCCAAATGTCACTTAAAATCAATAGGACTTCGGCACCTAATTCCTATGGCTCCTTCAAAGTTATAAACTCAGTCCAGAAACTTTTGTTTAATAGAAAATTTGTTTAAACTTACTATAACACAGGCCTGCTCCATTTCCTGATACAAAGGAAAACATGTTTTGTGACATATACAGATATATAAGAGCTCAGGGCACTGTAAAAGAGGCTGGCAGGATAGCAGAGTCACATTTGTGAATTAGAAATTGGGGTTACTGTAGAGTTTGGACTTCCAGCCTAATTAATTTTGATTGCTTCCATCAAAAAAATGGCTGTAGTCATGAATGCATCGTCTTGCATGCTGAGGAAGAAGATGACCTTGTATTAGGCACAACCAAAGCCCAATGAAGTCACCGGGACTCTATCCATCAATTTTCAAAGACCTGAGCTGGTCCTACTGCTTTTTAATATTTCTATCCTCCTCCCACACTCATCGGAACCAGCAGGACCTTCAGAGAGATGTAGCCAACCTTCTCCGAGACAAAAGTGTCAGCATGACACCAGACATCAAAAAAAAGCTATTCTCTGGAGTTAGACACCCTTTTAATAAATAGTTAACAGTTTTTGTTAAAGATGTGAACACAGAGAAAAGTAAGAAGACAATCCCTTCCTAACCTCACCAGGGAATACATAATAAATAAAGCTCAGCTGTGCACTTTTTAAAAGCCACTTTTCAGTAATTTTTTTTGCTTGTAATGTAGTTGCATGGCAGAAGTATTGTGATGCTCATCAGTGCTGTACAATAGCTCAACACTGAGGTCAATTACTACTTGAGCTCTAGTTACAGGAGTTCATTTAACTTTTCTGCCTCTCTTACTCTATATTATAAATTCAGGGATAATGGTTAACTACTTCATGAGTGTTGCAAAGATTAACTGGTTAATGTTTGTTAAGTGCTCCAAAGATCTAGAAGTCGTTTTCAGTTATAAAGGCGTAACAACCTTCAAGAAAACCAGGGCTACAAACCAGAGGAAAGATTTCTTGGATACAAGTTATGGGTAGAAATGGGCTTCAAGGAAGAGCCGAGAGAGGACAACAGCCTACTGGAACCTGCTTGGCCAGGATCCCCATTCCAAGAATTTTAGATGTAGCTTTGCAATGCTGTTATAGCATTGTATGCACTGTCAAAACAGTCTTCAGGATGAGAATCTTACTGATGTCTTAGTACACCTAAATCAAAAATAGAGAAAAAGAGAATTGTTTCTTGGAAACACTCAGCAGATTGAGTTGCTCTCCATATTTACAGTAGCAATTAATTTGCAATTCTATTATGCTGAATTAAAAAATTAATAGCTCTTGAACAAACAGCTTTACAAGGGAAACAGACACGCACTTTATCCTACAGACACGGCATAGAGAAGAGATTTTACACGAGGAGTCAAGCAAGAAAGCGAACAGTCTTTTGCTTTCACTGACAGCACGACAAGTTTGCTGACAGATTTGCAGGCTAGGAGAATGGCTGCCCATTCCCTTCCACCTACATGGTCTATCACTTTCTCCTTTCTTTTCTGATTTCCTACCTTTTCCTTTACTTCTTTCTTCTCAACCCTTCATGCGCCCTGTTGCCCTTTCCTGCCCCATCTCCAATTCTGGCCCTTTTCTTCATGCCTTCACTGCACACCAACCCACTCGGACGTTTCCTCTCCCACCACACTCACTCTCAGGCCCTGTGGTCGTACTCCACCTCTTTGGGTTGCTGCCTCCCACAGGCCAGGTGATTACCAAGCAAAGACATCAGGAGAAGATGCAAGCTATCAGCATGCCTCAGCAGCTCCTCTCTGGATTTCAGATGTATCAAACTGTAACAGGTAGTGATGCGCCTGAGATGTCTGCTGTGGCTTGCAGCGGTAGATACGGTCCCACACATCTGCCAAGTCTCTCCCAAGAGCCATGAGCCACAGCCCCTCCAGTTCTGAGCAAAATGACACTGATTTACATTAGCGTAAATTAGAGTAAACCTCACCTTGTTTTCTTTAGAGCACTTGACTGGTTCTTAAAAAACAAGGCATCTTCAACTTGTAGTGACACAATGAGAAATGAGCCTACTTATTTCTTAATGTCAGCACAACAGACAAGAATCAGCTCTGCCATGAGGGTGAGGCTTGCAGATGGGGGGAAAGGTACGTAAGAGTCAATAATTTTCTTGAGAGCGGAGAAGGTTGCCTCCAATGTTTCACACGCACGATAATCTCTCCCTTCCCTCACCTCCCCGAATGCTAAACAAAACAAAATGTAAGAGATTTTTAATTAAAAGCCAAAGGTATGCTAGAAGTTAACTTGTAAAAAGAGCCAATCAATGGAACAAACTGCTTCCATGAAGAAGTATCTTTGGAAAGTGTCACAAATGATGTACGTGACAAACGTAGCTTGTGACAAATGCATCATTGCTTCTCAAAAGGGTAACTTGTGGCAAGCAAAAAAGTATGCTATTGATTATGTAAGCCAATTTTGAAAAGAAATCTACATGTCTTCTTGTGTACCTTCACTATAACCATTCATGGAAAATTTATGAGAATAAAAGTAGCTGTGATCCACACAATGTGGAACACATTCGTCTGTGCTTTGCTGAATCAGGCCCTAGAAAGAGAAGTCTTTTGTTTTCCCTATCAACAAAAAAAGCATAACAAATCATACAATACAATATCAAACCCTATGTTATTCCAAAATGACAGTCAATTAAGTAGAAACAAACTGTATCTTCAGAAGGGCAAATGAGAGAGGCCAAGGATCACCATCAAAGGACTTCTGTTTTCTTTTGTTTATTAAATAGCAACTGTATTATTTACCGCAGCTTTGCAAGCTAGTGAGCAGCTGGGTGTAACACATTTCCATGCTGTGTAACCTCTCCTTATGCTTCGTTAGAGTCCTTATCAGGACCAGAAGAAAAGAAATCTCTCTGTTATGCTTTTCCTGTGGCAAAGGAAAAGACAAGATGATGACTTTCCAGCTCATTTCACTTGTACAACGTTCTCATCAATCACCATGGGGTAGGTCTTTGTTATTTTCACTGAAGGACTGTTCTTAGTTTTCTGTTACAATAAAGCGTGACTCCACTAACTAGCAAATCAAGGTTACCTCCACCACATTTGCAAAAGAACAAAATGCAAACATAATGCTAAAGCTACTTCTAAAATATTTTCCAAGGCCCTGGTTTCACAGACATTTCACAGACATTCACAGACAGTTGAATTTTAAGTCTCAACTCTTTTCACTGAAACGAAGGTTAAAGTCTGAAACACTCAGAGCAGCTGAGGTAAGGAAGCTAAACTAACCATTTCATCAAGAACCAAAAGTTTTCTGCTTGTTTTGCGACTTTCTGCTCCAGAAACCAAGCAAAGAAACTGTGGTTTATTTTTATTTTAAACTCCCTGTCAAGTATGTATCTCTTTGCAGTTTTGGTTCACTATAGCCCACGCAGCTTGGCCTCTATTCTCCTTTTCCTATGTCTTCAATAAGCCCTATAGACATCAGCAGGAATTATGTGAGCAAACAAAAAGCAAGAAAGGGACATATTCTAATTGAGCAAAACATAATAAAAAAAGCTTTCTAAGATGGTCTCTCCTGCTTTATCTTAATGTTTTTATATGTCTTTTCCTTTTTGGTCTGTGCTGTTTCTCACTGAATGACAGTTATACACAACATACTATTGTAATAACAAGCATATGGTTCAGAGATCGCTGTTGATTTTCTCAAGTCTCCAATTAGACATTTTTATTTAAAATACATGAAAGACATCTGTATACTCTTTCATTAAATGCATTTTACATTTCTAACATCCTACGTATTCTTCTGGAACCATTTCCATTAAAATGCCGACTCTGGGTTTGGATAGCAAGTATTTCCTTTGTAACACTAAGGGAGGAGTACGTTACTGTCAAAATTTCACTCTAAAAGTCCTTGCTAAAATATTTACACTGCTTGTCCGAACAGGAATATCTGAAGTTAATTCCAAATGAAAGAATATTTTAGAATGAATCATAAACTAGATGTTAAAAAAAGGCAACATGCTGCCATTCCAGTGCCCCGTCCCTGCTGTAAAACTAAACTAAAAACGACTCTGTGTTTGCATCCACAGAATATTGTAACATTTCGGAGCCTTCTGAGATTCCTTAATTGTAGTTATGCAACAGAACTGTCACATCCTAAAACAAAGGACAAAAATTCAGCAGCTGAATTTATTGGCTTGGAAATGAAATGCTTTTAAGAGATGTCTAACATGTCTTCTTGATTATTTTTGGCATTTTAAAGTCACAGTGCAATGCTTCCTATTGCATAGACCAAAGAAGTGGGACATTTTAGAAATACTTAAAATTTGTATGGTGCTGTTTGTAAAGTCACATATTTAGCAACAGCGAAAACTGCTGAGCAGTAACCTTCTTTGCAATTAAGTCACTAACTTCAATGGGCCCTTTATGGTATAAGACGCTGTTCAATATTAATAAAGATATAATGCACCAGCTTCTAATGAGTTGGTCACAATGGTAGAAAACAGCTTCTTCTTTTAAATGTGTATTCTCAAGGGTCACATCTTTCAAAAGCAAATGGGATAAATTCTGTGGCCAGAACAGTTATGACATTCATGAAAAAAGAAATAAAGACACCAGTCCATCAAACCTGTGATCCTCTGGAGCCCTTTTCCATTACTGAGTCATGACCATGACATGAGACATGACCAACTATGACACGCTATTGTGAATAGTCCAGAGCCTGGTTCCAAAGGCACAGGCACTGCTTACACGTAAGTTTTGAGGGAAGACTACTTCCTCACTCTGACAAAGCATTTAAACACAAGCAAAATGCATGTTTATGACTAATCTGAAACTATGGAAACAATAGTTTCAGTTCTTCTTTCCTCTAACCTTGGAATTCATCAGGTCAGTAGTACAGGGTAACAACTGATTCTCCTCTGTTAGCTCCTCTAATTAACAGTCTTTCAACCTCACTTCTTCTAAAGCTGGAGCAATCCGTTTACATAAAATCAGGCAGAAGCTTAAGTGCTTTGCTGGAGCAGAGCCTCTGCTCCCTTTGGGTTTTCTCCTTTAAGGTCTGACGCTGAACCAGAACGTTCAGGTATATACTCCAGCATAAGTTTAAACGTTTTATGTATACTGACATAAGCAGTAGTACTGTATAGCTGTAATGATAACAGAGAAGTAAGAAGAACCTAAAATCCTGATGTTTATGAGTCTTTGGATAAGGCTTCCAACCCAAAAATTAAGGACAGATTTGACCTAGGAGCTTGAGCGTTTTTAATTTGCTCTTTCTTAATTGCAAACTGTTCAGGCTTTGCATGAAAACAAGTGAAAGGCTGCTTACTAACTGATGCTAATAGCATTGCACCACACTTACCCCTGGAGGAACCCTAAGAGGCCAACAGTTACACCACAGAAGGATTTGACCCATAGTTGTGCTCTGGAGTACCGACATTGGCAAATATTGCAAAACCACATCTGCTTTATTAAAGCTACAAATAAATTAATCATTTTAATTTCTAAATATTTTCTCTTGCTGTCACACCAAGAGCAAACAACAAACAGCATTTCTGTTATTTCACCCGTATTTCCATTCTAAAGTTTCTGTCTTCTGGCAGCTGCTTGCTAACTTACTAATAATATGTGTCTTTGTTTGTACTTCTTAAAAAGAAGGATATTCTCAAAATGGAGAAAAGCTCATTTTCTTTCACTTAGAAACCTGAGAAACCTGTAACATGAACCATACGCTGATTACAGAGCACTGATACATAAACGAAGCAGTTGTGTAAATGTGTGAAGTGGCTGTGGTGGGGAAACAGCAGGGCAGAGGAGAGGCACTATTTTAGACAAATAATGCTATTGTAGGATCTGATTATCATGACTCATGTTTAACAAGGTATTGTGTAAAGGTCAGCCAAAAAGGAGGACCTGTTATGGTGGGCACTACACAGTCAAGGGTTTTCACATAGCCTCTTCCATCAAAAGCTCAAAAATAAAATGGACAAGACAGACCCCAGGTGGAGAAACGGTGTGACAGTTCCATGATATTACTTTTTGATGGGAGTAGAGTCAGCTAGGAAAGATAAGCAAAAAATGGAAAGAAAAGTGATGGAGAGAAAAGTTCCAGAGGGAGGGGAAGAACAGAATAGTGTTACAAAGCGTAAACAGGGTGAAAGTGAGGTGAAAAAATGAAGGTGGAAGAGAAGGATGGAAGGAAGAAAGGGTTAGAAAAAAGTGGGATTAGCACAGGCAGAGAACATTGAGTTGAAATCACTGGAAGCTCTCTGAGTTGTCAGAGGTTTTGGCTTTGGTTGTTTCAGCAGCTGAGTGTAGCTGGCTGATGCCACTGGCCGGTGCTTCTCTGCAGTTTTGTCCCTGATGGCCAGAGGATGGGACGCAGGGAGAAATCATGTCTGGGATCTACAGGGGCGGGTGGGATGAGGGGTCTCCATGTGTCTCTGACCTGACACACCGAGTAGAAGGTAGAGGCGCAGCCTCCGCTGGATCCCATTCTGTTCCTTCTGTATGACTGTAACAGCCCTCATTCTGGCTCAGCTGGATCTGATGATGAGCTGAAACACAAGCCTATGGGATGGACTCTGGGAATCAGCAGATACACATGTGCATATATATGCGTGTATGGGTACGTGTAGTATGCCTTCACGTTTATACATATAAAGAAAAAATAAACCAAACCACTCCCCCTAGGCACAGCAGGAGAACTGGTGCTACCCCTTCTGTATTCTTGTACTTTTGGCTTTTCTCTAAGCATCTGAGTTGCCAGTTCTGGCCTCTTCTGTCCCATAGCTATTTTGAAATCATGAACTTCACAGACTGTAGAGAGATGGTCATCGGGTGTCCCTTTCTCTATCTCCCACTTGCTCAAATGGCAACATTTTTTTCTGCAAATATGTTAGAGGACTTTTACAATAACTATATGCATATATGTATGTGTGTTTATGTGCATATACATATATATATATAAATAATTTAACAATTCTTGAAGCTCATTTTAAGTTCTACATATGAAAACATGCAATATCAAAAAAATTCCCTCCCTATCCATTTGTATGGAACTTTGCTCTCTGGCATAAGCTAAATACATCCGTTACAGAGGAAAAGAAACAAACATAACATACCTTGATTAAATCAATGTGCCATTAAAGTGACATACTTCAAATAAATTTTTGCTGTGGGATACAATAATCTGCCTAGTCACTGGCAGAAAAGCATTGCGTACAGCTAGTGCAAGAGTATAAAATTTCTGTTGGGGTGGAATAGAGAAAACAGTTTTATCAAAAAAGAAATTATTTGATTACTAAATTGTCCTGTTAGCTATGAGTTGTCTGTGGCCAACTTTTGAATTATTTTACACTACAGCTGTATATTTGCTGTGAATAAGTACAGACACATTGTGAATATTCTAGTATAGGGTATCTGGGCTGCAGTAACTTGGGCTGGCTGAGATGGGAAAGGTATCCTGCCACAATGCTTCCTATCCCAGTTGAGCTGAGGTCAACCCTTAGAATCTGGAGTTCAACAAGAAAAAAATATGTTGGCCAGGTTTCCCAAATATCTACCTTGTCACAATTTGTGTCACTCCTTCTCCTCTTCCCCATCTCTGTGTGCTTGTTTTGGGGTGAAGTATAGCTTCACGGGTATGCGGAGGCACAGGCGCCTGATTTCCTTCCAGTGCAGAAACTAGTATTGAGAAAGTGATTCCTATCTGCCCCCATAAAAATCAAGAATGGCTCTTTGAATGTCTCCTCTTTATCTCCCATCTGCTGCAGTTCAACCCTCAAATTACTTGTCAAAAGTAACATATGGCCTGTAAGCAAAATTTAGAACATGAGTAAATCCAAACATTTCAGTGTATTGTTCTGCTGCTGCTTTACATGCACCATGAGCTGCAACAGCTTTCTCTTAATTGCTTTTACTGCAGCATCTCATCTTTGATGAAGACTCTGAAAACACGAGTGACGCTTCTGCTGATCACTAAGGCAGGATTTACTTGCAGAGCAAGTTACAACTGTACTCCACCACCACAAGACAAAGGAAAGCATCTTGAAAATACTCCCCACCCCAAGAACTGCCACTGTCTCGCTGCAGAACAGTACGGCAGTGTCTCTGACATGCTGCCTGGCAGTCTAGCCCCACTTTTACACCTGCTTGAGCATTATTCCTACAACGTGTTCGCTTTCTTTCTTTCAGTGTCATCAAAGCATTTCACATAGCAATTGCTACTATGTTGATGTTCCAATAGCAAAAACCCAGTGTCACTAATAATCCGAGAGTGTCTCAAGGGAACCCGGAGCAGTAGGATCCATAAGCTTTTTTTTGCATCACATCAACATCCAGCTCTGGAAAATTCACAGAAATTAAATGAGCTGATAGCAACATTTCACTTCCAATGTTTGTAATACTGCAATTTTGCAATGAATTGATAACAAATTCTATTCTGCCAAAGGCTCAGTCTCCATCTCTGCCCACAATTCAGAATCTCTTCAGTTTCTTAATTCCCTTTGACTTTCTGAATAAAGACGACTTCTGACCCTCCACCTATTGAAAACAATAGCTTCCTTCTGACTTCAAAAAGGATGTGTCCCTTAGGGCCCTACTGGACAGTCCTGCTGCCTTGAGAGTTTGGGCTATAAAAGAAAAGTAGGTCGAGATGTCTATTTAAAGAGTCCTTGATAGCCATGTTTTCGCAGTGACATTTCTAATTCAGTGTCATTGTTTGTAAAGAGTAAAATTACCATCTCAGGCAGGTTGCTTTCATGCATTATTCTACAATGTTGCTTGACTGCTTTCCAAACTGAACTACTGAAAAAATGTGAAGCGCTCCAATGATTTTAAATCACTCTAGTCAGGACAGAGTGATTTAAAATTATTGGAGTGCCTCACATTTTTATGAGCTCTCAGTTTGCAAGCAACGGAGGTCTGGGCAGTCCTCGGCTACAGCACTGCACAAAATCAACTATACATTATCATCAGTTGGAAAAGGTTTGCATTTGCATTTGGAAATGGTAGGGATTTGGAGACATTTAATGCCATCATAGTTAAAATCAGTGGCTGTACATGTAAAAAGGTTCAAGCTAAAGAAGTAACTGTACGGATACAACATTAAATTTTGTTGCATCCTGTGCCCAGCAGTCCATTTATTCAAATCATGACTACTCCTAGCCCCCTGGTCAGATCGTACATTACTGACTGCATCACCGCACCGAAGGAGATAGGGCTGTGTGTCTACATGCAGCATGGTACGGGAAAGAAATGCAACAGAGGGAACGACCACCCTTTGGACAATGTCCTCTTTTTAAGCTTTAGTTCCTCTAATGTCCTCTTTTTAAGCTTTAGTTCCTTCAGAACTGCCACTTGTGCAGGGCACCTGCTCTGTCTCCTGCTACCCTTCCATGCAGCAGTGCAATCCCTGGTAGAAGGATAGCAGAGAAAAATCAAAAGATTTATCCCACAATAATGTATCAGTCCAGTCTGTTTGTTTTTCATTTATTTATAGTGGCAAATCTTCTTTAATTCATAGTACGGATTCAGAACAAAATTTATTGCAAAATGCTGCACAAGGAATGAGAGTCTTAGCAACTGTAAATGGGCATCATTTCACTGAAGCTAACGGATTTACACCTCTTAGTATCAGTTTGGTATCTGATCCACTATTTGCAGACTCTAAATTCCTCACTAAGTTTTGCTTCTCTCTTTACTACAAACGTACTGACAGGAAAACGTTAGTAACAGCTCTTCTCTTGGTATCTTTCTTCGTAATTTGAGTAGGCTCTTTTTTTAGTGACTTTTAACTTTGATGTTGTCAAATACGGCCACACTCTGAAGACTTTCAGTACTGGCGAATCTGTTTTCCTGGAATATCTTGTGGTGTTTTCAGAATTGCATGATTGTGTGACATCTGCTCCACATCTCATACGTGATCGACTGAGTAGGTACAACCGTGGCAGATGGCTGATGACTCACCTCACAACACTGAACACTGGTTTGCTTTCTGAGAAGTGACATCTTCATATTAATTTTTTAAGAGTCTTGCAAAGATGTGACTGGTCTGCCTGGTTTGATAGTGGGTAATGTAAGTTACAGGAAATGCACAGGGATGCAACAGCAACATTTATTCTAGGACTGTGGGTAATATTTTAAAACTCAATTTATGGGCTACTATCAGATAAATCCACAAAAGGCAATCAGGTTCACTGCTGTACTTTCTAAATTCTAGGCATCTAAATAGCAAAATGTGCATCTCTGAATCAGAAGGAGAGCTAGGCTTCCTATGCAAACAAGATAGAGAATAATATTCACAGAAGCCATTCACTCGAGTGAGGAACCACGAAACACCAGATAAAAGGATACACCTTAAACTCTGTTCTTTCTGTGATTTGGCTCCCCTGTTCCAGGCTGGAAGGAATATCATGAAGATTCACGGATCACATACCTGGGTAGAAGGACATTCCCAGCTCCTCTAGCATCCCATGACAGACGACGTATGAACCTGCTATACTGGAGACCTTTGTTCTGCTCCCTCCTTTGCTGACTATCAGACCGAAACAGGCACAGCCCAGTTAGCATATGTAGCTTGGGTAGGCTAAGTTCTGATTAGTTGTAAGAAAACTATTCCAAGAAGCCACAAGTTTGGTTATAATGACACTACCTTGCAAAGTTAACTTTGTTCACTACTAAAATTAACAAACCTTGGTAACAGTTTGTTATCCTCTCTCATTTTCACAGACTCCTTGGCCTGGCAGAACAAGATGACTGGAGGGAACTCCAAAGAGTCATTCCCAAACCACTTAATTTACAGCTCTATATACCAAGCCATCACATGTATATACAAATGTAAAGCTAAATATTGTTATATACATTGCAATAGTTTAAATCAATAAACATCAACTTGTTTGCATGCACATGATTTCCATATTAATAATGTAATTAATGTTTAGCAACCATATCCATACCCAAACCCTTTATAATCAAAAAAACCATGCCAGCCTCACAAGCATCACATCAAAATGTGACCATTCAGCGTAAGCGTGCTTCAGTTCCAAAGACTAACACATCAAAATGCTTTAGCGGCCTGTTAACTATTTTATTTTAAATCTTTCTGTGGCAGAGATGTGTCATTCCCATTTCCACTACCCTTATGTCAACTAACAAAAGCTCCTAACGAGCCAAGTCTCTCGGAGGCTCAACTGCTAATGCCATTAACATTACCAAAGACCTGTGCATGACTAACAGCTGTATCCTAAGGAAACTGAACTCATACCTTCCATTTCCACATAAACTGCCCTAAAGTTAAAGAGTATCCCAGGAAGAAAAGAAGGGAGGAGATGATGGGTAAAGAAGAAAGAAGGAAGATGTTGTCATTGCTGATTCTAATCCATCCCATATGAAACATATATTAATCAGGTCTGACAGAGGAAGCCAGCAAGGGTGAGCAGGACTATAATTCAGTTGCTACAAAGATATACTAGTTAGATTAAGGGCTCTAATATAGTTCTCTTTCAAAGGTGAATGCCATGTCCACGAGTATTTGGAATCATGTTCTCCATCCCTCTAGCCCAAAGTATACTCCACTAAAAAATAACAGAAGTGCTTCAGCAGAAAAGATTTAAAATGCCTCTGTGCAGAATAACCTAGAACTCAGGAGCCAGAGCTATAACCACAGAAATGGACTATAGCATTCATGCTTCTGGTGACAGGGAGGGGAAGTGACCATGCCTGCCCTACATCCTGGGTAAGTATTCCCACTACCAGGCAATGCCTCAAAAGGAAACCGCCTCTCTTCTACCATTTTATGGGCACCTGTGGATATATTCCTAAAATACCCTCTGGGGTGACTCCTACCGCAGGGATTTAGACTTTGGAAAGGCATTGCTGAGCAGGATTAAGCCAAAAGCTTTAGTTATGTTTAAATGATCTCTATGGTTATTTTCTCTGAACTGCTGCAGTCTGACTACTATCTGCTAAACATAAAGGAAATTCTTAAAATGGTACCAGTGTCACTTATATTCCTTGACAGTTGGTAACTAAAAACCCTAGCATACCCCAAAACAGCAAATGCTGAGTCTCCCTCCCCCAAATGGTATGTAACGACAGTAGTTAATTCACACGGAAAAGTTCTTTTGGGGCTGACCCTTCTCTCATAGTAATTTTATGCCATTCAAGTTCTGCTAACAACTGTTGAGTTTACACCATGGTGCCAAAGAGGTATATTAGATCCTTCAACTTCAAGCTATCTAGAGCTTACTTGGCTCATTTGGCACCTCTGTGTTGCTGACACATGCAGAACTTTAACAGATGGTCTTACAATACTGGCAGTTGTTTTGTACTGTGCTAGTGGTGAAGGAAATACTCTACACAAATTGTCTGCAATTCTGGAAAATAAATGAAGTACAAATCCATATTAACCTCAAAAGCCAAACTATAAAAAGTCAGATTAGTCATTTAACGATGTATGTGCTCTGGGTTAAACGCTCTATTGCTGCAAAATGGCAATATTTCCCTGCAGCCAGAACTACGCTTTGCTTCAGTTTCTACCAGGAATATCCATAAAGCGTGTATAATTTGAAAGGTATTGAAATGCATCAGGAATAAACCTGGAGACCCTTTCTCAGGGGATCAGCCCTGACTATCAGCAAAAGTACCTCCATAAACTGTGTGTTTTCAAAGAAATAATGAAGCAAAAGTGTGCAACTTAAGTTAACTGAATCTCTCTTTTTTCCCCGTGCCAAACTGAATTCAAGAAATTACACATCAGCTACTGTGCAAATGTTGAAATCAACAGCAATGGCCAAGTAAACAGCAGTTTTACATACTTCCTCACCCATTTAGAAAGTGCTGTATGTACCACAAGCTGAATTTTACACTTACTAATTTCACTGGACGCAATGGAACCTGCACTGTACAGAATTGCTCCTCCTTGCTTCTATGTGGCTAAATTTTTCTAATTTTTTGTGCCAAATTATCAGATATACCAACTGAATTGAACTAGTAAACTAGGCATGCAGAATAGTGCTTTTCAAAAGCAAACACAACAATTTCTTTCTCCAGTATATAACCTCCATGAAATGTACGTTCACACATACATGTGACAGTCAACTCGTGCAAATTTAGAACAGGCTTTTAGAAAATCACAAATGTTTTAGTCCAATGCTCACCTCTACTATTTGCTTTAAATGAAAGATAGCTCAAAAGATATTTCAAACTGAGATTTGGGAGGCTTGGTCATTCAGTTCCCATCCATTTCAATATATTTATTTAGATAACATGTCAGTCACTTCATACCTTGTTTCCACAATGTTAGTTACATTGAAATAAGAGTTCCCTTAGGTAGCTTCAAAGCCCTAGAAGGAAGTAAAACCCTAAAAGCATTATTATAAAAGAGGCCTTCAAATGCAAGAGGCACATTCCAGCCTTTGGCTGGGACTGAATCAAAGCTGTATCCCTTTTTTAAAATTTTATTTATCCACTAAGGTTGCTTAAAAAGCATGGTTGCTGGAACTGACTGATGTTGTATATTTGTGACTTTGATACAAGTGAAAAGATCTTTATCGGTTTTACGTCTAATTTTATACTGAAAGATCAAAGAATTCCTAAGTTTGAAGCTGTTAACAAAAAAAATATTAAGCCAACTAAATTTCAGATAGGTTTCATGTTTTCTTTTCCTCCCTCAGGACTTTTGCCAGACTAAGATGACACAACATACTCCCAGAAAGTACTTATACAAATGCAAGATAATTGTCTCTGAAAGCATAAATTATTTCTCCCCATGAAAAAAATCAAAAGAAATGTTAAACAGACACAGTCAAAATGTAGGAACATAAATCCCTCTGCTTCTCTTTCCAGGCGTAAACATTTTGTCAAACATTTCAAGCTATGATCCTCAATGTAGCACTTTGTTGTGACATGCCCAGGAGACAAGAGGAGTTGGTATACATACTTCAGTACCCGTAATACAAGCACATCCTATCCTGGGAAGGGGTCCTCCCTTACGGATGCAGAATATGAGATAACATGACGGGAAAACTTCATGATCATGCTTCCAGTTACCGAGAGCCTTCCCAGCTTCTACAACAACTGGTCACGGCTCCCCCCTTCCTTGAGCCCATCCTCTGCAGAGCACACCACAGGTCCACAGTGAACATTTCCTGCTCTTGGAACGTATAGAAACCTCTCTGGCAAGAGGGACATGAAAGGAGTGTCTTGGGGAAACAAAAGGCAAACGGAAGGCGATAGGAACACAGGATTTATTTTATCCATTCTAACAATATTCAGCACCCTACCAGACACCTTCTAGGGAAGGTTCAAGTAGTCTTGGACTAAACAATAATGGAATCATCTGCCTACTGCTGCAAGCAAAGGTCATTCTTAATGATTTGGAATGTTACATTTGGTAAAACAGTAGAGATCCATGGGATTTATAAATTTAAAAGACAAAAAAAGGAAAAAAAAAAGTGCAACATTTCCACAAAGAGATTACATCTCTTAGTGAATAGAGAGAGATCTTTGTGCTGCAATTCATGTCTTAAGCTGGACATTACTCAATACTGATGTAACGAAATTGTATGGAATCAAAATGAAGTTTGTCTTTGTGATTTATCTCTCTTCCCTTCTGATCTAGTATTTTCTGAAATAATATCCAAAATCTCTCTTCTTAAATACCTTTATAGTTTCTGAAGGCACTCCAGGCTCTGGAACTTTGTCCAAGTAAGTAGTCAAGTCTTGATCCACGTGCTCAAACACTAACGTTAACTTGGTCTCTCTGTCTGTTCGCGACACGGTGCACACATCAAACAATCTGAGAGGAGAAAAAGAAAAGAGGAGGTAAGTATACAGGAACCAGCACAGACATACATACCTTGCAGCTCATGCATGTCTATTTAAATTTCTTGCAGTACAGAGAATGGAAAAAAGAGCAATCTTTGAGCTCTTGATTCATGAGATAACTACTGATACATCAATAATATCGTATCTCTCATGTGTGGTTTCTATAATAGGATTAAGTATTAAGAATTAATCAGCTGTTCAAAGTAAAATAACTACATGAAAAGAAAATATTTTTTGGACACAACAACTAGAGTTAATACAGAAAACGACTTGATATTTATCCACATTCTATGTTGCAGCACTCACAGTCATTTTTAAAAAAAACTGCGAGAAACATTTTTGAGAAAAAATATACAGGGTTTTTGCATGCACCTTCAGTTGCCTCCCACATAAATCCTGTGTTCAGCATTACACAGCTTGATAATTAAATCTCCTTTGGCAGAAACAGAATTTTTTTGCTGATTACTCTTGCAAGTTCCTGGATGCAAGGATTACCTTCAGAGTCAGGATACAATCTGGAAAAAAGCTTTGTGCACAAGATGCCACTACTAAGAAAGCTTTCTTCTCATTATTTTCTGTTATTCTTTTACTGAAATTTCTTTATCATTTCACCTTGTCGCACAACATCAAATTCAAACTAACTTGCAAAAAGCTCTCCATAATGTTACATTCCTATCTGATTATTTTCTACTGTTTTCTCTTTTTCATAAGGATTTCCCTCATCTTCTCCACTTCATCTATCGTACAAGCTTTAATCACTTTGATCTTTTTCACAAACATCTGTCCATCCTTCTGTGCTTCACACCTATACTCATACGAGTGACTTCCACTATTCTTCCTCAAGTCCCACTTCTACAAAATCATAATAGGAAACCATCTTACAGGTGGAAGGACGCTTGTTCCCCGCTCGCATACTTTACTAAGGTGTTCATTCATTCAGTTTTAAATTGTACCGATCAGATTGTCTGTCTCCCTGAAGAGAGGCAGAAAATCAAACACTACTTTTATTAGGTGACAACAGATTTTAAAAATGTATGAATACAATTACTGAGAAAAAAGTCTCTACAGTTAAACTGAAGCACCTATGACCCATAAGAAACCAAAGTAGTGTTGATACTACTGCTTATTTTGATCCAACATTATAGCAGTTATGTTGTTTCATTACATGTATCTTTCATCCTCTTACTTAGAATAATTGCTTCCTTTGTGCAAAGTGCAGGATTTCTGATAACACTACCAAGTAATATTTTTGTTCTTTGTCCTAGGACTACAGGCTTTACATGCAGGCTCTGTAGACAACAGATCATGCACAAAGCCTCGGGGGGTCACTGCTTTTCAAAGAGGACATCTGACAAACAGACTAGGAAAACACTTTGTACTGAGTTTTTAATTCTTACCTTAAATCTCAAAATACTTCATAAGAGAAGGAAAGATACGAATTGGCACAACTATCCATGAAGACTGTAATCCAGGTTTAAGAGAGCAGCATGTTTCACTTGAGATGATACAGATTTAACACGTTAAGGCCATGGCCCCACTTTTAACAGCATTTCCTAAATATTTGGTCAGACACTTAAAAACTGTTTATTAGCCCCTATGTTTTGAAAACGGATCCATGCACATTCCGTTAGCTTAAAGAAGCTTTTCAGCCAGTAATAGTTCGGCGAGTTACAGAATATGGAGAGACTGTCACTCTACCTCTACTAGAAGACTGACCTGCACTTAATCTGTAATCATCACACGAACAAATATTACTTAAATTAATATGGTAACATAGAAACTGTAACAGCAAATGTCTCAGCATATTTCTCAGACAGACAAATACTGTTCTCTTTATGATTCCCTTAATGGGGTGTACACGGAAGATAGACATCCTGTACACAATAAACCAGTTTTGTGAAAAGTTACAAACCTTTCTGAAAAGTGAAATTTGCTGGTATTTGGCTGGAGGTTAATAATCTGCAATATATTTATATAAATCAATGTGGAATGCAGCCGGACTGCCTATAACCCCAACACATGCAAATAGAGAGGAGCCAGACAGGTCTGAACATCTGAACATAAACACTGGAAAATATTTCCAACTGTATGATTCCTTTGTGTTGACCTACATTTACCTAAAAATGTTCTAAAACATCTTTTTTGCCAGGTATTTAATACACTGGCAAAATTATCTTTTCAACTATAGCAGAATTGTAATTCAAGAAAAAAAGGAAAAAAGATTTCACTGTATAGAACGTAGAAGCAACATGTAATTTCCAACTCACTGTGAAGGGAAATGCTGATCCTCTGTTTAATTCTTCTGTATGTGGCTTATTTTGATTCTGGCATTTTCTAGCACAGCAAAATAAGGAACTCAAACGAGTGCAATTCTAGCCACCTATTACTGAGTAATAATATTATCACAGAGTAACAATATTATCTTTCCTTTTTATACACCCTTTACGTGAAACTCTAAATGCTTTACTGTTAATAATAAAAACTCCAGATCCTGCATGGGGTTGGGTGGAAGCACATTGTGTTTACTCACAGAAAATACAGCTGCTGCCTTAGAAAGTTAATAATATAAAGCACAGCTTATATGAATCCATGATATTAGAAAAAGACATCTGGCATTGCCCATGCTAATCATTCTGGAAATAGATTGAGAAAGACAGAGTCTCTTTATTTAGTGGTTTCCATAGGGATAAAACTGTTTATAAATTATATCCTTTGACATCCACTGTAAGAAAATAATCCATAAAGTTGCCTTCTTTAGCTAGGAACATCTCTGCTGCCTACAGTGCACATCTCTCAGGCCGCTTCCTCATGATTTTCTGTTCGTGATGGGTTAGTTTTGCATGTGATTGCCTCTCTGGAACAAGCAACAGTAAAAGGCCTTTTATTTAAAGAGTTACTATGTGGACAGTGTCCCAAGTGAAGTAAATGTACCTCAATTAATACAGGATTTCCATACTGAAGACTTTGTAAACACAAGCCCTGCCCTTCTATTGTACTACAAAAGAAACGTTTGAATTATTTGATTAAAGTAAGATCCGCTATGGGAAATCCTGCAAGTATTTAACAAGATGTTTGGCTGGGAGTCATACACCACCTGATGTGTCGATCCGAACCAGAACATTGTTGAACAGACACTTACAGAGAACCTGTGTTTTAATGCAGACATTTGTTCAAGTTAATTGCACTAAGGTAAAAAAAGCTTATCAATCAGCTACAAATCTATGTCTGTTTTATTTTATGTGTCTAGTGCCTAGTGGATCTCACTATAACCTAGCAGAATACCTGCCTTCCTACAAACATACTTTGGTTTTTTTGAATGCAGAAAACTAGATGGTGCATCTTGAAGCCTCCATAGCTTCTTACAACATGTAATCTAACAAATGCAACTTCAGTTCATCTTCATTTTACAATATGCAATCTGAATGCTTAATGCTTTTATAAGAAAAGAGACAGTTATGCCAATTCCTTCGAAAACTATTGCGTTTACTGACTGGTACTAATTTGGCAACTGCTTCTGAATAGTCCTTAAATGTTACTGGACTTGCTTTTGAGATGCTCTGAAGACTGCTATGAAGCTACCCACTTCCAAATGGAATAAACATTTTTTTCCTGAGCAAACTGAGATAACAGAGATGGAGACCAAGCCCATCAGCCCAAGACACCTGCAAGAAATACCAAAAAACAGATCTGACCATAAGACTTGAAAAACTGTAGGACATCAGTTCTCTTGGCTATCGTCAAACAGGTGAGTAAGTACATCTGGAAAATTAGCCAGATCAAAGTCAAAGGGAAGACCAAACAATTAAGATACTCGCTGCCAATGCATCCAAAGGCTTATTGTTTTTACTGCAGTAGGACTAATCCAACAGGAACACATATGCCTTGGCTTTGCCCTCTAAAATTTTTCAGTAACATGGATTTCCTATGATTTTCTTGGGAACAGTGTCTTCCTAGGAAGAGTTATTTCCTAGCTTATACATCACAGAGAAAGCGAACTGGGGCCATTGATTTATGAGTAGGAGAAATGCTTAAGACGACTGTGGTATGATAAGTAATGGCATAGTAATATGTTACGGCTCTAAGGTTTCATAAGTCTGGACAACGACTCAGACGGAAAGAGTTTGGTGGTCTCAACCTAACTCCGAAAGGTATTTATCCTTGACAGAAAACCAGCACGGACCTTATGTATGACTGACAATATTTACGCAAACACCAAAAGATTGGGATACCAAGACTATTACAGGTCATGATTGAGGTTTCTTGATAAGTATGTGGGGGGGAGTCTGAATAGCTTCTGCTTTCACTGGCTCACGTTGATCCTGCGAGTCCATAATTTTCCAGGGCACAGAAAATTTCACCCTCTCATACCTAAAAGCATTGAAGAGTGACAGGCAAGCATCCTTTGAGTTCAAATTTCAGCAGCAGCCTTAGACTCTTCTGTTCTCTGGAAGCCACTCAGCAGCAAGCCCTTCATTCACCCCAACTTCTTAAACTAAGCAGTACTCCTTGAAAAAAAACAGTTTCCCCCATACTTTTAACATTAGCTACCTTCTCCTTTCTTGCTTTTAAAGAGGAAAAACACTCTGCTAACAGGAAACAGTCTCTACTTGGAATTACATATACTCGATGTATTGTAACAAAGGGGTTGTATTTCAGATGAAGAAGACAATAGCTGGGCAAATGGAGTGGAACATGTGCGTTACAAGAACCATGTCCCACACAGCAAAACAGGAAACAGAGCTTCACACTCTGAAACGTATGACAGAGCTCTTTCCCTTTGTTCAGGACACACTGCTTTGTCTCATCTTAATCAGCAATCACCTACTCCTTCATGCCTCTGGAAGCTGGTATTTCAGATGTAGATTCTTCTTGCTGGAAGGAGCTTTAGTGAAGTACTTCCAGATTAAGAAGGAGCACATGCAGATGACCAGGCCACTAACTTGAAAGTATCTTATATTTTAAGTGCATTTTTTCTGGGATAACATTTGTAAAGCCACATAGTAATGCAAGACCTAAGTTCCATTTTCAAAAGCGTATGGGGTCTTCAGAAGCTTCCCAATGTGCTTCTCATACCAGCTGCACCAATGTGCATCAATACTTAGGATATGCCTCCACAGCAGACTGCAACATAATGCAGAGACACTTAAGACCACACTCAACTGACCCACCTCGGGAGTCAAAACGTACAACGTGACAGCAGAGCTCTGCCTGCAGCATCGTGAACTAGCCTAGGGTGAGCTCCATCCAGCAGCAGTCAGATGCCTAGATTGATAAATTAAAACAAGCTTGGGTATCTCTACACTGCTCATGGCAACTCCACGTCGGTTCTTGGAGCTTGTCAACATTTTTCCAGCTTTGCTACCCTTTCAGGAAAGGGTAGCAGGTTCTCTTCTACTCTTCAGAAGAAACTTCTTTCAGGCAAATAGCAGAAACGGGCAGAACATAACATCAGATAAAATAAATGAATTTATCTAGGAGAGGCAGATGTTATGCAGATAGATGTTTTCAACTCTGCAGTCACTCATTCTTTATCTGCTGTGCACAGAGCAGAAAGAGTTACCGCGAAGAAGCAATTGCATGATGAAAGGAAGGCAGCAAAAAGTCCTGTCCTGGAGACCTACTCCAGCAGAGCCCAGCCAATATTCTTGGTTATAGCCCACTCACCAGTGAGGTTTAAGGGAAGGAAGGGGGATATTAGGATGACAAGGCAATCGTTCATCTGCAAGCTGAGCTTTGTGCTGTAATTTTTTCCACTCTCTCTCCCTTTCTGACTTGGAAAAATTATTTAAAACGCTTAGCTGAATAAAAGATGGTTTTGTTCTTTAAGTGTGTGTGAGGAAGAGAGACAGAGAAAGTGACAGAAAGAAATAGATGCTCTTGAAAGCGAAGTAAATAGCACTGGCTAAAGTCCGATAGTGTGGGCTGACTGGGCAAGCTTTCAACGCTCAGTACCGAATGCAGCCCTGACCTGCAACACCCCTGCTCTCCTGCGCTGGGCCCCACTCGAGCAACGACAAGCCCTGGTGCCAGACTGAATGGGTTTGTGATGCAGACAAATGTCTGCTCCAACGAAACCACCAAAACCAATTTTCATTTTTCAACAGAAGCCAAGATTTGTGCCCAAAAGATGAAAGGGCCAAATACATTTACTGTGCCACCCAAGTCACTAAAAGATGCAGTTGTTAGAATTTTGCTTCAAGAAAAAATACGTCCGACAAAGACGTTCTCTGCACCTCTCTGTTTATAGCAGCATGATGTCTTTTTTAGCCCTCACACCGCCATTTCTTGTTCACTTTCTTTGCAAAGGGAGATTATTTTTAATAGGCAAGGACCAGAAACGGATCTGGCGAGGCTCAGTAACTCAAAAAATATCCTGCCTTGCAGAACTTCACTTTCAGGACTCGTCCTACAGTTCACCAGTTTTTTAAATACTTAACTCCTCACCAGTCCATTAACAGCTTCATCTCACTGCAATTGATTTTAAATCCAAACAGGCCACACACTGAGTAATTGCCATTATCAAGGGAAAATACCAGCCTGCTGGTGCCTACACTTAGTCCTGCACACTGCCTGCCGTACCAAACAGACTGTCAGATTCTCTCTGCGAGGGACAGGCCAAGTCACCCCCAAACCAGAAAAATAACGTGGCCCGTTACGAAGACAGTCGCTGACAGATTGTTTAGGATCAGCAATAGCTGTCTGACCTATTCATAGTGCTCTCATGTGATCCTCGAGCAAGCAAATGTACACTGCCTTTCAGAGTCATGTACGTTGCTGTTGTACAGTACTGAGAGCTTCCAGTAAGCTTCCAGTTCAGAGTACAAATTAAAGATGCTCTGATTCATTAGCAGTGCATGTGCATCTTTTATTAAATGTTTTAGATTTTCTGTAGAGTATCTTCCTCAGGGAAAGCTGCATTCCTTTCTACATTCCCTAAATTGCTCAACATGTAAATAAAACTTATGTTTGAATATTGATTTTGTTTAATTCAAATGAAAGGAGCACAGAAGTTATTCTGGACTCCTAGCTGTCCCTGGTGCAAGATGGGGCACAACAAAATCCAGTCTTTATTCATGTGTAGCTCACAGTCAAACTGATGGTTACAGACTCCACAGTTCAGTTTACGTTTTGAATTCATGCTTGTGCCAAACCTACAGGATCTAAATCTAAGTTGATCATCTCTTTCCTAGACTTAAATAAAACCAACAACTCATCTTCGGAAGATTTTACAACAGTATAAATTATCGTTCATTCCTTAGTAGCTTAATAATCTAATCTATCTACACTTGAGACTTAATGGTGATGCCAACATATCAGAAATAATAATCCTCCATTCCACATAAAAAGTATTCATAGCAAAAAATCAAATGTCCTGTTTGATACTCTGTACTGTTTCATTCAGTTTTTTAAATCCTTGCAGTATCACAGGAGTTCCCGAGGAGTTTAATTCAGCATTTTTTAACTGGTAAGTAGTTCCAAAGCAAATTTGATTCCATGCTCTTGCTTTTTAGAGATGCATGGGGAAATGTAAAAAACAACCAGGTACTGCAAAGTATGACAGAAGAGGTCTACTGTTTTGACGCTTACCATTAATTCAGGGACTGCTGCTCCTGAATGACCTCCAGGTTACTCAACAGCCATGATTCTACTGGTGGATGGTGGCTGTACACAAAACTCAGGTTCTATTTGAATCCAAATTAACCTTCCAGCGTACACTAAGTCCTCGGGAATACAAGCAACAGCCTGACTGACAGTACTTCTAAAGGGCAAATCTAGTCGTCAAAACAATTGAACAAATAAGGTAAGGAGGCTTGCTAAACGGTGCAAATATACCTGAGCCTTGATGATGTTGCTACCACTTCCTAGGAAGAAGGGACAGTACTGGCGGCAGCTGAAAGGAGCCCAAAGCTGGTATGGTGATGGTGATGAGGAGGGTTGAGAGAGCACCACGTGCAAAATGTCTTGCTGTGGTTCTTTTACTGGCATTAACAACAGTTTTGATTAAGACCCTTGAAAAAGTATTGTTGTAGTGATTTGTGAAACATCGACACGTTAAAACCTTAGAAGAAAATGCATTTCTATAGTGTTTGATGGGTAAAGACGGGACCAAATGCTCTGTGTTTCTCAAAGAAAGATCAAGAGCTGACTTTCAGAAAGCAAAAACTTCTATGGTTCAACAATACTGTGAACTCCACTGCAGAAGCAAAAGAGCAGGAAAACAGAAGGAAAAAAAGGCTAAAGAAATAAAAAAGGCTAAATTGGCTAAAGTTGACAATATTGACATGCACAAAGTAAATAAAGAGCATATATGTTAGTAAAGACAGCTGTTAATTTGAAAACCAAATTCATTCTTTTTAGTCCTTTGAATTGTGTTGTTCTAATGTATTCAAGGAATTACTACAGAAATCTGTAGGCTTCTTAATGTAACGTGCTGTGCATGCATGTATTAAACAGAGAGCAATTAGTATACGTAGGACTAAAACAGTAAAGCATCACATGGTTTACTGTCATGCCGATTTGTTTATATTTGGGTTTATTATAATGTATCATTTCTTAAAGACAACTTTCTCAGCTCTCTAGATGACATTATAGCGAAGAAAATCCTTGGTAAGAGAATGAAACAAGCACCACTGGGAAATCAGGTGCAAACTTTCTTACAGAGTTTGTTTGTTTATTGCTATGACAGCACGGTCAGTTGACATAACATGAGCTTTGGGCAGTATTTTATGAAATGTTTTTAGATCTGTCAGTACAAAAATGCAATTTTGGCGTTATGGTAGTAGCGTGCAGAAAAAAACTGTCATAGATCTTGATCTTGCACGATTCACTAGCCCTGAACTACCAAAGAACTTACGCTGCGCTTAACTTCCAGCATGCAAATAACCTAAGTGACTTCTAAGGAAGTATACATCATGTAAAGCTTTGTCTCCCTTATATGCCTGGTATCTTTCAGAAGTGAAAGCAGAGAAGACAAAACAAAAAAAGATAATTAATTGTCTGTGCACATGGAACAAAAGATGAAAGGCCAAAAAAGGTCATTTTCCTCTTCGTCATGCTCAGCCAGTCATTACCTGGACAGAGCAATATAAAATCCCTGTATGCCGTTTAAACCTGTATCTACTATGACAGTTGCTGTTTGTGGTTCCTGGTCTGGCTTCTCTTACCCATGCAGAGAGAAGTCTACAACGTGGGGCCCTGCATGTGAGCTCCTCTTTTGCACCTCAGTGTCCTTGTCTGTACCACGGTCTCTCCTTCCTAACTTTTAAATTACTTTTAGCACTTCAGTTAATTCTTCAATATGGCCACACATCTCTGGAAACACTGTTCATGATTTATTCTAAAGAGTTCATCACAATGTTTGTTTTTCCTTAAATTCTGAAATGAACAAAACTGTGAACTGTTACTTTCCCAGTCTTTACCTAAGGGACTAGAAAACAGCAACGGATATGAACAGTCCTTGTCACCTTACAAATGGAAACAGCAATTTAACATCAGACATTAAAACTGCATGAAAACAACTTTTTAAAAGTATCTAAATCTGTAGAAAGAATCTGTTTGTGGATTCGCTAGGACTGTGTAAAATTTCCTGAAAATGGACCAGAGACATCCACCCAGTTCCAATGCAAGCACGGTGGTTAGGTGGCGAGCGCAGTTGCCATGTTCAGCAACAGACCAAGTGAAAATCCAAAAGGTGTCTTACATTTTGTGTGTTGATTTCCATACATGCGTGTCCTGCATGAAGTTAAAAGACATAAAAATAGAGACACAGATCACAGTGGTTTTTGTCTACACTTGACATGGGGAATGACTTTGACTGGGCTTTCATGCCAGATGTGTTCGCAAGAAGCCCATGTGCCGTGACGCCAGGGGCACCATTAACTTAAAACAAAGGGAATTCCTCCATTCACTTCAGCAAAACCTGGAAGGGAGCAGTGAAGTCAACCGTCCTCTCAGCAGCACTGTACTGTGTCCTGTCACCACCATTCAATGTGCTACAAATCACATCTCATCTGCCCCAAAGTAAACAGCACTCAGGTGATTTCCAAAAATCAAAAGACAAAGCAAATGCTCACATGGGTAAGAAAAACAAACAGGATTTGGCCAGGTTTTGGGACGCAGACAGATTTATGCACCTAAACATTGCATTCCGCTCTATAAGCTGCATTCTAAAAGAAAAACTGAGTGCCAGAAAATAATGTATAACTTTATAAGAGAAAGAAACAGTGAGGGGATATTTGTTCTAAGATCAAAGCATCAAAACTAAGGGAATACAAAGTTCAGGTAACACTTAAATTCAGCACATACAGAAAGCAGATTTAAGGCTTGCAAGAAAACTAACAGCTCCGTTGAACATAGCTGTCTTTGGCCACCCGTCATAGGAGTTCAAATGCCATCCATCTACACAACAGCCTAGAAGAGCTCATGGACCGCTGAGTTCTCCTCTCAGCTACCACGGAAAAGATATAACTCACGTAATGGAGCTTCTCAGGGGTTTGGTGGTTAGTCTGAATGGGTCATGTAGGCCTCCGTGTATTCAAGGGAAAGGAGTAGGTTCATTGAATCACTCTGGGGGAGGGGGTACTGTCTCTCCCTGCTTGCTATGGAAGACTTGAATTTAACTGAATTTAGGAAAGATTACTCTTTCCCACAAAGACTATAACTGAGCAATTTTACTTGATGAGATTACAGATTATGTTCAATTGATTTTTAAAGATATTTAAAAACATTCTTTTCATGAGGAACTTAAACCAAAATGAGAAGTTGAAAGAAAAAAAAAAGACACTGAAAACGCCTCTGCCCTATTCACTCAACCCCCGCAGACCAGGATCAATCCTAAAAAGCTCTGCACACAAGAGCCTTTACCTAAGCCTCATGAAGTCAGTACATGCATTTAACCGGCTTTGGCTCAGGTCCAGAATTTCCTTTAATTTGAAAGGGAGTTTCACCTGTGACAAACTTGCAGGACTGAGTTTAATATTCATGTTGTACAGAACAGGAACAAATGGGACTAATAAATCTTCAATAGAAATTTACAAGATATTTCTGGCTTTATAAATTTGGCCGGGGGGCAATTGCTCTTAAACACTTGAGACATAAAAAGGGATCCTTGTTTCCATTAGCATGCAAATTCCTCACACGTTTCATCAGAATTTCAGTCATTACATCTTACAAGTTTTTAAAACGGTGGACTTCATGGCTGCTTTTTTTCCCCATTGACAGTCATTCACACAGGGCCATACAAGGTCCTTGGCTGTCATGTCATTTCTTCTCCTAAGGTGTCTTTTAAAAATTATTTTAAATTGATTCATAGCACATGCAAAGAAAACTAAAAATGTCTATTTCTGTAAGATTCTCAGGTGCTTTCATCCTCCAGTTCTTCAGGTAGATGTCTAATACACATTTCCTCCTTTTCCAGCCAGTTTACACGGCACTGTGAGCCAGCCATTTAAAGATTAATGCACATGGAGTGAAGTATTCTACAGGCTGTACAGCTCTAAGTATTTCCTTTAAGCTCTTGCACACATATGTAAAAGAAAACAAATTAAAGATTATTTGCAGAGTTTGGCAATGAAAATGAGGTGTTAGTAGCATTTTGAGCAGGCAATAAATTTTATTTGACTGTTTTATTACTTCGGGGCAAAGGCAACTATTTCTTTTGGGGCGTCTTTTAGCAGCATGAGATGACGGCTTACATTTTAATGCACAGACAGTTTTGAAATAAATTCAGCATTTTGTAAACAATATTGTACGTCAGATGTAAATACACAACAAAACTGCATTTTTGTTGTTTTGCAACAACATCTTTCACATTTCTGAAAGAAATGAGCAAACTATAATAAATCTGGCAAAACAAGGTCTGGTTCCTGGAGCGCTACAACATTTTTATGTCTAGGCAAATGAAAACAAAGTACATCTACCCAAGCTCTGCAAGCAAAGGAGAGCGTGCTCTGTGACGTCCAGGCAGCCAGTGTCAGCTCAGGCTGAGCGGAGGAAGCTCTGAGGACAGCAGAGCATAATGGCTGAGGCTCCGCAGCGCTAACATGGCTACACGGCTTCCAGCTGGCTCAAAGCATCGGCAGAGCGAGTAGGCATCTGCCTGGGAACGAGGCAGGGCTGGCTCACATTTATTTGCAAATGCTGCATGGACGTACAAAGCAGTGGACACAAATTACTTAAGATATAGAGCAAGTCAGTGTCAAAACTGTCGAGTCTTAATTTGCCAGGAACTATCACTTCAGGTCTGTCCTGCTCTTACACCATTCCCTAAGCTATCTGCTCTTTCTCGCTTCAGAAAAATACTGGGTGAGATGGAAATTGTTCTAACCCTTTCTAAGCCATATATGATTTTTTTTAATTGATGTGATTATTTTTATTTCAAGAATAAGTCAGGAGACATCGAGGGCTGAAGGAGCTGCTCCTCANTAACATGGCTACGCGGCTTCCAGCTGGCTCAAAGCATCGGCAGAGCGAGTAGGCATCTGCCTGGGAACGAGGCAGGGCTGGCTCACATTTATTTGCAAATGCTGCATGGACGTACAAAGCAGTGGACACAAATTGCTTAAGATATAGAGCAAGTCAGTGTCAAAACTGTCGAGTCTTAATTTGCCAGGAACTATCACTTCAGGTCTGTCCTGCTCTTACACCATTCCCTAAGCTATCTGCTCTTTCTCGCTTCAGAAAAATACTGGGTGAGATGGAAATTGTTCTAACCCTTTCTAAGCCATATATGATTTTTTTTAATTGATGTGATTATTTTTATTTCAAGAATAAGTCAGGAGACATCGAGGGCTGAAGGAGCTGCTCCTCATTATTTTCTCTATTCCATCCCCAAACCCTACAATCATCCTAAATACCTCTGTTCAGAGAAACAGCACAGAAACTTATGCCACAGCTGACGGTCTTGAGCCTTTGTACAGTTGAATACACAGGCAACACTACACGCCATACAGGGCCTACAGAATCAGAACAGTCTACAAAAGCCTTTTCTGGTCAGCTTGCCTATTCCAGTGACACACTACTATTTTTTTTTTTCAATTTCCATCTTTTTTCTATCTAACAGGAACAGCTACCCCTCTTAGTTCCTCTTTAGAGCTTCTACTTATCTTCTATTTAAACATGTAGTCAAGGAAAAGCCAAATTTTTACATTTAGCAGGAGTTAGAAAATAAAATAAGATTCCAAACTTACGGAGTCAGAGTAATTAAACTGAATAGATACAGGGAACACATTAAGTATGACCTTAGATAAAGATATGGCTGCGTTAATTGCAAGGGGAAAAAAAAGACATCATAAAACTGCCCAGGTAAGTGAAGTGATTTAGGAATCAAGTTCCCAAATTACAAAATAACCTAGGTATTTAGGGTGGTCAGTACTTTTGAGAATCACTTGTTGTCCAAAGTGTCACTTCTCGATGATTTTCGATTAGTACCCCAACGCCTAAATCGTAAGAATACAGGATTGGAAGAAAAAAATGAGACTAGTTACCTGCATTAATAAGCACCCATGCAACAGACATTTAAGAGGTTGTGTAGATAACGCAGGCCACAAGATGCTTCCTACCATCCCACACCAAATGCGGAGCTAGAACAAGAGCTATGGCCCTGGGCCTTTTCCTTACAGTGCATTTTAGTTCGAGAGCCTCACCGTCACCCCAGGTCCCTGCAGCAGTAGGATATCTGTGAAACAAAACTCCTAAGTTATTCCAGGAAGCTGACCTCTACCATTTTACACAGGATATTAAATAGACCCCAGCTGTCTCCACTTAGAAGTGCCTCAGTTCATATGTTTTATAAAAGTCCATTCAGCCACTTTCTGAGTTATCACAGAATTGAAGTGAATTTCTGTTAAGGG
>VZSC01012449.1:361085-384140 GCA_013398225.1 Steatornis caripensis
GGCTTACTGAGAGATGTGATACAACTGAACACTAAGAATTAATGCCAATGTGAAATATTAAAATATTTTCTGTATGTACCTTCTTAGATAGTTGAACAAGAACACAAAAAATCCCTGAATCATATTTACAGAAAAATAATTCAGTAACATTCACATAATGTTTTAACTAATCCAAGTGAGAGAAAATCCTGTCTAATCCATGTAAAATGTACGCACCCACTGCATAATTGGCAGGGATTAAGGTATCTAAGCCAATTACAGTATGATTGTTTAGTTTATTTTTCTTTCAATCGTCAGAGCCTTTGTTTATAGCAGATAATTTTATGTTTTACAAATTGTATCTTTCCCTTATTACAGTAATAAAGTATACTGTGGGGCTATTGTTTCTCAGTACAAAGAACCATAACATAACGTTAGGCATTTAAGCATACACATATTTCCCCATATTTGTTTGTGTATGCTTTAGTAATTACCAGTCGCAGGAGTGGCCAAGAACGTGCCATATGAAAAGCATGCCTACAACTAACACAAGCCCGTTTGCACCAATAGTCTCTGAATACTCCAAGGAATGTACCCGAGTGAATCCACCACCCCTATTTTCTTATCCAGCTCTTAAGGCAAGAGCCAAGGACCTTCATTTGCTTTCTTCAGAAAGCTGGCTTTTGGGATTATTACACAATGGAAGATCAAGGGCAAAACGTATACCTGCTCTCAAGAACACAGCTCGCTATTTGTATTTGCATCATTCCCTCAAAGCTTTAGCTAGGAACTGGGTCCCCTCTTGCACTCCACGCTATGAAAGGCAATCTTTGCACCAAACTGCGTGGAGTCAGAGCCAGGGAAATGGAAGGATAGCGAAGGGGAAAGATTTGCTGAAAACCACACTGCAGATCGGTAGGGAAAAGACAGAGCAAGGGGATGGAGACTTCTGGAGCCCTGATCCTATGATCTAGCACAGGGCTAGAGAAACTGTGGCATGCACACTGCAGATGGCATCCAAGGCGGTGGGGTCCCAGTGGCACGTTTTACATCACAGGACTGGCAGCCGGGCTGTGCCGCTGTGGAAGCTGCTGGTAATCCAAATCCCTAGCAGGAGTGACAGCGGGGAAGCAAGCCAGCAGGATCTGCTGAGATGGGCACTGCCAGCTCATCCCGGGACCCCATGGCATGCAGCATGAGGTGGGACTCCTGAGGAGCCGGTGCCATCCCCCATCTGTGGTATCTTGCTGGCGCACTTCCTTTCAGCTCAGAGCGCTGAGCTGAGGGGTATCTGCCTTGGCCTCAAGATTAACATTTTTTCTGAATGGGGCTCATCGGCCACCCTGAAGTTGGCAATAGCCAACAACTGAGGGACACAGTAAAGAAGGGACCTGCACTTTATTTTATTCCATGTGTTTTCTCTAATTTGCAGTCATTGCTCATTGGCATTATACTCTACACTTCTTCATAGCAGTATTCGGCATGGCTAAGATCCTTCCATCTTCCTTTCTGTTCTCTTTATTTGTTTTAGTGGCTTTTACATCTGCTTCAGATAAGTGTATTTACATTTGTGCATATATATTCAGTGCATGCCTGTATCTTTTTTTCTTCATGCCTTTTGTAGAATGCTTATTCTTAATTGCTGTTTTCCATTCAGTGTAGGAGAGAAGCAGAGACAGATCTTTAGCTGTGAAAACTGATACTGTCCATGGAAGCTTTCAAAGAAGACCCTGTTTGATTTGCACACCGTAATCTTAAACTTTTTGTGTCATTCAGGTCTTAAAAAATGACTCACAATACGACTTACTTGACAGTGTAGCTCCGATCAGCAAAGTTGGCCACAGAAAACAGGACTTTACTCAGCTGATCTGGCCCTAAGTAAACATAGTCTTATCTGTTGGTTACAGTGACTAATTCAAGATTTTATAAATTTTTCTTCTGTTAGTGTTTCACAGAAAGGGAGCAGACTTTGAATGTAGATAATGAATGGACCGAGTTCTTAAACATGTTCCAGCTGTGGGTTTCCTTCTGTCATGCAGAAAGAACCTACCTTATCCCAGAGCCCACACAGCATTTATCCAGTGGGTGGCCAGTAAGCCTTTTTTTGTGCTGCACTTGAGAATTAAGTACATTTGATCTGGAAATCGCCAGGTCACCCAGAACCCCAGCATGCCATCTGTATAGTCACATTTTGGAGAGAAATTGCATATTTGCTCCTGCTAAATGAAAAATGCAGTGACTTTTGTCATAGCATGATAGAAAAACTGATGCATGAGATAGGAACATGCCCAAAGTATGATATCACTGTAAGGTAATGAACGTTTAGCCAATAAATCAAATAGAAATAGGACCACGTACAATCTCTGGTGTCAGTCAGTAAAAATAAATGTAACGAAAAGTTGAAATTATGCAGCATTTAACTGCAGGAAAAATGAGTAGTGTGAAACTGTTGGGAGCTGCTAAGAAACTGCTGCCCTAAAGCACCCAAGAAGCATTGTGTCATATCTGTCAGGTGATGGAGGGGATAGGGAACGACTGCCATTCAGCAGCTGCATTAGGGAGTTGTGTTTTATTATGTAGAAATAGTTGAGAGTTACATTGTATCATTGATTGATTTATATGAGTCTATTGGATCTCTGCTGCTTATTGATCTATATCATGAAACAATTGGCTTAATTTACAGCACCGATATATGTTAGGCATTAAAAAACACTTTCTAAAGACAAGAATATAGTTAAGTACAAGTATTCCAGCACAGGGTCAGGCAACAACAAGAGGCAAACATCTTTTGGGAATGATCTAATCCTGCTCCAGAGAACTGGGATGGACTAGGTCATTCTGAGATCATCTCCCATCTAGCTGTCTCTGTTTCTGATTACATATCGCTCCTGAGTACAAAGACAGTAAGAGTATACAAGCATCAACAACAGCTGTCACAGAACACAGAACATTTTGGATAAGAAACTCATTTTATGTATTCTAGAAAAGCACTGGTAACATGGAAAGTCTGTATCTAACTGCTGTCTAACATTTAATAGCAAGTGTTTAATACTGGTCACTCTGCCTACAGTGTCACATCAGTGCACCCACCTCTGTTTCTTCCTGGTTAGATGGTAATAAATACATAGCAATGATTTGGAAAGGGGAAAACTTGGTCTGCCTTGCACAATTGCATGGATTCGAAAGCTAGGATAGGAGAATTATACCAGCCATCATAATTTACATGTATTTGGCATCCAGTGATGCCACTTATCTGTAAACTGTCATAAATGACAAGCACAAAGCTGTGAATATTGGTAAATGATGTCAATATACTTATCTACCACATAATCTAAAATACCCATGAACTTTAAATTAGAAACTTTATTAGATAAAGATATATATTTATACATTATATATATTGCATGGCCTACAAAATTGACTACATTATTCTTATCTCTATGAAGTTATGCCTATGTAATGTTGAAGGATTAGTTGCCATTTCGAGTGGTATGGAAGCTGCTGTGGATTCTTCATCTCACCCTAGTGCCATAGGGTGGGGACTGATGGCTTCTGGTAAACAATTCTTTAATGCTGCCCATGACATAGGCTTAGAAATACAGTGGTATTGAATCCAAATTGTCACTGATATTGATTTTATTATCCTGCACATTTGTGTAAACCTCAGATTTCTATAGCAGGCACAAAATGCAATGTATGCTGAAGTCATATAGATAACAGTGGCTGTAAAATGTTGCTGTCCACTGTTTTAAAGGAAAACTAGACTTTGCAAAGAGTGGGCAGGTGTGTTTTCAGGATAAAAGCACTTCTGCTAGTATTCTGTAGGGTATAATGTGATCTCATTGCACATGGATTTACATGCATAACTTCTATTAAAATTAATCAATGTTACTTGCATAAACGTCTTTTCTTGTCCACAGGAATAATATATCTCTTAAGGCTGCAATGCAGTTTAATCTGTTTAGTAATTGTAATGTAATACCACAGTATGAAAAAGACCTGGGAAACTAATGTTGAGCATGCATTAACTCATTTTAGGAACATTCCAGCTTCATAAATACACAAGCTGTTTATTATCCACGCATACCAGAAAGCTTCTATCAAATATAATTATGCAGTAGATTATGTACAATGGATGCCTGCCAATGTTTCCTTCTTGTACCACCACTGCTATAGGATGGGCAGTTCTGAGTAGCAGTCTGGCCTTCATCAAGAGATACTCTCCTTAAGCCGCTTTAGAAAAGCAATTTTTTGTTTTTATGCCTGGTGCAAGCAATGTGCAGTAGTTATTAAAAGCCAACACTGATGTCAGGATGTCACATTTCCAATTTCTATACCAAGCAGAGGAGGTAATCATGGGATTTCAGGTACCAGATACTGGCAACAGCGAATTAAAAAAACCAACCAACCAAACAGCTGCACTGGGTCAGAACAAAGATCTCTGCAGTGCAGTCCTGACAGTGGTTAATAACATACGCCTAGGAGAAGGGTTTAAGTGTAGTACTATTGGTTTCCTGCTCTACTATTACTTTTTCTTGTCTGATGCCTAGAATTAAGTATTAAACCACCAAAGTTCAAGATCCTAGCCTTGCCTCTGCTATTAGTACACAAAGCTGAGCAAATAAGAAACAGCGTGTGCACCAGCTCAGCCACTGCTAACGTGATTCCCTTATCCCTGTTTCAGAGGGTGAAGACTGAGGAGGGTCCTACACAAGGGAGCATTGTTATTATTTATGACAGTGAAGTAAAACAATTATTTATCTCTTCCTAGCTAAGAATATCCCAAACTTTAATGGGAAATTGCATCACCTTTCAAGCGTGGGTGTACATAGGCACACATGCGTGTACACACACAGCTCAAATATTTCGCTCTGAACAAGATCTAACATTGCTGACAAAACCTCACCAGGTATTAAAAAGAGATGACATTAAAAGGCAAAATGATTACCTGAGGGTTAAACTGTATAATTGTGCGTTCTGTGATAACGTAAATATATTGAAATCAGATTTAATAAATGACAAAGTTATGAACAAAATTATACCAAATACTTCGGCTCCTCCTAAGCTGAGAGACCTGGGAGCGTTGCAGTACTCCATGTCAGGGCAAGACCAGGGTGTGTGTAACTCCCTCTTCCTCCTCCTTTCCCTATTCTCTATGCCCCACTTTCTGCAGAAAGCAAACTCAGCCTTCTGGGCTGGACGGGATCGGCAGCACCTTCCTGCCAGGATGGAGAGACAGAACCCAGTGACTTACTGGGGTTCCTCACTACAGATCAGCTTAGACATACTTCTGAGGTTTCCAACACCTGACTAACATAGCTTTTTTTTTTTATTTATTTCCTAAAAGCTTTGCCGTGTCAAAATTTACTGCACATACTTTCTAATTACTTAGGGAAAAAACAAACCAGAAGCAAGAACAGAAACCAATAAAGGAGAAGATAGGTGTATACAGCCTGCTTCATGTAGTCTGTGCATTAGTTGTGTAAGAGCAACTCTTGCTGAAATCTGTCTAAGTCTCTCTACTTCACTGATTAAACTTCCCTGAACTGTTTTTATGACACGACTGAAAACATCAACTACATCTACCCTTTGGCACAGTTCAGAAGGGAACCTCTCCATACTAATTCTAAGACTGAATGTTTCAGTTTATTCTTATATACGGCTCGATTCCAGGAAAGACTTATGCATCAAAATGTAGCTTGCAAGGAATTTGGATGACCAGATTTACAGCCACAGTCCTGAAAACTCCCACTCTCTTACTGCCTAAGCTGAAGTATACCGAATTCAGTAATTAGTATTTCTGCATTTGGGGATACAGCTGTTTCCAGAAATGTCCAACAGTAATGTAATGTAGTACAAAAGTCAGTCAGACAGTAACTTTAAGAATCTACAAAGACAACAGGCTTCTCACAAGTCTATCTGAAGTCAGAAGTTAGACTGGTTTCTTTCCCAGTATATGTTTATGTATTGTTTCCACAGTCCTTGAAAGCTCTTAACGGTTATGAGTAACAGCTTTGCCGTAACACCTGCCGTTCAGAGACAACCAGATTGTTGCAGTTAAAAACTAAAGGTCTTCTTATATTTATTGTATAGTTAAGAGTACTTTCCCGTACTTAAACCATGGTTTATCAGATACTAAATATACAAAGAATTTTATTGCAAGATAAGAATATCATTGCAATTTTCACTTTTTTATTGCATGAGCATGTGGTGACTAAAATACAAGCACGCTGCATAGGACTGCCATTTCTCTTGAAACTATGCCTAAAGCAAAAAAAAGTCAAGTGGCACCACAAAAAATATTGCTTCTGTTAAGGTTCCTTCTATCAGCTTCAGTCTCCTTAGGAAAACGTGAATCCTTTTCTTTGCTGTTCGAAAACCAGTGTAAAAGGTTGGGATCGCATGACAGGTGCTCTCTTACCATGCTTTGCATCACCAAAGAATGCATGCCCTGACCTCTTCTCTTGGCTGTATTTCAGTTGAGAAAGCAGTAGAAGATCAATGTTCTCTTCCAGTGTTGTTAATAAAAAAATTGAGACAGACCTCTGAATTCGGGAAAATTGGGAAACACATGAAAACTATTAGATTTGGGGGTTTAGGTAGAGATGCAGTGAGTTTTGAGGGCCAGGCAACGGTTGTTCATACCTAACCTCAATGCACTCTGTTACTGTGAAGCCCTGCAAAACCACTAAGCACAGTAAAGACACTGCATGAAATTTATGGATAGGAAAATGAAGACAAAAAGACTAGTGCAAGGCAGAGACAATGGAGGAAAAACTGATTTTTGCCACCTTGATCCGTAAGAGGCTGTTCCTGCCCCAGGAAAGGGAGCGGCAGGGCTGAGGGACGAGCTAGGACAGGACTCTGCAGAGCTGAGCTGGATCCAGCTGCCACCGTGGGAGGGAAGAGGAGGAAGAGACAGATACACCAGAGACCTGTGGCTCTTGGGGGCCAGCTTGCACAGCACGGCTACCATCAGTGTCATCGTGCCTCCTTCCTGCCCGCAGTTGTGCCCATCTTCTGGCATAGGCAAAGCAGGCAGCGAGGCCACAGACCTTTTGCTGCACCCTTCCTCCCCTCGCCCTCCCCCATTTTGCTCTATAGTAGGCTTGTTGAATAGAACTATTTATTGATATAGCCATGCCCTCCTTCCTTATTGTCTTAGTAATCTCTTGCTACAGTTCTAGCATTTCTCTAGCATATATATATGGTTTCCAGGGCATGGAGTACGTTCTCATCTCCCAAACACAAATTATCCCGAAGTATCATAAACTCCAGTATAATGACAGGTAAAGCCACTTTCTGAGTGATGGAGAGAAAGGGAAAGGGTACTTGTGTGTGTCAAAGACACTTTCACTTTATACAGGGACCAGCATTGATGCACTAGAGTAAAAGGAATCATTCTTGAAGAGCTTGGGTTCAGCCTGCCACAAAATTATGCTCAGGGGAGCCTCAGACTGCAAGGAGGATCTGAACTGCCATTCATTGAAGGCAAAGAAAGTCCAAGGCTCTTGCATGTCCAAAAGAGGCTCAGTGCCTTTTAGAATTGAACTAACAGTTAATTAATAGGGCAATTTGCATTTATAGATATAACATTTAAAATGTTTATCTTTTTTTAAGTAAGAACCATCATAATAAGGGAAGAGGGCATAGAGCTGGTTGGAAATCTACAGACACTGGGATGCATCAAAAGTGACAGCTTTTTGTATTGGATGTGACAGCTCCTCTAAAAAAACTATTTAAAGTTTGAGGGAGAAAAGCATGCAAATGGGATGCCTGGTTTTCAAAAGTCCATCCAGCAGCTTGCATGAGCTTCCAGGGGAGCTGCTGGGAACTCAGAGGCTTTCAACAACTCTAAAGATTTTAAAAAACAGGTCTATTATTTAGATGTCTAACTTGAGGCTCCTGCTTCCAAAATCACGTTTTATATCTCCATAATGGGCTGTGGACTTATTCATGCACCAAAAGAAAGAGATCTGAGGGTAAAGATTATGGACTAATATAACTTCTTATCCATCAACAAAGTTTTTGGTGCTTATCATCCAAAAGAACAAATTTAAGAGTGGTGCAACAGACTCACTCTTCAGAAATGTTGTATCAACTCTTAATTCAGCACAGAAAAAACATAGAAATGAAACCAGTAGCAGTGGTTATTTCTTATCAGCTGCACAACAAGAAATTTGACTCAGCAAAGTAAGCTGTCAGTGCCGCACACATCAGATTAAGCACACAACTGCCTTTTGCTGCAGGGTAATAACCAATGTACAAACTTAGAATGAAGCTACAAAGAGGTTATTCTGAATGCCCATCATGGTAGTAAAAGATCAGCAAAAATTACTGATGTGAAGTGTCTTTGCCTCCCCATGCACTGGACTTTGGATATTTGGAAAGAGGGTTTTATTTAGCTGTTCAATCCTTTAGCAGGAACAATATACATTGTTCTTGAAAAAGATGGAGTTTATGTGAGTTGTTGCTAAGTTTACCCATTGCAATGAATCCATAAAATTATAATTTTAAAGTAAATGAACACGGTTACTGTGAATTCAACATTTTACGTGCCAGCAAAAGAAGCCTAAGACAGACTCCTGCAGTATATCCGTACCAGTTCAGGCATTCGGAATATAGAAGCTGAGCAAATTACTATCTGTCTTCCAATTGGAAACACTATCACTGGAAATCTGAATCATAGTGTTTAAAATGCTGTAACTGCAGAAGCTGAATCCATAGGTAAATAAATGAGAAAAAAAATGATCTGGATAGCCAGGCTCCCACAAGGTAAACAGATCTGTTGAAGTCAACTGAAGTCAAAGGCTAGACTTTTCTTTTTGCCTCAGAAATATACAGCCGCCCTAATTAATTGAAATAGGCTTTGGAAGTGCATAAAAATAACTGAAATGGAGGAAAAATGTGAACTTACCTTCCTTAAAGTTCAGTTTCCCCATTTGTGTTTTAAGGTCCCTGGACTGAAAATGCAATATAAATAAATATTATTATGAAATAAATAAGCATTTTGATGTGTAAAGGAGTAAGAATAGATCTTTAAGATGTATTCTAGCACAGCAGATACACAAGTTAACGAGGAATTTGCCACGGTTCCGCAAATGTGTCAGCTCCACACTCTGGAGCTGGTCAGTCCCTGCCACGCTAGCAAAGACCATTTTCATCAGGCAGAGGCACCTTGAAAATGTTATGTCTATAGTTGCAGATTATTGTCTGATACGAGTAGTCTGCTTATGTAGCTATTCCAAATGACATGCAATAGTCAGATACTAGAGAGGTCCATCTTCCTGAATTCTAGCTGTCTAAAATTTAGGCAGCTACTCTAAACAAACTAGCTAGTTTCCCTCCATAGTTACTAAAGGCTAGGCACTTCCACAGAATTATTCATACTGCTGCTCTTATCTCTTTCAAGGCAAGATGACTCATGCTATGAGTATCTATCTCTTTCTAAACTTAACAGCTATATTTTAGATCACCAGATGTAGATGAGATTAATACCCTCTTTGGTGCAGGGGGATCTGTCTTGAGGATACTGTGCCTAACCAAAAAACACCATAAATACTCTGTGCCCTGTAAGTTGGAGGTAGGGGTGATGGTGAAAAGCAACTCATCAATTTTTTGGGGTAGGTAAACTGTAGGATTTACAGCAGGAAACCAGTCTGAGCAGTTCATCTTTGGAACCTTATCACCAGATGCTGGACCTAAGATCATGACACCTGAGATATCAGTAATAGGACTGTGCTTAGGAGCTTTAAGGGTAAGTTGGACCACTGGAAATTTTTGAAGATCAAAAAATTAAGGACACTTGTCATTGTCCCAGTGCAAACAAAATGTTACTAACAGCTTCAGTCTGAAATCTTTCAAAGCTGACAATACACAGCTTGAAAAAAATGATGCATGATCATAACTCTAAAAACCAACTAGATTTTTTTAAATGCCTAAAATAAGGTTATTCGAGCAGCCTCTGGGATCCCGTGCCGAGAGCCTTCCATAGTGTTCTGTTCCCTTGCCCTGTCAAGCATCTCTCAATTCTGGGATGTTTCTGATTTTAGTTAAAGGGAAATAATAATAGAAGGCATCTTCTTTCATGAACCCCAGAAGGAGAATGAGAATTATAAAAGGTAAAGGAACACTTTAGACTCAAGGAAGCAGGGATTATGAAATACAGGAAATATACTATATATTAAACATTCTTTTAAATTGGCATGGTTTATTTCTTATCAAAGGCTTGCTTTTAGCTTCTAGTTCCACTACCTACCTTTTGAAATGGATGCCAGGACTCTCTGTTCTTTTAGAGTTTGTTCGTTTTATCCAGAGGTGGGAGATTAATGTTAGAAAACAGGAAAAAATACTTTGCCTCAAAGTGTGCCAAAAAAGGTAGCTGAATACTAACACTCTATGGGCAAAAATCTGTACTGACTACATTTTAGGCAGATCCACTGACTGCAATAAGAGCTGGAATGAGTACAACTGAAAAGCTGGCTTCATTTAATATAAGAAGGGAACCTCTTCTGATTTGTACGTATTTCCACAGAAAGTGTGAATTACAATAACCTACGTCAATTAGTTTTAGCATCATTTGATTTTTGTAGATATTTGCGATTGGAATAGGATTTTTCTAAGTAGAGTCCTTAAACAATGGGGCCCCACAGTTCAAGGTTTTTTTCAGCAGTGTAGAAACCAGACTTTCATAAAAGCAATTCCTTCAATCAGGCTTTTTTCAGTGAAACTTACAGGGTAACGGTTGGTGATGAGAGGCAGTCTTGCAAAATTTGATGATATTGCAAAGTATTGTGGTAATTTAAAACACACAGCTTAGGAAACAAAAATTTTGTATTAAACTATGAGGACAGTTTCTTTGAGCATCTGAATCACTATTGAAGTTGGTATCATCAGATTCTGTGACCAGCTTGGGAAAGAAGCTATTTTCCAGATGAGTTTTACTATATAGTTGGGCCAGACTCCTTCTCAGCCCTTTTGATCTAGAAATCCCCCTGCAATGTGGAAAAAATAAGAGATTTCTAGATGTTCTGCATTTTTAGTTTTGTCAGAAATAGGGAATCGTTCTTGTGGCATTCTGAGATCTGATATCTAAGGAAACTAAGAAGCAGATGAGCTAAAACTAAACAAAAGGCAAGAGAAGGCTGAACATATTTTTCAAGATAGTCAGAAACATAAACCAACATAAGTTGAAAAAAACAATTACCTTTCAATTTCAATTAAATTTAAATTATGTCTACAAAGTAAAGCTGGTTCTTATCACATCACAGAATGGTTGAGGTCGGAAGGTACCTTTGGAAGTCGCCTGTTCCAACCCCCCTGCTCAAGCAGGGTCATCTAGAGCCAGTTGCCCAGGACCATGTCCGGATGGCTTCTGAATATCTCCACCGATGGAAACTCCACAACTTCTCCAGGCAACCTTTAGCATTTGTTCATGAAAAGAAATAAATGAAAAGAGAGACCTTGTTCTTGGTTCCTGCCAGGACTTAACAAAATTACATCTGACTTCTGTGAATCAAGGATTCAGGATGGGTTTAAGCAGCTGCTTCTTTCCCTCCGCTTCTTCTTCACACTTGATCAATATTGATGACCTAATGGTCCCGAGACACAGGGAAAACTGATTTTAGTGAACTTCACATCTAGTCTAAAGATACTTGTTTCTTAAGATGGAACATTGGCTCCCACCACACAAAATAATACTGAGTCTGTGGCTCTGGAGCCACAAATACAGCTTTCAGGGCATTGTGTGTGGATCTGATGGAACCCAGAGGAGCTGACCACAGGAGAACCATGCTTGTTACAGGAGTGATCCCTGTGACCCATATAAAACATGATGGGGACAGTTGAGCAAACATGGCACCAGGGAGGAGCCTTCCCCATTTCTTTAAGTGGCCAAAATAAGGAAAAGGACAATGAAGGAGAGAAAAAATCCCACACCGTAATAAGAGTTTGGAGGTAAGACTGGGGAAAATGCAGATTATGGGTAGAAATGCTTTTTATTTCCTGTCAACATCTACAAAAGAAGGTGAGAGTACAATGAGTGGAGTGGTTGAGATCCACAATAAAAGGCTGAGCTTTGCACTATGGCATCTGTGTGTCTTCTCCAAATCTGATGATCAAAGGTCAATGCATTCTACTCTTTGATGTTATTTTGCATAACAGTGAAATTTGAGGAGGACAGTTCTTATTATCCTTATTTCTATGCCCCTATGCAGATCTATTGTGGAACAATTATTAAAAACCCCAAACCAACACAACAAAGAAAAAACAACCCAGCCTTGAAGTTGGTGGCAAACAAATAATAATAATGTTTTGCTCTCTGGGCTCCCTCTTCTGGCTCTGGACTAGTAGTTTTCTAATGAGCACTGTTCCTGGAATCATATTCGTTTCTGTTAACTGAATGATGGCTTCAGTGCACAAACAAATGAAGACGAAGCATTGGGGAAACAGGAGAAAATCCATTCTTGCCCAAGGAAAGACTTGAATCGGTATCCCAAGAAAAGTTAAGCATTTTTAAGGTGTGGTGGCAAAAGCAATTTAAAAAGCACAGAAGTACTCAGTTATTAGTAAATGTACAATATGCTTTATGTTAGATATGATGAATGTTTTAGTTGTAAAGCATTATATCCAGTAAATGAATAAACCAATATCCCTCTACAGCTTCTGTGACTCATTTGTCAATAACAGTTGTACTGGTGCTGAAATATTTCTGTAGCTTAAGTGGCTTTTTCCAGAGTGGCTTCATAGTACACCATAACAAACTATCTGGAGGCCTAGAAGATGAAAATCTCGTCTTTGAATTCAGCAACAAATGTGTTTTCATTGACAAACATAATCACAACTAAAGATCTAGTCATATCAATGAAGGAATGGCACAGAGCCACAGCAGAGCACAGGTGCATATTTGGCTCAGGGCATGCTAATACATTTTTTCTCTGTCCATAAAACCCAGAAAACAGGCAGTTGCTTGAGGAAAAATGAAGTTTTGGGTGTGGCACCTTTCCCCTTGCCCCCATAAAAGTACTTAATATGTGTACGGAAAGAGTGCTAGAGACTTCAGTAATGATATACAATTTTGGTTTTCTGTTCAATTTTTCCACTTAACACAGCAGCTAAATGATCAAGCTTGCAGTTTTTTTCCCAAAGAAAGTTCTTGCCAGATTTGATAAATCTCAAAGGATTCCAAAAAAGTGCCTTAGAAAGCATTTAAAAAAGCATCTTATACTGTGGGAAAATTTACAGTTAATCACTGGCCTGGTTTTCGGGAGCGCTGGGTGATTACGTCTCCCACAGGAGTCTCCAGGAGCTGTGAGTACCTCTGAAAATCAGGTCATAATTCTTTCGAGACAGAACTGCCATATATCAGGTACCAAATTCATTCTTGTTTTTATCATACTAAAACATTATAAATAGCTTATACCGAGGGATTAATTTGGCCAATGTTTGTTGAGGTTTTTTGGCCCCATAGTCGTTGAATCCATCTTTCTAACCTGCTGGAGAACTTTCGTCCTGATTGGAATTGCCAAGCAGTTACAAAGATATCCCACCACTTGGCTTCCAGGCTGCTGGGCTCCCACTAGGATACACTGAAACCCATCCTGTCATTTCAGTGGGGGGGACAGGGAGCACAATGACTGCTATAGAAGACATTGATTTAAAAATAAAAGAAAAGAGGGAACCCCTCCTTAAACAGAACCATGAAATATAGATTGAAAGGGATCCTTTTCTCTGCAAATTCCCTCTACACTGCCTGATTTGCTTGCTGTTAACTGTCTGAGAGCAAAGCGTTCTTGACTTAAATGAGTTTCATCCCTGAACTTTAAACAGTATGAGTATCTCTTCTTTTACCTGCCCCTTCAAGCTGTATTTTCCACTGCTGCATGCAGCTATGCATGCATATGTCTATCATAAAGTATAACAGGACTGTAATAATAGATCACTTCTTTCTGGATTACGGCAGCTCTGAAAAAAAGATATACAATGCCTATGAAGAGGAACTTTACTCTCTAAGGATCGCTGCTAGGTTGTTTTATAAACAGTTAAACTACAACACAGGGGCAGTACGAGTTCCCCTTATCTCTAGGATGCCTAATGCTTTCAACCACATTAAAATATCATTAATTTTGTTTGAAAAGTTTCCGTATCTCCATGGCTTTTAAATAGGCTTTGAAATTTGGCAGTGGTATAGTCTTGGAGTCAAGAAAATGCTTTTTGTGGGAACTATGTAGATCTGTTCAAATTATAAGATGTCAAAATCCTGACCTTTTCTGTCTTTCAGATGGCACAGCTTGGTTTTGGCTCTGTACCAGTGATCCCTGAGGTCTGCTAATGCTGTATATGCACTTGGACAACCTCTTAGCCTTGCTGTCAGTACCCGGAACAAATACTCAAGATGCGACATGCTAAACAGATCCTTCTCCTTATCCTTCTGCCATCATTTTCACGGGTACCCAAGAGCCCATTCATTCTGGATCTCTTCTCACTGTGGTGAATGAATTCTCACTGTACCTCATGCTGATGGCTTGCTAACCTAGGACTGCAGAACCTGTAAAAGGATTCTCACTCCTTTGGAGGGCCAGTACCGTCTTGAGGCTTTGCTGCTGACTCTCAATGAATCTGAGAAACGTGTACTGGCATACCTAACGAAAGGGGCTGCTACTACAGATAAAGCTTGCTGTGGTTTCTGTAAGGGACAGACCTCCTGCCACTTAACAATCACCTTGCTAAAACATATCAGCACTATATTTTACTGCGCTTTGTTGTTTAAATTGCGAATGTTGTGATTACTTTCTTTTCTTTCTTAAAGTTGTGATGCAGCCGACAGCACACTGCTGTTGCTGCATACACCTCCAGGATGGTCCAGTACAACTGTGTTCAACAGTAGGGTTTATTCCGTAAGGTTGTATCTGAGCTACTCACCCAAATTTTACAATGTGTCCCAGAGCAATGCAAAGGAATTTCTGTGAATATAGAATTATAGTAAATTCATTTGGCAAATAAAGGATATCCACTGAGCAGGAGTAAGAAAAGGGTTTTTTGTCTTGGTTCTGCTGCTATGTGTTTTATCTTCACTGAAATGCAGGCAGAATATGTGTACAACGTAGTATTTTCAATTTTTTTGATGCAACTGTGATATTATGGACTTGCAGACTTGTGGAACCACACACAACACAAACGATTAACAATACTGGCTTTGTCTACATTCAACTCTGCCACAAAATGTCTTCCTCAAACTCGCAGCTTCGTGCAAGTTCTAAGGCATTTAATGAATACAGACCCTAGAGACAACTTTTATCTGGGCATGACCTGCCAGCTTGGTCCCTAGTAAATCTCTGTTCATTTCAATCTCTGGATGTTATTGGGGACATAACCATTTAGGGAGTGCCATAAATTAACACAGATCATGCTATGAAAATCTTCAAATGTACAAGACACAAAAGTAAATTATTACACAGAACAATTGCAAAGCAGTTTGGTCATTACCGAGAATGCTCTAACAGATATCAATACTTTGTGACTCATCTAGCCTTGAACCCCTCAGGGATTTGGAAGTCACCGGGGCTGCCCAGTGTGATCCACTTTCACTTGGTTCTTCTCAGCTGCTTTTCTGAGCCACAAACTGTGTTTTCTGTGTGGAAGTGTCAGTTTTCTTAGTATGGGCATCTCTAAAGCAAGGGGTTAACATACAGATGCTCTGCCCTGTGCTCAACACTCAGTATTGTTTACATGAAAAAAAAATCCAAAATATTTTACATCTTTCATGCATTTTAACATTATTTAAAGTCTGGAAATGAGGAGGAGCTGGAAGAATTTAACAGGTGAATACTGATCCTGAGCAACAGTCCTTGAATTACTCCCAATAGGCATAGTATCAAAACAAACGCAGTTAAATTAACAATAGGAAGTGTAAGCCTGTAGATGTAGAACTGATGAAAAGGCAAAAAGATACTTGGATATCTTCCTATCCAGGCAATAAACCAAGTGGCATATCCTTTTCTGAGTCATTACAAGATGAACGGGTGTAAGATATGCTCTAGATAACTAGGTCTTAGGTGTAATTTCCCACACCAGGTATACACTTTTTTCATGTCCAGGGATGAGGCATGCTGAACAGAGAAAATGGGAAAAGTTCTTTGGTGGTGATGTTTAAGGCTATGAAGAAAACAGCCCGAAGCGAGCTTGTGTGGGGAATGAAGAGGATGTGAACAGGAAACAAAGCACAGGAAATAAGGAGATGATAACTGATGAAAAAAAGGTGTTTGATTTGTGCACCATAGGCACAGGTGGAAGGTTTAGAAGTTGGAAAGAAGGAATTGGAATAAGGACAACAGTTAGCACCTGGAAGAACAGCTTAGGCTGGATACTTGAAAGAGGAAATTGAGGAAAATGTATTGTGATGATTTTAGGAACCTTTGCACATTAAAGCAGCTGATAGCAAATTAAGCAGACGTTGCACTGTTCGATGATTATTAGTTCTTCCTCTCCCAGCTCCTTCACTGTAATATCCGTTCACAGAGACATTCCTTTCTGTTTGGTATTGCTCTGAGAACTGAACTTCAAGCTGACCGTGTCCATGGCTCAGGTCAGATTCACAACGAGCCCAGCCTGGGGAACCCTGAGAACTGCTGCTGCAACAATTCACATGTGTGGTCTGGCCTCAAGAGCAGGTTTAAAGGCAGAAAAGTATGAGATTTGCAGGCTATCACTAAATTTAATAGTTTAAGAATCTTCCCAACTAGGCATTGCTTGTCATTATTAAAAACTATGTATGCAGGGAGGTTTAATCTTGACTTCCTATGTCCTGAGGTAGGAAGTTTGTGCACTCTTATCACAGGGTTGGCTTGTATAGCTACAAATGTTAATGAACAAATGACTAATGAACAATCCTTTCGTAAAATCCAGCTGCAGCAGTCTTGCAACTGCCTCCTGCAGTGTTGAATTCCAGTCTGACTGCACACTGCTAAAGGAAGTATTTCCTTTTCTTTGTCAGAAATGCACTGCCTTTGCGTTTTTCATTTTTCGGTCTACAGTTGCACAGCTGGGGACAGCAGATGGGCTGTGAGTTTCTGTGGAATCCTTTGGAATTCTCAGTATTTCAGTCAGGTGCCTTTCAACTTTTTGTTCCATTTATTCTCTATGCTATCCATCTTTTCGCTCTGTACTAGAAGACTGTAAAGGTAAGTTGATACACAAAGGACACTGTACCAGAACTGAGCATATCTTTGATAGTTTTTAACTCTGTGTCTTGGACAACAGGCAAGTTTAGTTACAACTGGTAACAATGAGGTAGGACAGTATTACATTTAACACCCCTGTACATCCAAATGATAACTGCTGACATTAGTTCCTGACAAGAAATTTAAATATATTTTATTGTAATTCTGTGCTCTCCTTTGCAAAGAATCAGAGTTTACCAGCAGACAAAAGACGTTCTTAAGTATGACCTCTCATATGTTTATCCAAAAATAGTTTTCGTCTCTGGTGTTCAATCACTGTCGGCCAAGGTACAAGAATTCAATGAGAAATTGCATCTGGAATTTCCACTCCCCATAATACTGATCCATTTTTATCTTGTTCTAATGAAAAAAATGGCTTAGAAAACCAAGATTGTTTTATTTCCTTTTTCAGGTCTTACCAAATCCTTTTTGAAAGACAGTAGGCTTTCAATGTAGCCAATTACTTCTCCTATTCCTTCAGTTGGTGTTGAAGTTTGAATATAATACATTTCAAAATGAAAATTTACTTCCTCTTTCATGGCATGAGTTCCAAGTGTATCAAAGAACTCCATTGCCCATAGCAGCAACTGACATATATTACTATTATTTTTTCTCACTCTGGAGAGCACCTATTCATTATTACTTTGATTTTATCATTGAACAAATTTTTAATCCAGACAAGCCCTTTGCCCAACGATCCATGATTATTTGACTTCCTTATTAATTTCTTATCAAAACTTTTTGAAATACATGTAAATTACACCTCCCAGGTTGTTTTTATCTACAGTTTTATAACCTACCCAAATCCTCTCAGGTTATATTATATTTACTTGCACTTTGCAGTTTCTGTAGGACTGTGAGGAGGATGGGTAGTCATGTTGTTCCAAACCCCTTCTTAGATCATTTTTTAAACATGCATACTAATACAATAACAGTAATGCAGCAGCTTTTAAGATTCTAGATATGACTTCTATGTTGAAGAGTATATTTTTTATACTGTTAAAATCTCAGCTTTTTCACAACTTAATTTCTCAAGATTTGCCATTCTTACCCAGCTCAGTGAGTAATATCACGTAAGTTGCTTAAGTTGCTCTGGAATATATTCTAGGATGACAAGTACTCAGATTATTAGTCTATGACCTTTTGCAACAGTACTATTCTAGGATTTTCTGCTCTGATATTAATATAAAATATTTGACCAGACTTCTCAATTTCGTTAATTTATACCCATTGACATGTTCTAGGTCTACAGTTAAGCTACGATAACACTGGAATGTGAGAGTGCAAGCTATGGTGCTGAAGGACAGATATTTCAGCAGGGCCTTCTCTACTTTCTTGGTTAATGCTGGGACAATACTAAAGGAGACATGCTGTATCTTTCGAGTAAGAAGTAAGTAGATAACTTAACCATTTATCCTACCACATCTTGTAAAAGTAGGATTACATCAAACTGATTTTTTAGCCAAGCTCTGATTGGGAGCACTGCCCTATATTCTGACTGTTCTCTGTTTCCATTAGTGCAAAACTGGGCTTTAACACATCTTAATTACAGGTTTTAAGGACTGAAGGGGCACAGGGACGTCTGACATATCACAAGCCATATCTTTTTACTCTCACTACCTGCATCACAGTCTATTAAATGTCACTCAGCTTGCGCTGAACATAATACCTTGTGTTTGACTATGCTGTAATTCTCACTAAAATTTCTATTCTTCATTTAGATACATCAAGAGATGGAGAATAAACTCTTTATTTTGCACAAGCTTAACCCGTGCTCTCATGGGCAGTGTCACAGAGTCTTTAAGCTGACAGGCTGTCCTAAAGCTTTCTACCTGCATTCATAAACTGAAGACTTTGTTCACCTACACTAACCATCACTTCTTGGTTTGGTTTTTTTTCTCCATTTCCTTTCAAGACTGTCTCATCAAGATCAACCAGCTAGACAAATCCCAAAACTGCATAACAGATGATCCATTTTCAAAAACTCAGTAAAATGTCACTTACTGGAAAAACAGAACATGACAATTCTGAAATTTTCACTTATGACTCAGTTTGTTCACCAGCAGGCAAGTACATTGTGTAAATATGCAATATGTTAGGATAGAAAAAACTATGAAGAACTTATTTTTAAATTTTTTACAAATTAACTAATTCGTAAAAAAATTAAAAATATTTGCCAATGTTTTTGGAATTTTGCTGTTATTAAAGGAGGGCCAAAATGAAGGAAGGAAAAAAAAAAGAAAGAAAGAAAGAAAGATGCAACTGTCTAATTTGTAGATTCAGGAATCTACCATTGACTGAGATGATAGATACCCAGAGGCCATCAGCTGCATCTGTAATTTATTGCAGATAAATGTGGGAAGAAATGCGAAGCTAGCTGCCTTCTACCAAGAACTGCGAAAATAAAGATAACATTCTGATTGCTGCGTAAATAGCAAGCAAATATTATTAAACTGGTCTGTAAAAGAACTTTAGCAAGGTCACTTTATAGCACTCAATGGTAACTTAATCCTTTGTGAATTTCCTAGCTAACGTCAATTGAACCAGATAAAGGATGAATTGGAGCCATTAAATAAAATTGTTGAGAAAGTGGGGCTCATCTTATCAGATACCTTAACAATTGCATGCTACAGTACTTTACTTTTATTTTTTCTTTTTCTCTTTCTTTCATTCCTTTATTTTTCTTTCTCTCTGCCCCCACTCCCTGCCCTGATTTTGTATTAAACTAGAGGCCTGAAAACTGTAGAAACTCACCTGTACAAAACAAAAATAAGAACGAAAAAGAGAAAAAACCAACACAGGACCTACAAACAGATGTGGGATCTACAGAAGATTTTATGAATACTCTAGGGAAATTAATTGTCATTTTTTAATAGATCAAAAATTTACTTGGAAATTCTCCCTTGAATGCATTAGCTAACTGCATGAGTCTTAAAATTTGGTTTCTAAATTTGGTCTGAAAAAGTTGATGCAATGTGTAGTATGGTTACAGTAAAGCAGAGCTAACATCTGAATTCTGCAGTTACCCTCCCAGCTTTTTGCTGGGGAAGTTAATTAACAAATATCCTGGCCTATTTAATCTACTTTCAAGCATCTGAGCATTTGAAGCACTTCCTGCTATTTACTCTAAGCTCCTTCTAACAGGATACCTTTTTTTAAAAAAAATGTTAACCATTATATACTCAGAAAATCAACATATGTTTCTAAAAGCAATATTATTCATACATTTTATAGATTCCTATAAAAGTGTGCATTGTGACCTGAAGCATGAGAAATGTCAGGCTTTACAGCCTTAAAAAAACTTAATGGAAAACTGCCTGTAAGAGGCACCTATGTTCCAAAATGTAGACTTAAATATGGATATAATTATTTGTGACCAATCCCAGAGACTTTGTGAAAGTTAATGCAATTGTTAAAATGTTGGTTTAGGTTATTAAACAAGTACATGGGTATAGATTTCAAACACAGTATGTTATACTCCAGTTTACCTTTGAGGATGATGCCACACACTAATTTGAAATAATACAGGAGCTTGGTAAATATGTAAGTGACCTTCTGATTTAATGATTGCAATCCAGGTGTCCACAGAGCATTGCTCCTGCCGAGCTCTCAGAAGAAAGAGAACATTCATAGGATTTCCCTGCTGAAAATTTTGGCTGAAGTCAAAAGAATACTGCCTGTCATGCCAACAGCTTGGGAGATTAGCTCAGTTATTAGCAATCAACAATCCCATTTTTTGGCTTTCTTCAAATAAGTGACTGAACTGTATAACCTGAATGATGAGTCTCTTCTTTAATCATGATGGTCTTGTAAGAAATAAATAATAATAAATGACCTAACTGGGGACTAAATTAAGGTCTTTTGGCTGCTACTCTTCTGCTATTCTGTCAACCAAACCATTAAAGCATCTGTTTGACCTAATGTTTGTTTTGTTGATATCATTCACCAAGCCTGTAACTTCAGATGCAGTCTGCAAAAGACAGACTAATGCCTCAGCATAGCCTGCTTGGCTAAATAAAAAAACCCCCAACAACATAAACAAACCATTTTAAGAGAGTTGAGGCCTCTCCTCCTACCTCATTTATTAAGCGCAACTATTACATAATATAGGAATATTAGGCAGAGGTTCTCAAGGGTGTCCACAGTTGAATGTTAATTTGGATGAAAGCAGGATGTGAATTAAGGGCAAAATAATTTTCCTCATATTCTTGCCATTTGGACAGGAATAAGTTTAACTAGAACAACACTTTGTATGCCCAGAATTAAACTAATGACTGAACACAATAAAATTAAGAAAATATATTGTCATATTTTACTTTATATACAGGCTAGATAAAGAGTATTCGTGTGGGATACGTAGCAGTTTTACTGATTAGCAATGTCTTCTTATCCATGACATCTTAGTTGGATCCTTGTACATCATCACAGAGTCATTTGGGCATAGCAGAGCTCTATATAGACAAACCCTGAGCAAATAAACAGAAACACCTTCTTCAAAAACCTGTTTTGGATGGGCCCTATCTGAAGATCTGGGTTACAAGAATGAAGGAACCAAAACTGCCAGTCAGCCGCTGACTTCCATCTCCTTAAACAATGGCCACCATGCCACATGCAATTCGTTGTGCCTGTAAAACTGGGACTTCCCCTGCACACTGTAAGGCTGGAGTTGATTTTACCATTATACTGTGCCTTGGTACAAGCAGGTTCAGCCACGGCCATTTCACGTGACACTAGAGATACAACTACCTGCTGATCAGTCATATGTGGTGGAAGAGAAAGAAGCTCAGACTTCAGCTCTCATTGGGAAAGCCATCTGACACAACCACTTAGAATCCAAGCAATTTGAGAGGCAAACTTCAGCATCTCATTTGTGCTGAACTCCATTATACTCTCATCTACTGGTACCAGAGGATCTCAAATACAAATGGGAATCAGACTTGCTATTTCTTCTTGCACCCTGCAGCGCAACTGGCCCTAGTTCCTATTTAGATCTTATTTGTCCTACTCCTCTTCTGCTACCTTTTTCCTTCTGTCTCACAGGAGTCTGGATTAGCCAGCCAGGACAAATCTAATCTTGCGACACTTTGCTGTGATTAGTTTGGCAAGCTACAAACCCTTCCCGAGCAGTGCAATCTTGGTTAATAAAACCCTCTCTGTTTTCCACAGACTAGCCAAAGGAAAGTAAGAGCCAGGCAGCCTGTAGAGCCAGCAGAGGAATGCTGGTGTCCAAGAATGGCTAAGGGGTTTCTGTGCCATGTGCTATACCTTCTGCCTTCCAGCAACTGAACTGTGGCATCATGGTTAGAAATTATTTTTATTTACCTACTTCTGTACTTATTTTCTTGACCTGCGAGTATGCCTTCACCTTGAAAACAAACATAAGAATCTCACCTATAGTTTCTGCTAACATGCTAATACATTTTATTAGGATAAAAAGAGAATCTGTTTGTACTACTAGAACATGTTCACTTGAGGTTATCCATCACAAAAAAAATTTATACAAATGCTGGGAGCAGGACAGCAACATGTGGAATAAATCATTGTCAAGTTAAAAACCTGGGTTTTTTTTAAACATCTCTGTATGCGTAAGAGTATTTATTGGGCTACATAAAGCAGCCCTTTTCCTCTGGTCTCTTCCCCTTAGGGGTTAAGTTATTTCCTCAAGGATTGTCAGGAAGATGCTTACTTCCCTTCACAGCTGAACCCTCTATCAAGAGTAGCCTTGTTCTGGGAGAGCATTGCTACACATCTACCCAGTCAGCATCTTACACCCCTTCCTGACCTACATAAACCTATTTCTCTTTTGCAGACCTCATGAGAACAGTCCCAAAAGAAAACAATCTGCCCTTACAGAAGGATC
>VZSC01012449.1:384261-431304 GCA_013398225.1 Steatornis caripensis
AAAAAAAAAAAAAATCAGTATGAGAGGCAGCATTATCTTTTACAGTATCCAACAATTCTCCGCTAAACAGGAACATAGACAAAAGCTTAAGACACACACTGGCTAGTGAGTCCTAACAGCAAGCGAGAGCCATTGACCAAACAGACAAATTAATTCGACCAGCTAGGCCCTCACAAGATCTTCCAAACTTCAGAGACCCTGGACCTAACCACCAGGAACCCACTTCCTTCCCTTCAAAACTGAAAAGAAGAATTTCCTTCCCTTCTCGTGTGACTCCCTATCCGCTAAGGCAAGGCCTTTTTATAGCAGCAGCTGCAATTGCACACAGCTGGTCGGCTTCCTGCCCCTCCTAGGGGCTGCAGTTAACTCCTTCCCTGCCTCTTGGTGTGTGTGGACTGCACACAGCTCCTCATTATCCTCAGCGCTACCCTGCTCTTGACTTCTAGCTCAGCTTTCACAGACTGTCACTGCAGCACCACTTCGTTATCTCCCGGCTAAAGACCTTGAGCATATCCCCTTATAATTTAACTTGCTGATTAAACAAGCAACTTTTCCCATTGAATTTACTCCTTGCTTTTTAAAGACTGAGATGGGGGGAAAAAAGGCATTAGTGATGGAGGCTTTGGCTATGTAATGATGCTTTCCAGAAAGGCGCTGGCACCTGGCTGCAATGTGTTGATACTTCCCAGGGTGTTTCCGTGAGACTGGGACTCCAGAGGCACTCGGCAGGGTCAGTTCAGTTCAGTCAAATCACTGACACGCATGTGTGTGCTCATGTATACATCTGGAACATCATTCTTCAATATATCGTTCAAAGAACAGAATATCTTCAAATGTGTTATTAGGGGTCATTAAAACCCAAGCCACGGAAAGATTGACATTTTCAAGTGAAACTTTGTATATTGGCTAGAGTATGTATCTGAGAAACATCTTCACCTGTAAAAAAAAAAAAAAAACATACCCCCTGCTGTTCTTCCATACTCTGATTCTGCTTAAATTTCCAAAACCACCAGTTCTATTTTAGACAGAAAATACTGGGCATTTCAATCTCGTGATGAATTCATTTTTAAAGGCATAATTAACTGAAAAAAAAAGAGGAGTAGGGGAGGATTTTTTTTTAAACTATACAGCTATCAGTAAGAAAACAGCCAACAACTGTCATATCCTCACACTCATACCTTTGATCCTGTTACAGCAAACGGTCGCGCATCTGATAACTCCTATGAACTTGAATAGTGTGAACCCTCCCATACAGTGCTCTTTGTGCATGGGCAATTCCACGAAGCCTGAGCTGATTTGTCACCCTAATATCTCCAGAAATCTGGCTCTGAGAGTCTGCAAAATGGGTTACTATATTAAAACATATAACTTACATCTATAAAAAGTTAGTGTTTGAAGACACAAGCTATTAAAAGGACCTATTACATTTTCACAATTACATAATTAAGCCAAATTTGAATTTGTTATTAGACACTAAAATCTATACTTTATTGCACCTAAAAGGAAAAAAAAAGGCTAAAAATAACACTTAATTATCTGCTGGTTATTTCCAGACACACAATGCGCTGAGGTTTTGTTCTTGTTAAGAAGATTATCTTCGCTTTTTCCTCTGGAATGCATGTAAAACAGATCTTGCCTTGCTGCAAGCTTTAGGAAAAAAGTTTGCTGCTAAATTACCTGTTGTCTGGGGACTTACATTTTGCAATAAGCTGCTGAAATTGCATTTTAATAAGGAGTCTTGACCTGCGCTGTGTATTTCCCTTCAAGGCTCTACAAGCCATTTTTCTTAGGAAGGTTCTGACCTGAGAAGCTCAACCTGGATAACCATAGCCAGAGGGGGATAAAATGCAACACCTAGGAGATTTCAGTAAACAGTAAAACCATTCCAACTTAATCTGTGCTAAAATGCTTGGAATGTGAGAGCCGCAGATGATGCCCCTTGTCTGTGTGTCTGACTGAATCCTTTCTTTCTCGGAGGAAAGCAGAGCCTGGGAACTAGGCCAAATGCCTGCCGCTTACCTTAAACTGATCAGCCACTTTAAGATTAAAAACACTGAAAACTGCAACACCATGAAAACAAGGCTTCCTTCACATTAAATGCAAAATGCAACATTGGGCTTGCTGTGATCTTTTTTCCATTTTACTCAGTGTACGCTTTCTTTCCATTTCTGCTCAAAGGTAGAAGCCAATAGTTACAGCATCTTGGCCAAGTATTCATTAAGGTTTATAAAAAAGAAATTTATGGTTATTTAGGAGTTGGCACATAAACACGTTGTTGCTGGAGAAGAAATATAGTTTTGAAATAGTCTGAAACATTGGATGTCTTATTTCACGTAAAAGCTGTATCCAATCTTTGCCTGTTGTATTTAGAGAAGTATTGAAGGATGTGCTTGGGATAATCGGTAGGTAAATTTCTCAGTGGTTTGGGGTTCTGTAAATACATAGACAATTCAAGAATTGCATTTGTTCTGCAAGAATTATTTCATTGTTGCAATAAAGACAAGTGTAGAGATAAAATAATGGAACAAAGTCATCATTTATTGAAGCAGGTGCATCTACATGAAATGAGGGTTTTTTCTGAGTCCGTCTTTTATGGAAGATTGTACTGGCAAAATCTTCTAGTAAAAATGGTACTTTGGCTTTTAGATTTAATATCACTTCCTCAACTTGGACAAGCCAATCAAAGAAGACACATTTAAATAAAAATTACTGTGTCTATATTTGGATTTTAATTTGTATGGAGTTAGTGAGAAATACTTTCTAACATATATTGGCAGAAGTGCCAATATTAAACTTGGTGTCCTGTAATTTCAGCTGTTCTCAGTGTTGCATGGCTTAATTAAATTATTTGAAATGTTTCTCAAAGATATTTCTTGACATAGTCACAAATATTCCATCCCGTAATGTAAGTTATTCACATTAACATCGCAGTGTTGTTGCTGTGCATCTGCAGTCAGTCCTGTGGGAGTGACACTGAGCTTATGCGGGGCAGACTGCGATGTCCATGCAAGCTCCCCAGGGACCACCCCGAGCGTTCACTTGGGGGCCCAGGACGAAGGCAAGTGAGTGGAAGAGTACTGCCGCTCTGCTGCTGCTGTGTGCCTGCCAGCAGCTGGATTGTCTCTCTTCTCTCTTAGAAGAGTAATTTGCTTGGTTTTCATCTTTTTCTTCTTATTTTAAGGTCAGATCAAGCAGAAAAGACACATGAGTTTCTGGCAGCGCATGTCTTAGAAGCCATAAGATGCTGGCCCTCCAATGAGTTGGCTTAATTAGAGGGAGGTCAGCCAGCGAAAGAAGGCCAAAAGTAAAACAGAATAATATACTCCCTTGGAGGTAGATTAGATTGGTTAAAATTAAAAAAGCTCACGTTAGATTTACAAAACCTAACTCTCAAGAGTGTCTGATTTTCAATTTGTCTCCACGTATTTCGGCATTTGCAGCAACATCTGGAGTCACTGAGCAGTATGGCCATGAACGTGAAGACAGATAGTTCTGATCTAAGGCCTCGAGATCTGTACCCATAACTGCACAGATATTTGGGAGCAGGAGGAGCAGAGAAATCCCTCCTCTGAACCTCGAAGTATTGTGTTGGTGCCTTCTTGTTCCTCACGATTAGACCCCCTACATGAAAGAAGCAGAAAGCAGAAGAAGAACAGAAAGTAACCGTTGCTCCAAAGAACTTGTGAGACAAACTTCAAGTGGAAGCATCGATTTATTTTTTGAAAAAGCACCCAGTAACTTTGGAGACCTTTTTTTGCCTTCCACCCAGATAATATATAAACCCACTTGTGGATTTATAGGCTGCATAGAATGTCACTAGTGACAAAGTGTAATTTGAAAGACATAAGGCAAGAATATATATACCTCAGCTCTTGTGTGTGGAGATCCCTCAGAAAAAGCATAAGAGCATTGGGTTCATCAATGGTCTCACTAAACCCATGGCCACATGTGAATGACTGTGGAAAATAGTAGAACAATGGGTGAGTATGGGAAGATACTGTTAATGGGAGTACTGCTTTTGGAAATCTGTGCTTTAGGGCATTCCTGAGCCATGTGATGTCTTTCCAGCATAGACTCTCTGTAAATGCTTTTTGAAGCCATTTAGACTTTTGATACTTAAAGTGTCCTTGGACAATGAGCTGTGTGATGAAATTGCATGCTTTATATTCCTCGTTTGTTTTAAATCTGCTGTCTGAGAATTTTATCTGGTGATTCCTTATTCTTCAGTTAAGAGTAAATGAGCGAGTTACTGTTTCTAGTCATCCTCTCCTTTCACCACCCTCTGAATTTCTACTCTGTCTTCCATAAATAGCTCTTTTCTAGGTCTAAAAGTCCTAACCTGTGCAAACTCTCAATTTATAGAAGTCTTTCTTTGATTATCAATGTTGTATCCCTGTGCCTCTTCTAGTTCTTTCATAAATGCTTTGAAAATGCTTCCTAAAATGATAAACAATAGTCTTTTTTTTTTTGCACAAAATGATAATATAGTAGCATAATGTTGTTTTCCCACTTTATTCTTGCTTTCTTTCTCAGCATGCATTTTCTTTTTTTGAGCAGTCTTAGGCATGGAACCAAAGTCTTCAGGGAACTAAGTAAAATGGACCCAAGATTTCTCTATTTAGTGCCATTTTTTAGTGCACAGTTACTCAAGTGGCATCACAAGAACCTTCTTTGTTCTTCTTTGTAGTACAACTCCCTAGAGACTCTGCAGGTAGTGAAGACAGACTATTTACTCATACTTTTGTCCTCTGATTTCTAACTACTTTTTTATTAATGGAATGACCTTCCTCCTGTGGCATTTCTAATAATTTCTGTTGAGGAGCATTGCCAAAGACTTTTTGGAAATTCAATGAAGCTGTATAAACCATTGGTGCTTTTCTTCAATAGAGTCCTGCAAAAATTTCAGTAGCCTGGAGAGGTGTGATTTTTCTACAAAAGGTGTGTTAAAGCCTCTTCTAATCTCTTTTAATGCCTTTTAATTCAATATTTTTATATTTTATACCATTTTCTGGTACAGAAGGAACAGCTGTTCAAATCTTTAGTAAAACTCCTTTAAAATTGAAGTATATTGGCCAGCTTTAGTTCCTTTAATTTAGTTTGGTATTGCTTGAACTTAAGTTATGATATAGCTAAATAACACATCTCATAGTTCAGCAACTTCATATCTGAGTTCCTTTAGAACATCTGGTTCTAGTGATTTGTTCCTGTTTATTGGATAGATTTGTTTGAAACGTCTTCTGCTGACATGTCAATTTGATACAGTGCCTCAAACTCTTCAGTTCTGAAGAAAGGCTGTGTGGATTCTCCCGAAGGCTCTTTGTGATGAGTATCAATACAATAGCTCATTTAGTAACTTTGCCATTGCTGTATCTTTCTAAAGTACTTCTTTTAAATTTTGGTCACCTGTCTGGCAGAGTTTGACAGACTTCCTGCTTCAGATACTTATGAAAAAGCTTTTATTAGTAGCTACTATCTGCTCAGCTAGTTATTCCTCAGAATATTATCTGGCCTGTTTTATTTTGGCTTTACAGTTAACTTGCTGAATCTTATATACTCTAAGATTTTCCTTACCTGAACACACCTTCTACTTTTTGAAGGACCAGCTACTCTCTTTACATTTCTAATATTCTCCTCTACTGTTTAAATATGATTATTTTTTGGAGAGTGTCAGTTGGGCTTCTTTTGTGTGACTGTTTAAAAGTGTGTTTGGATTAATATTATTCATTCACCTTGAGATTATAACATCATGCCAGTAAACAATCTCCATGCCACATGCAAACATTTTACCTTTTAATATTACGGTTTTAATTTTATTTTTGAAAGTGCTCTCAGTTTAATGAAATGAAATGCTACTGAAGAGGATAGCATACTTTGACTCTTGCTGTAATAAGGATCCCGAATTAAAAAATGTTGTTATCCCTCCTACCTTGTGGGTTCTTCATCGGTCCCTCTTGCAGTGCTTAGGACTACATCAAGAGTTGCCTTTTCTCTCATGAACTGCTAACTAGTTGGTCTAGGAGGGCAACAAAAAATTTGGTCTCTGCACTGTGACATTTCAAGATGTTTACTCAGTCTACATGGGCATAAATGATCTCTCCAGGTATTACTGTGCTTTTTGCTCGGTTGCCTCCCTTGTCTCCCTTGGCGTGTCACAGTCATTGTGACTCTCTGGGCTGGGTGACTGGTGGGGTAGCCCTGATATTACACCCTCAATATTTTACTGTGTCATCGCTTTCACCAATTTCTATCTACTACCTGCTATTTTAATATCTTCATTTATCATCTAATAATCAGTTCATCCAGCTATTTTTAGACTTGTGGCATATATGTTGAAATCCATAGAAGTTTCTTGTTAGCCTCCCTCCCTGTCTTTACATGCTGTGCTTAAACAAGACTTTACGTGAACCTGTTCTTCACTGTTTCCTTCTTCAGTTGTATCAAATTCTGTTCTACCTTTTATTCAAGGATACGGGGTTTTATAACTTTGTATCTAGAGGATGCAGCATTCCAAAATCTTCCTCATCTGCCAGCTTTCCTTCAAATTTAAAAAGTTTCCATGTGACCTTTTCTGGTTTTAGTGTCAGCAGCCTGATTCCATTTTGGTTTACATGAAGTTCATCCTTCCTGCTCTATTTATTCAAAAATTTCCCCTCATAAATCAATCTCTTCTTTCCTTTATTACATTCATTGCCATGCACTGAAACTTAGTTTTCTGTTTTTCCTAGTTGCATTGACAGTGAGATAGATCTACTGTCACAATGTCCAGCACCAGACCGGGAAGCACAGAAGTTGCTTTCCAGATATTGCAAGGTTTGAAACTAGTTAAGACCTGCATTTGAAAGCTGTGGATTTTTTTCATCTATGATGTTCAACTGCTAGGCTTTAAAATCTACCAAAACCTAACAGATTAGAGTTTCAACTCTGTAATTTTTTCTTTCACAAAGCTAAATTGTACAGTCTTAGCATATGTCAAAATCCGAACAAACTTGGACCCTACAAACTCTCTCTGAAATTAAATGTTAAAATATATATGCTTCTGAAGACTGGCTAAGATGTAGAATTAAAATTTAGTTTTGTAGGTTTTAGAATTCATTAAACTCCAAAATTGAATTTAGTCCAAGTGATTTCCTTAATCAGAGATTAAAGTTATGAAAGCAGAGTTTTCTGAGAGGTTTAGTTGGAAACTTCTAGATTCTGAGTAGCTAAACTACAGGTTCACCTAGATTCCCTTAGGAGGTTTAAACTGAAAATGCTGAAAATGTAGGTGAATATGCAAACATAATGTCCCAGTGGACTTTTGCCTTTGCTCTTTGCACTATTAAAAATGGGACTAATGCAATATTTTTGAAGGCACAAATGTTGGTTAGGTACCTATCGACAACTGAAAGTTAATGGGAATTGTATCCCATACGTCTCTTGTACCTTTGAAATCCTTCCTTTTAGGCTCTAAAGTGACTGACGTGCTTTTCAAAATGTTACCTAGAAGTTATTTTTTGCTTAAATAAGATTATCTGTAAAAATAACGAAATTGTAAAAGTAACAAGTTGATCCCAGATTTATAATCCTGAGATGTAAGCAGTAATACAAGGATCCAGGGGCTCAGGAAATGCAAAGGACCTGGAGATGCCTGGAAAATGAAGAAATAGCTCTTTCATCTTCTGACCACATCAGTTTTCTATCAGTGACTTCAGTTTTTAGTGATCAACAAGGACCCTGTGAATTGTTCTTTGCAATTGGATCTATCTCCAGGAAGTTATCTTCAAAGAAGCAATCATAAAAATGATTGGAAAAATGTTCTTTGCTCAAATAGGCAACATACACCTGCTAAAATAAAAATCCGAAAGAAGTAAAGCATGGCTTTAGTTTACATACCAGAAAGGTAAGCAGGAATCGTTCAGGATTCAGTGCACTGTTTAATACCCTAAGTGCCTTGAATATGTTAACTGCTGCACAGCACAGTTTGTCTGCTGTTTGTGGTATACACAAGACAAATGACTGCCAAATGTTGTAAAGTTCTTACTGAACAAAGCAAGCAATATGAATAAGAGTCCTCTTAAAAAAAAAAAATCACATTTTAAAACTAAATTCAAAAGGAGAGAAGCAAAAGGAGAAGAAAAGGAGAACAAACATTGTTTCTATAGCTCTTTATATAGAGTAAAACAGCAAATGACCTGCAATTTCTGGATTGTTTTCCAGGGGCAAAAGTGAACGNAGGAGAGAAACAAAAGGAGAAGAAAAGGAGAACAAACATTGTTTCTATAGCTCTTTATATAGAGTAAAACAGCAAATGACCTGCAATTTCTGGATTGTTTTCCAGGGGCAAAAGTGAACGTTTGTGGGCTCTGGACTGGGCTTTTCAGACCTAACATTAGACTTAACCTAACAGATCAGACTAAACTCCCTTTCCAGAAAGATCTAGAAATCTCTAGAGGGCAATTTAGACCCTAGATGAACAAAACTGTCTCCAGAGGTAAGAACCAACATTAAACAAGGGTAATTAAGTTTGTAGTTCAGTTGTTTCGGTCATGTGTCAAAAGTTGGACAGTTTGAATATGGGCCCAATATCTTACATCCTCCTGGCTTGCGTTAAAAAGAGAGAGCCCTTTGTCATTGTCCTTGTCCCTCATTGTGCACAGCCCTTCCCCTGTCGGCTGAATGCCCTTTGCAAATGATACAGCCCAGCCCTGTATGGCTGCAAGTGCCATCACATTTCTTGTGTAGGGATTGAAGGGCCTGGACCAAAGTCTGTTCTATCCATCTCATGACTGGAAGCTGCTGAAGTTCTTGCTGCCTTTAGAAGTCAGAGAAGTTTTCTTTCACAATTGTTCAAGCATCCTAGGCAGGCTGAATACACTACATCATTAGACCATGGGATTCTTTTACCTTGAAAGATTTATTTGATAGCCTAGTCTGAGGTCAACAAGTACTTTTCTTGGGTTCTTTATGATAGGATTTCCCTTTTCCGTTTTCTTTCTCCTTCCTCTGTTCCACTGCATAGGTTACTGTGTATATTTTATAAAAAGACAACAGCAAGATGTAATGGATATATCTGTTTCAGACTAGGCCATGTGAGAGGCTGGTCATAAGAAGTACTGAAAGACTTTTGTTCCAATAATACTGAGTAGGTATTTTAGTCTTGAAGCAGAATGGAAGGGTAATGACTTCCCAGCTCTGAGGTTTGTGGCTTTCAAAATATCATGGCAATAAGCTTTATCTGAGATTTTGAAAGGAATTCATACTCTAAACTCTTACTCTAATTTTATATCCAAGGGATACTTTTAACATTTATAATAATTTTTTTCTGTATCCAAGATAGTTCTTTATTTTCAGTGTGATTCAATCAATAAAGATATGGAACAAAAAATCTACCCACTTTTCTCACTTATTCCATAGAAGGTTAAAAATGTATGAGGCTTCATGGTGTTACTTGACTAAGACCTAGTTTGGTATTATGCCTTTTATGTTACTTCAAATACCCTCACACACCTTTTTTCTCATATAGTCACGGGTTTCGCCCTTGTCTCTCTTTTTCTAAATGCTTACCATTAATGTTAACATATCAACCCTTTTCTCTTTAAATAGTCAAAAAATACATCTAAGAGGGGTAGAAGAAAGATTCAGGGTAACTCATGATGACTTGACATTTTTCTTATCAATAAAGCCTACACTTTATTCATCTTTTCTCTCAGGAAACAAATACTCAGTCCTTGTGTTTAGTTGTGATGGATGTCTACCACAGACAGAGGCCAACAGGACACAGCTCCTAATAAAATCTATGTGTTAAAAATTAAATATTTTCCCGTGCATTGTAAAAGAACTGAAATTAATTAAAAAATATAGACAGCAATATTCTTCTCCCACACAATTACCTTTTGAATCCTGAAATTTGGCACAAAATGGTCATTTTCTGCCTTGGAAGTGAAAGAGATGGTCCTATGTTTCAAAGATTTAATTGCAAAATTCCAGTAGCTGTCAGCTTTGACATCTTCCCTGTTTGAGCTGTGGAAAGGAAGGAAAGATGAACATGGAAAAAGAGTCTAGCAGGCTGCTGAGGCCTCTTTGCTTTTATTCATGTTAGCTTTAAGAAAAGGAGTGCCCTGCACCTGCCTTGAGAAGAAGGTCAAGATAGCTAAAAGCAAATTTGGTATATACGAGAAACTACTTTTTTTCATTAAACTCATCACTCTAGAGAGGGTGATGAATCTAATTTTCTTCCTATTTCAAGGAAAGAGGACCAGGAAACTAATGAAGGTAGGAAAGCTCCCTCACCTCCCTTCAAAACCAAACCCCCCCAAACCAGGGTAAAGCTGGGGCTGTCCTGTGTTTTTCACAAATGTTGTTTTGCTGACATATGTCTAGCCTAGTGTTATTATGCCATGTTTCACTGAATTAATCAGTTAGAATGACATGAATCATAACAAGAATTGACAGCCTACACAGTTCTCTTTGTATAGGCTTCAAAATCCAGCAATGAGCACCACTCAGAAGCAGTGGGTTGAAATCACACACAGATTTTGGACAGTCATGAACATGCACAACTGAACATACAGAATGAACTTTCAGAATGAATCTGAACAGTGAACCAATTCTTCCTATTTTCCCAACACTGAACAGAGTTCTAGACACTCATGATGTGAATGTCATTCCCTAGGTAAGGCAAAAACAAAGCAATAATATAGAGAAGTCACAAAAATATTTTGTCTACTTTCTAACTCATGCCTCTTCCAAAGTAATATGAAGGCAGGTCATAGCAGATTCCAAAGTGGATTTGAGCAAATCTTTGGACACAGTACAAATTTTTACTTAAGAGTGCCAGTCTCTTAAACCAGCCTCTTGGGTTGTGTGCATTTGTGAACCTTCAAAATGATTTTATTTATTTATTTATATACAAACTCTTAAAATCAAACTTGGATGGCTCCAGAATAAGAAATATTTTTACATTAAATACAATAAAAACTTTCACTGACTTCTTCCATTACAAAGACAGGAAAGAAATGGATTCAGACTAAAAACAGTCCTGCATCCAGACCCCTTCATAATTGTGAAGGTATTTATTGAAGAATCATAAAAAGAATTATTCCTCAAAGCAGCATCAGATAGACTTGTCTCATCACTACCAGATGTTGTCTAACCTGTTATTTCCTTCAACAACATGGATTCCACACTTCCCAGCCAATCTACAGTAATGCTTCTATAAATTCAGAATTTTTAACTTCCCTTAAGTAAGAATTTTTTCCAAATCTCTGTCTGAAAACTATCCTTTAATCCCTCTTTGCAGTTTTTTCCTTTAGACATCCTTCTATAAAGCCACAAGGTACCAGTAATTCTCTACACTTAAACCTTCCTCAAAATGTAGCCCTGTCAGAGGTCTTCCCCACAACAGCCTGCATGTTCTCAAGGCAGACTTGCTAACAACAAATGAGACAAAACTAACAGTTAACTGCAAAACAGTAAAGCTAAAGACTGCAGAATTAATGCTATTTAATTCTCCCTCTTTGGGTGATTCAATGTTCGCTTACCTTGCTTGCCTGTAATCTCCAGCATATACAAACAACTACTCCAGACTGCTGGCAGCTCCGGACAAGGACCTGATTTTCTTCTCTGTAAATCCTTTGGTTATTGTTGGCACTTTCCAGTGACAGGATTAATGAAAAATACATACTTCATTTATATTGTGATGGGCTCCTTCTACCTTCTCTGAAGTGCTGGGAAATGTGACTTGAAAATGCAGAGAGGAAGCCTAGATAGCTGCGCTGGAGGTGAGGGTGCCTGAACTTGCCTTTGGGGATTTCTGACTGTACTCAGGGTGGCTGGATTTTTCTTTCAAATATCCCAATGGTTCCAAATTTTAGAGAAACAAACGCACTTTTACCCTTGTCATGTTTACAATAGAAACCCTGCAGTATGACAGTTAAATCACAGGGGGAAGTGAAAACACAATGTCCATTGCTGCCCGGAACGCTTTGCAAAAGCCCGTGACGACCTACGTGCAATATAATACAATGTCTCTGAGAGTCCTACACTGGAAAAGGCTGTCAACAAGAAATACATAAAAGCAAGGAAGATGTCTCTGTTGAGTAGATTTACTATGTTTAATAAAGCAAATAGACAACTTATGTTTTTAAATTTGTTGATCTGTGCAAGCAAGATTTGCTTGTATGGCTTATTGCTAATCTGAGATAGGAAAGAACCACCAACAAGGCAGGAAGAACTGCATAGCAACAAAATGTTTTGTTAATAATATATCACTGGCAATACAATTACATGCATTGTTTTAGTACTTGATTAAATAAGTGAACAATTATAACCATTTTGATCTCGCAAATTTTCTTGGTCACCAGCATCCCTTCAAAGGAACTCTGGCTGATAAAGTGGCAATAAAGTGCTGCTGTTCAGGCATATCAGATTGCACTTGATTATTTAACAAAAAAAATATTTGCAGTTGAGGCTTGACAAGCACTAAAATGAAGTTACAAAGGAGACCGGTTTTCTGTTTGTTAGCAGCAGCTGCAGATATTAAATCAGCTGCTCCGAGAAGAGCATAGCTCACAGAGCACTTCAGAATGGCTCATTTTTCTCCACCCAACTGTTTGAATACAGAGTATTTGAACCAACTAATTTAAAACCTTTGAGATATTTCCATGGATAGAGAGGGCAAGGAATGAGGTGAAATGCAAAGTAGATCTGGGACCATCAAGGTTCAGAAAAGCAAGCTGTTTTAAGAAAGTGTCCAATTAATAAAAACACAATGCTTTTTGGGCCTTGGTCATCTTCCTTCATTCTTGTGGGAAACAATAGTTTCTCCACCAACCTAGACTGAACTACAGTGTATTTTGTAAGTAAGTGACAAAGAAATCTCTTTTGGGTAATCTGAAAATGCAGATTAAAGTTGTTAGTGTCTCATTTTCATGCGGTTTGCATTTTCCATCCATTTGTCACAAAAATACAGATGGCTGGCTAGACAAGGATTAGCAATTTGATTTAATGCCAAAGCAGCAGTAATGCAATTAAATTAAAACACACGCTTTTGCAAATAAGAACATGCAGTTTTTCAGTTTCTTTTTCTTAAGGTTCATTCTGTGCACAGATCAACATTTTTCTGTGATGAGTGAACACGGAGAGGAAGATGGCACCACTCCGGGGATCAGTGAAGGACTGTGAAGGCTTCCTGGTCCAGGTCACAGATTTAGAGTAGAACAGTGCAACACCAACAGAAAGTTATTGCTATCATCTAATGAGCATACAGCAGCAAAATGCAATACGTGTGTCAGTCCAAGTGTCCACATCACAAAAACCACAACTACCACATATTTCCTGGCAATTCTTTCTGTGTCAAAACCCCAAAACAGGCATGGAAATTTAGCTGGGTTTACTCCTCAGAGATAGCCCAACCTTTCAGGCTTGAGGGATCTTAACAACATATAATATGGAAAAGTTTCCTGATTCGTGTAGCCTGTTTGTCTATACACAGACATCAGCAGAGCTGAGTGAATACTGCAAGGAGTATTTGTGTAGAGCCCTTTACATTCTGAATATCTCTTTATTCATACTGCTGCGCAGGCACTTTTGAGGGTTTTGTCTGTTTTTGTCTCTTCTGAGTAGGACAGTGGAGTCAAAACAGCTAATCGTCATCAGAAAACTGCAAAACATGAAGTAGGCCTCCTCTCACTGAGCAGCAGTAATGAATGTGAACTCTCATGCAGAGATTGATGAAATATATCATGCCTAACTTCAGCCATTTCAGAGCTGGGCCTAGCTGTAGCCAAGCATCTACAGTCAATGCAAAAATATGGATAATTCCAGAAGGTGGTTCATCCAACCCACCTTACACAACTGTATTAGGGGGCTTCTTTCTCTCCCTTCACTCACTGTAAAGAAAGTGTGCAGGATGAGCTTAGATGCTTAACTTTTAGGTGGCTAAATGTAGATGTGATGAATCCTACTCANTGCCTAGCTGTAGCCAAGCATCTAGAGTCCTTCTACAGTCAATGCAAAAATATGGGTAATTCCAGAAGGTGGTTCATCCAACCCACCTTACACAACTGTATTAGGGGGCTTCTTTCTCTCCCTTCACTCACTGTAAAGAAAGTGTGCAGGATGAGCTCAGATGCTTAACTTTTAGGTGGCTAAATGTAGATGTGATGAATCCTACTCACCCAGACAAATGTACTCAAAAAAGAGCATTCCACTTACTATCCTTCTGATTAAAAAAGTCTGAGGCAATTTATACCTAAATGAGTAATCTGGAGTCAAGGTGATCAGCTTGGTAGTTTGACAAACAGATGAAATGCTAGACAAGTCAATAAGGACAATACATATACAGGGTTATTAATATTCCCTGTTCTGTGGGGAGTGACAGAAAGTTTGTCATTTGGTAATTCATGACCACATGCACCCACAAAAAGATGGCTTCTTTATCTAAATCAATACTTAGGCCACACAATCCCACTCTCAGAGGACTAATTGTCAGGATATAATCCATTGTTGTCTTCAAAAAAATTTTTAGAGTTGAGATTTTACTCATCTCTATTAACACTACTTTGCAATCCTCAGATCCTATAAGAGGGGTTAATACTGGGAGGATGAAGGTGTACTCTAGGAACCAAAAGGTTCTGCTACAGCTGTGCTGTTACTCATACAAAGTGTTTTTACCAAGCTTTCCTTCTCTTTTTTTGCGACAATATCAGGGACAGGGGCGGTGGCTTCATCATGAAACAACAAAATTGTTATTCAGCTGTGGAGGATATAGTGCCCCTCCATGAAGCAAAAAGATTTTCAATCCACAGACTGACTTTTCAGTGCCTAGCTCTAAAAAGCTTCTTTTTAAGATACCAATGGAGTAAATGTAGGAGTCACTTGGCACAAGCCTGTACACCTCCGTGTTCTAATTGCTGAAGAGGAGTTCCAAGTAGAGAATGAAATAATATCTTTTCTCCTATTTCTCTCCCTAGAATAAGTGAGTAGAAGGACAGGAATCTTTTCAATTGTACACAACATAAGCTTGTATCCCATATCTCCTGAGGAGGACTGTAGAGTTGTGCAGTTCCAAGAGTGCATGAACTCTGTATGACCTTTTAACAGAATTCTGTTTCAGCATAGTACCGTGCTTTAAAGCTCTGATCTGTACTTCCTCCAGCTTTTTATTCTAAACAAAATACACCATTCTAGTTTTAATTTGGCTTCTTATGTTTCACTGCTAGACAGCCTTCTACCACGAACTAGGTGTTATTTAACATTTTGAGATTTTTCTTCAAGTTTTTTCCTTGTTTCTCCATTCTTGGGCTCTGCAGCATGTATCTTAGAAGTGCTGAAGTATGTCTTAGAAGTGCTAGGGGCCCTAACAAGAAGGAGGAATCCAAGCTAAAGATATTACTTGAAGTAGACAGAATAATGTTTGTAACCATATCATGCATGGGCTAATGGAGGTCATTAAGAAAAGAAGATTGAAGCTAATGAAGGATGTGGATCTAGATCAGAGGAAAGAAGGACTTCTTTTGAGTTTCTTGGAAGGTGCAACCAATCCAAGTAGCAGACACAGAACTGGGATTTCTCAGCATGAATCCAATACAAATCACTAGGAAACAGAGTTTATTTCAGTTTCTTTTAAGGACCCAGGAGGTGTTGGACAAGCCAGTAGGAGTCTTACAGCAGACCTGAAACTGAGTCCTGAGCTCACTTCCTTACTACTGGGCAAGAGCATGAGAAAACACAGTAGATGCTGCAAGCTCAGCTCTTTCCTGTGGCCCTGGCAGCTGTATTAACAATGAGAGACATGCATCCTACCCCGACTGAGCAAAGTGGAGATTACCAGGAGGAAAAGAAAAAGGCTCTGTAAGGTCCTGTCTCCAAACAGTGTAATTTTTAAGTAACAATAAATCAGCATGTGCTGGATTTTATTTGATTACTTTCCATGCTTTCCCTTAATACTAATCATATAAGGCATAATCCCCTGTCAGCAGTGGAATGGTATCTATTACAAGAATTACTAGCAACTGTACACATCCTAGACCACCTTTATGCTGCATTAATTTAGTACCTTCACATCTCTGCCTAAGTGAATCTGTGAGTATATAAAGCAATATTAATATGCAACAGAATCCTAGAGAACAGCTTAACTTCTGACACTCAGTGTACAGACAATTGCTTTCATAGCAGCTTATTTGTAAGCAGAAGGCAAATCCAGTTTGGCCCATGAAGACATCACCTCACCTCACCAATAAATGCTGTCTTTGCAGCTTTGGAAGACTCTTCTTTCCTCAGAATAAATACAGATTCTCCATTTGTATGATGTCAGTGCAATCATCCCAAATATAAGAAAAAAAGTAGAACTAATCAAGGTACATAGAGTTACATGGGGAGGGGAAAAGGGGAGAAGGAGGAAGCAGGGGGAGGATCAGATTTTTCAGGAGAAAACCTGAATCCTTTGAAGTCTGCATTTGGGATGAGGGGGCCATTGACAGACATGTAATTACAGACAGAAAACAGATAGATGTGTGATTACAGACAGATGGTTAGCTCGGCAGGAGTTTCTGGCAGCTGGGCTCCAGCACTTCTTCTCCTAAGTCTTTATGACCTGATCTTTCTTCAGCACGTAAATATTCATGTACTTACATTTTTATGTATGATTTAGGTGTAAAACAAGAGATGGTTCTGCAAGGTGCTGAACAGCCTTGCCTTTAAAATTAACCATGAAAACTTACATCTGATTGTTAAATTTAAGCAGTCCTGCTGACTTCAATCATTTTCATGAGTCTTTCTATTGGATTCACTGGTCTGTGTCTCAACTGTCATGGGTAGGTATTATTTAACCTGATTATGCCTACCTAAAGTGAGGTGTCTATTTTAAGAGAGCCTTCAAAGCACCCTTTGACTCTCTGGAGAGAAGTGACAACCTTCACAAGGAAATTCCTTTTACCCCAGTAGGATGTCTCAGCATGCGGGACCAAACATGCCTGATAACTAATTTGGATGAATTTTGTAGTTTAGTTAATATTAAAGAAAATGAACATTTGTCTAAATTGCACACTCTGGGACATTAACAAAAAGAAAAAAAAAAAAGGAAACTTTTCTTGTTTCCAACAAACTTCTCCAAAGCAAAAATAGTACGATGGCTATGTCCAGCAGAGGCTCTTAGAGCACTTCTGTGTTATTCAGTTCGGGTGCATGATGTAATTGTGCACAAAATCTATGTTAGGACAAGGCGTAGACAGGCACCAGCCTTTCTAGGCAAAGGACACCAACATGTGGGTAGGAGGGAAGTGACAGTTTGCTCTGATCAGATTCCTAAACCACATAATCTGTGGTGACAGATTCAGGGGCAAGCTAAAAAAATCCCATGAAACTGAAGTCAGCTCTTCCCTTTCCCTCATCTCGATTTCTTTTAACCTTTCTTTTCATTCTTTCACGCTTCGTAGTAATTTCCTCAGCCCAGGCAGGGAGATAGACTTGGATTCATTCTATAAGAACTGCAAAAGCTGAGGTACCCTAGACAGAGATATACCAGACAGAGACTTCTCTCGTTATTTCAGCCTTTTGCAAGTAGAGCAGACACTGTCACATTTTTCATCTCAGTAGCCTGAGTGCCTTGACAGCTGTAAATGTGTTAGTCTGTAGATGTGGCTCTGAGGTCTTTGGGTCTTGTTACTATAACAGTTGTCTGATGTTTTAGCTTACAAAAACTGCTTCTGAATTTCCCTTTTGTCTTACCAGTTCTAGGTTATTCTTCCTGAAAATGTTTTGTCCTAAGGTAACTTCATACTTGTTCAGGAAACATAAAGCAAAAGCATCAAACATTTCAAGTCAAATGTTTATAGCTGGTATCCTAGGTTTGGACCTCTTACTTAGCAATTAGTCCATTGCATTCAGCTCCCAGTCAAGTTGTGCAGTGTTACATCATGCTGTGGTTCCTATATGGTGCTCAGTAGCAAGTTTACCAGTGTGAACTTTGAAGCAGTAGCCACTTTTGCAGAGCTGTCAAAACCACACACAGCCAACAAATAGTTCCATACCTTCAATTAAAATGCACCTCAGTCTTCTCTGCACTCATTAAATGCTAGATCTCCTTCAGCACTGGTCTTGCAAGCTCAGCTGAATGTAGTTATGTTTTTAGGACAAGACACATATTCCACACAGAACTAAGCCAGGGATAACTTACACCACTGATTCTCTGCAGTTTGAACATGGTCTTACTTTTAAAATGAAGAGATGGCTAGCCAGACATGACTTTAATTATGACAAGCTATTTTTGTTGCCACTGGTTTTGAAGATCGGACATTAAACTAAATATATAATATGATAAGGTCCAGAAAGAGTAATACAACTTCAATCTTTTTAATTGCTAGTTGTATATGAACTTTTTTTAATTCTAGCACACAAGTCTAGAGCAAACCCCATGTAATATAACAAAATCACTAGCATTATTTCAACTTTCCTGAGCAACTCGGCAATTGCTCCAACTCCTGAGATGTGAAGTCATAGAATCATAGAATCATAGAATGGTAGGGGTTGGAAGGGNGAGCCCAGAACTGGACACAGCACTCCAGATGCGGCCTCACCAGGGCAGAGTACAGGGGGAGGATCAGCTCCCTCAACCTGCTGGCAACTGAAACACTGCGCAAAAGAACAGTGGTATTTAAAATTAGCAAATACTGTGATTAAAAAAAAGTTCATAATAGTATGTAAAGACCTTATGTGAGAAGCGCAGCTGGAAAGAGAGGGTTCCTTGTGTGTGTTCCAATTCCTATCTGTATATATGGAATTGGTTTTGTTGATTCTGTTTAACTGCACTCACTGTGGCATTCTAGCAAAGCAAATCATGACTGAGCCTGGCTGGTAGTTTGCCTGATGTAATGTAGTTCTAGACTTCAGGAGTGATGCTTTCTCAGAAGAAGGTAATGATCTTAGACCTCTGTTATGTTGATTGTATTTGCTGAAAAAAGTCCACTTTTGTCAGTGATTTAATAGACATTTCTTTTGAAATTGCAACAAAAGGCTATCAGAAAACAACTGCACCAAGCTCATAAACTTCTCTGAAGAGTGAAGGTTTTTTTGAAAGACAAGTTTGGGTTTGTTTTTCTCTATCCAGTGGCAGTTTCAGGCTGCTTGTCTGGTGCATTACATCAAAGCTGCAAGTACAAGTGCTATATCCATTTTCAGCTCCTTAATTCTAAGGCTGGTTCTGCTCTGGTCCAGCAGAGTCTTCCCTCAGCCTGACTGCCAATTCAAGAATGGTTGGGAATTTGTAGTGCAGGAGATCCAACTGACATCTGGCTCATTTTTTCCAAATCACTAGAAATTTTAGTAGAAAAAAAAATACCTGTTCATCCAAGGATAATTTAAGTACTCCTGAGTTGCCAGAAGACTTTCTGAAGGTATTGCTAACTTCCCTGAGGTTATTTCCTAGGAACTCTTAAAGTAAATGTAAACGAACACATATGAAAGGCACTGATTGTTCCCTTTCATTTCCTAATCATTTGCAAGCATAAAAACTACTGTAAAACTAGCATGGGATTGTTTTATAATCACCCTACGTACAGTGGACCTGTCACGTCCAATGCTTCTGGTCAGTTTTTCTCCAGTGTAACCTTTGCCATGTAATGGTGCAGAACTTGTAAAGAGATATGAAGGAGAAGTGATTTCAGCTTACTCAGGATAATATAAATTAGCCAGGCACAGAATGGAATCAGTTCCATAAAATGGGAAGAGAGAGTTCAGCTCTGTAAGTATTTACCTCATGATACTTTTTGCCTTAACAGATCCTGTTATTTTTATTGCAATCACCTAAAACCAACTTAGTTTAGTAAATATTTATCATTTTTGAGAAACCAGATACCTTAAACTGCTTCAAGCTGAGCCGAAATCCATACCTTTAAGTACTGGAGACTGCTAAAATGTCTAATACCGCCCAATTAATTTGTTAGCAGCCAGTGCTGTGGGAAACATTTGTTCTACTTTCTTAAGTAGATTCTTAAGTTAGCCTATGTTCATCCTTTAATTAATATTCACTTTTGTCTATCATCAAAGCTGTAAGTGTACTGCCAATTTCCTGTAGTCACTAATTTTATGCATATGTAAAAGATGGCTATATAAAATAAGATAATGAGGAAGTGTTATTTTTGGCTTGTTCCTCCGTAGGGACTAAAGGGTTCAGTGTTATCCCCTTTGCAGATACACATGAATATGCTTGTTATATAGAAGTTCAATCCTATGAAAGAAGCTGTTATGAGAAACTAGTCACCATAAGATGCTGTATCCACTGTAAAATGTAGAAGACAAACTTTAAGCTGACTCATTCAAATGCGTCTTTAGGATCAAGAGACAACAGTTATGGGTTATGCCTTATTTTTTTTACATCTGTTTCACAATATTACAGAACAATCCACTATCAACTAATTCTGCTTAGTTGAGATTAATAAAGCTCCTGGGGACCATTTCAAAACTGTGAGATTATCTGCCAATAGCTTGGAGTCTGTATTTATTAACAACACTGGATATTTGCTTAAGCAAATACCTCTCATGTATCTCCATTATTTAGAATTATTTTGAATTAAGATTTTTCTTCTTTTAGCTTGTAAAGATGCATCATCCAACACTGATCTGCATATTTATCTAAAAACAGCTATTAGCACTGATTTGTAAACCTAATAAAAAGCATTCTGGGATCCCAAATAGTCTGAAGTTTTCCTGATTTTCTTGGATTTATTTTTATCCCTTTTTTTTCTCCTGTGTTGTCATAATACATAAAATGTATTTTTTATCCCTTTTAGACACAGACATTCTACTAAATTAAAGTAAATAAACTATAATCTTCTGCATTTTAGCAACATTCTTTTGTAGACTCCACAGATAATGTCTTAATATTCATTTGTTTTCTTATCTGTGATCAATTCAGTCTTACTAGGTGTGTGTCTATATTCCAGTAACTCACATAGATTTTCTTTTTGACAAAATATGAAAAGAGTCCAATTCTTCTAACACGATTTCAGAATTTGGGCTTTGATTGTACAGTTTGTATAGACTTAGGTGTATATTATCAAAAGATTAACATTTTTCGGTTTATTCTTTTTTTCCTACTAATTTACACTGTTGATGGAAAAATAAATTACTCTGAATTTAAACCAGAATTTTGAGTATTTGAACCAGTACCCTGATGGCTTTCTCTTATTCTACGTGAACAGTATAAATAATGTATTAGAATGCCCCCTTGAGGAACATTGCCAAGGACTATCTATTTCAGCCATCATCTTTTCAGGGTGGGATCTGAAAACTCTCCAATTTTGGTTCCTTCCACAACTGACTGCAGTATCACTTGGTTAGAACAAGACACAGCCTGTTCAGAACTGGGAAAATAAAAGGAGGTAAGATTCAGATACCTAGGTCCCTATTTTAAAAGGAGAGCATGCTGTTTTTCTGTTTGGGGCAGGTAAGAATAAATATCCTGTATGTATCTACAAGCTGAGATCAAATGTGTTCATTGCTTATGCAAATTCCCAGCTTTACACCCCACATTTCAGGTTCTCACCTCTCACAGATGTTATTAAGATCGTGATTCCAGTGTTAGTGTGAAATTTAGACAAGAAGCTCCCTCCTTTCCACACATATTTTTTGTTGGCTACATGGCTGGTGCTGGACTCAGTATGTTTCTCACTGTAATGGAATGGAAGATTTGAGGCAAGTACAATGGGGGTTGCCACTTATACAGTAAAATGGGAATCAGGAAGCTTTGGGCAGATAGAGAGGGGATGATCAGAAGTTTTCCATGTTATTTCCATTAATGGCACAGTTTTAGGAAAATATACAGTCCATTTGGAGTCACTGGAAAATGAAAAATAAAATTCAAACAAGGGTAAAAACTAACCAGACAATTCACAGACAATTTTTTTTAAGCAAAGCTGCAGAAGACAACAACTAAAAAACAGCCTTGCCTCGGCCCAGTATCTCTTAATTGACCAGGACACTGCCTCCTCCCCAGGTGCAGTGGAATTTAATCCTACGCATTTTTCAGCAACAAGGACAGGATTTTCTTTGAAGAAGCACTTGTGGGTCATAGAACTTTTTTCCGAGAGATCTTCCATGTTGTAAATAGAGAATAATGAAAGAGTAGAAGACTGCTGAAATTGGAGGGTTTGCCTTTCCTTTATTGTATCTGTAGGCGTTAGAGTCTCTCATTCCCTGTGAGGCAGGAGAATGGCATCTCAGACTGTAGCCTACAGCCTCAGCAGTCACCATCTGCCAGCAGAGGTAATAACCCCTTTGCCTGCGTTCTTCTTCTGGTATTTGGCATGATTGATAACGATAAGAAGGGAGATGATACAACAAATCAGAGACATAGAATAGATTCAGATCAGTGCTGATTTACACCAGCAGAGGACTTGGCCCAGTGCTCCTTGCTTAGGGAGGCACCAGGAGATACTTGTCTCCCTGTTGAAAACCAAATAATTTAATTCCCTGAATATTCTACAAATATGTGATTCAGGATGACATAGCTGGATAAGATAACCAAATTCCTAAAACGGATCAACCTAAACCATCTGCCTCATTTAAGGATGACTTAAATTAATGAAAAATGAAAATGGCATTTTAAAAAACTTAATCTGAAAAATAACAAGAAATCCTGAAGATTTGAATTGACTTAATGAGTATACACAACTTTTTTTAGGGAACTGGTTGGATTTGCTGATCTGAAAACAACTGAGTGAGCACTGAGTTCGGAGTTCATCTCTGCCATAACTCTAACTTGAGCTCTCATTCCCTTTCTGGAATTACAGTGGCCTGAACATGGCTGAGGGTGCTTAGACAAACTAATGTCACCCATTTAAGGAGCTTCTGAGTCAAACTGCAGGAAGAATACCTCACATCTCCCCCTAAAAAGAGCTGAATAGTTACAAACTATTAAATAACACTGTACTCTCTTTTAAACAGTCACACAGAAATTTACCCTGGTCATTATAGATATTATCGGTTGTTTCAGCATCGTAGCTTTTCCTTTGATCTGTTCTTAGAAGAGAAAATAGCAGAAGACGAATTCTTCAGACATTTCTCAACATATGGGACTTCTACTGTTTAAATTCTGAAGAGAGTGAGAAAAACGATGGTCAATGTAACCCGGAAAAAAAATACTTAAAAACAAAGCACCTGTGTTTTCTGGCTGGACAACACTGTATCAGCCAAAATAGCTGTTTTAACAATTCTGGCTGCAGTGAGCTAGCTCCCCATAATTCATTTCATAATTGGCAAATAATGTAGCATTTTCTGACATCATCTCAGCGCAGTTTTGGACACATTGCACTGCAGAAAATCCAACAATAACGACTTAATTTTCCTCTCCATGAGTTAAGAAGAATCCAGTGACCAGGACTGCATATGGTGGCAATACATGTTCATTTGGGCTGTTTTGTTCAAAATCTAGACACAAATAATAAATGTCCATTTGAGTATAAACTAAATTCTATCTATGAACTTGTATTCTTTATCTTTCCCTGCTATTAAAATAAAAAAAATCAAAGAATCAGACCCAGAAGTTTCAGAGGCCAGAATCTAAAAACTAGATGTCGGACTTTGTGGGAGAGAAGTGTGTCATCTCTCCTCTTTGTGGTTTGGAGTTATATTTAAATGTTATCACTTGGTGTTTTTTTCTTTCCAGTCCCTATCTCAGTGGTAACTGACTCGTGTCCTATTACTTGTTTATTACTAATTTTAAACCACAGGCCTAATCACACAACTGGGCTCAGAATTCCTTTGTGTCACATATGAGTAAAATCTGTGAACTTCAGCTGGCAGACCTCCGTGCACGGCTGAGTGGGTCATTGTAGAAGGAACTGGTTTTGGAGAGGAAGTGTTCTTCCCACCAGAAATTGACTGCAATTCTAGTACAATAATTACTAAAAAGACAGCAGCAAAATCCTGATTCTGACCTTGGCCATTCTGACGCAAATCCTGAATACGACCACCCCAAGTTACTCTGAGTGTATAGATTGAAGAATATAATTTGACTTTTTCTTCTACAGGGAAATAGGGATGCATTCTGAGAATGCGCTGATGTTTTTCATCACGTAAGAGCTTTCTGCTGAGAAACTAGCAGGTGGCAGTTAGCCTGCCACTTCTGGCTTATTTTGCTTTACCTGATCTAAGACAGATAAGAGAAAGTGATGCCGATGGACACAGGTCTATGAAGGGAACACAAAGGATGCACAAATGCAAGGGGTGCAGGAATGACGCCTGTTCAATTCCATCTGGCTGCCTGTCTCCTGTCGTTATCAGGGAACACAAATCCTATTTTTAACTTGGTAAAAAAAGCAATTGTCCTCTAGTTTTTATCAAAACCCAATTGAATAACAACTCCTATATGGAAGAGAATGTCTAAGATTCTGCAAGATCAACTTGATGAGAACGGACCAAGAATTAAAAATCTGAACAAAGTCTCAGTTGTCTATGGACACAAATCTTTCCAGACTCCTGCACTATCCCTCTGTCTAGCACCATTTAGAATTGAGTGAGAAGGGGATATGGAGACAGGAATAAAAAGGAAGGAAAGTGGAACGGACACAGAAAGGAGAAGATAAAAGGAGAGAACAGCAGAAAGAAGTGGAGAAAACCACCACAAAATTCTGCTAATATGATCCTAAAAATTGCATGTCACATCCAATTCTTCAAACATAATCCATGACAGAGCAGCAATGTAAACTTTCTCATGATTCAGTCTTCCACTTGTTCACATATTGCATAAAAAGAAACATTCATAAAGGGATTATAATGACTAACAAATGACTATTATATATATGCTACAGACCTGAATGGTATGGGCTACACCTGACTTTAGGTAGAGCAGTAGAAGTGTTATATATGGTTAGAAGCCATACTATAAATGTCAAATCCTTTATTAGGAGCTTACTTGATTTTGCAATTCAGCTTTAATATAATAAGGATGAGTTAAAAATTGTCGAAGATGAGAAGACTCATCATCTCCATAACCAACTAATTGCAGTTGAAAAGTCATATTTCTGAGACAGTATTTTAATTTTTACTGAAACTACATCAGGAACATGTGGTCTAGCTGGTTTTTAAAGGGACTAGAACTGCAGCAAGATTTCTCCGCACTGTAGGTAAAACCAATAACATCACCTACAGCTGAAGTATTCTGACACTTTATACAACTACTACTAGTGGTCTATAATTTTATTAAAACACAACCTCTGGAATTAAATTATCCATATCCTCTGCCTCTGTCTGGTTAGTCTATGCTGCAGCAGAAACACTTCAGGTGTTTCCAAGAAACAGATCACCAGCAGTATGTTATCTTTCCATTACAAATTCTTAAAAGTGCTTCGTGAATGGGTCTAAGTGCCATAATTTGCATCAGGTATGTGTGAGAGACATGACTTTTTGGATCCTAGAAAAAAACTTATGAAATTAGGTCAACATGCAAGAATTTGAACAATCCGGGCTTTGCCTGTTTATGTCTTGAAATATTCTGTCTCACCTGATCATGCTTACAATCATGCCTATGATAATGATCATCAGAATCTTCTGCCTGGATGCTAATTAGACCACAGCTGAAGACATTATCCAAAGACAAGCTTTCATTATTGTAGCTGGGCATGAAGGCAAGTAGTCTTCTAATGTTTTGCCCATACAGTTCAGGGAACACTCTGGATGAAGTGACTATGGAGGAGAAACAAGGCACATGGGTCGTGGTGGTAGCCCATGAAGGAAATGATAAGACCTAGACTGGGAGTCAGGAGTGTTAGAAGCATAATGAAAAACCAGGATCAGCTGAGCAAGTATGGAGCTGACAGCTGGGACTCATACCAGGAATGATAGGGAAGGAAGATGGGATGAGGAATAGAGTATGGAGAGACAAGCTAGTTACTAGAGCAAGTAACATCAGACAGAGTTTAAGCAAATAGGGATGCTGGTGTGTCCATTCTTCCCTCTAGATCTGGAGCCGAGTTGAACATCTCTCTCCTGTCTATAAGTGTTAGTGGAAAAAGGTATGTGTCATCCTGTCTTGTGTATGCTCCACATTGTGGATGGCAATTTGCTGTTTTTTATCAACCGTTCTGTTGTTTCCAGTGTCAGAAGTCTCCTCTCTGGTTGAAAAAGGTTCATTCCTATCTAAGGTGATGATGATTTCTAGAGGACCAGTGTGATTTTGTGTACAAGAGAAGTGGTGCAAGGTTATGCAGAGCTGAGTGGTGTTTGTCTTTTACGTATTTTGGGTTTACATCCAATTGCACAGCACCAAAAAGCCAAAGACAAGTGGTACTTCTGTAACAGTGCAAAGTAGTGGCTATTGTCAATGGTGACTGCGAACACAAATGACCCTGAAGATCCACAGAAGTAGGATGGGTATGCTTAATGCCTCAGTGATTGATCTGTGAGTGGTCGTTTAAAATACTGATATGTGTGATACAGTTTTTGATCACACGCTTCTTCACACTCTATAATAGTGTTAACATTTGAAGCTAAAAATATGACAACAGACTACATTATGGCTTCTGTGGTTCAGCTCGCTGTTTGACTATGTGCTTCCAGTTCAGTTCAGTTTACCGTAATACAGTACTGCTTAAAAACAACCTGGAAAAGGTGCAAACTCTCATGCAGCATATGTAGACTGAGAAACCTGTATCAAAGCTCAAAGTGATGCTAAATGGAATGGTCTCTAAATATGATGCTGTATATGTGTTGAGTTTCTACTGTTAAATGCTCTTCTAGGAGCTTCTTATGTTAACAAATGTGTTGGCTGAATGCTTGTTCAAAAACAAACTAAATTGTTATATTTTCAAGCAATGGGCTAACACAGAAGAAACTCATGTTTTTCACTCTGCATTTGAAGCCATGCAACCCTACCTGGAAAACTTAACTGTAACTCTTGAAAGTTTTTTAGAAAATCTGCTTCTGACTGCATATTGAAAACCAAAGTTTTTGTGAATGAATGCAAACAACTAAAAAATAATGCCAACATAATTCTAATATGTACAACTTCACAGCAACCACAAAAGACATATTCACTTTCAGATCAATATTCACATGAAAATAAAATAGGGAGCATTTTCAAGTATTTGGCTATGACTAGAAGAATGATGTCCACAGAACTTTAGGGAAATGAGTTTCACTATAGTCAGTTAAAGGATGATTCCTTAAATTCAGCTGTTACGGCATGGGAATGTTAGAGACCGTTTTCTCAACTTCCCTTTGCAATGTGCAATCAAACGACAACTAGGACTGTTGGAGAGAGCTGGCTACAGCCATATTTATCAGCTTCTTTCCTAAAGTGCAATGTAAGATGAAAACACTTTTTAAAAAAAAAATAAAAACAAACCAGTGTGATTAATTTTTATGTTAAAAAATCAAATATTAAAAACTAACTTTACATTTCATGGACAGAATATTGATTCTCTGACAGCAAACGAAAACTCTTTAGAGGTTATGGACAAAGACAGAAGATGTATGCATTTTCAAATATGATCATATGCAAAAGTAATCAAATTTGCTGCTATAGATGTCAAAATAATGTCATAAAATCCACAAAATCCTTACACTGTACCTATATTTGGAAGGAAGAAATGTTAATGGGGACTTCAATTATTTGTTATTTCAGAGAAATAGCTACCTCTTGATGCTTTTGAAGATATCTAAGACAAATCCAAGACCTTTAACTGAAATTATTATTGTGTCTAACTTTTGTTCCGACCAGGCTAGGACTACAGACACAGAGCCAACTCTGTGAGTGGAGTTAGGCCAGATAAAAAATTTGGCCAAAGATAAATTTGTCACGTTGATTTCAAGTAAAGTTTGGATCCTGTATGGTGCTCAGGGGTCTTCCAGAACAAATTATAATACAGGAAGTCTGTAAAACCACATTTGGAACTGAAGGCTTTGAATTACTATTCTTTCTATGACTTCCTGATAAATGACTGAGCTTGCATTTTTCTAGGGTTACTACAGTTGAGTATTTCTCTATTTATCATAGCTATTTACTAAAACAAACAATAATTTGTTTTCATGGATACTATACAAACATCAGACAAGGTGCCCTATTGTAAAGACTGCCTGCATAGATTGAAGGAGAAAAAAAAAGGTAGTGGTAATGTTGCCATATAGCAACTGAACACACCTTGACAATGTCAATTTTGAGAATGTTTTTCTAAAACTAAAGGCAAAGAGACTCATAAATTGTCCCTCAGTTTTGCTGTGTTCAATAACTTAATTTAATTGCAGCTATAGAATTTGTTCTGAAAACAGATTTTGCAGAGTTACGGTGCAGAAAATAAAGGTCTTGTGACCCAGCTGAGGAACAAAGCTTATGAAGATTATGCGTAGGAAACACCAGGGAGGAAAGCATGGAAAACAGATTGGAGAGAGGCAGATAAATGGAAAACAAAGCCTGGCATCTTTGAGGTACCATATGGAGTGACGAGGTGACATTAAAAGAGGTGAAATAGTCCAAATACTGCAGACTTGGTAGGCAAGGCCACCAAGTTTGTTTGCAGCAGTTATTTCAGAGATTCAGATTGGAAGAATGATAAATATTTATGAGGAAGCTTTTAAATCGCTACGGTGAAAGAACATGGTCAATCTGTTAAAGGAATCACTGTTTGGTGTCAGCATTGAACATAAGATACTGTAATTAGAGTATATTTTATACAAGATGGTATAAGCTGTTCTCTCATTGGAGTAAAGAAACCTTGATCTCTGTACAATTACAAGTTTTTAATTTTTCATTATGTCTTCTGAGAGTCTGATATTCCCACACATAACTAAGATCTCCGCAATGTACATTCGTGCAAAAGCCCTTTATTTCTTCTTTCTTAAATGCTTCTGCAATGACAAAATGAAAGTCTTTCAACCCAGTCCATGGAAGGTACAAGCTGCGGTAACCCACCTCTGCAGAACTTCAGTTCAAGCTGTTGCATTTTGTGTTTACAGCTCCAATAATGTCTTGTGCGAGGATCTGAATGCTTAACTGGTTTCTGTAGGAGTGAACTGGAAGGCACAGGTGAGTTGGGTGGAGGCTTTTGGGTTTTTTTGGCACTGACTGTAAGGAATGCAAGCATAGATTTTGGCAAATTCCCTGGCTCCGGGTGATTCCTGAACACTCCATCTGAGACAGCGGCTGGTGAGTTAGCCATGTTGCAGGAGAAGCACTTAGGTATCAGTTTCTCTTTACAGGTGCAAGACAAAAAAGTGTGAGAATTCATGCAGCATGCTTTAGTATGGAGCAGAATGGAGGTAGTTTGCATAATTTGTTCAAGAGTCTTACCGCCAGGCTGCAGCTGGGATAAGCACTTCTCAATACCCACTCTTAGCTCTAGATAGTCCATCTCCCTGCAACAGGTCAATGCTGCAGGCCTGGGATCCTCACCTTTAAATGCAAGACTTGTTTGTCTATTCCCCAAATACCAGCACATAGTTGGGGTAGTTCTGTGGTAAAGGGAAAAGAGCACCGACACTTTGAACCCCAAATCTTTCTCCAGCAGCAGGCTGTAGGCAGAGTGACTAACAGTAGGCTGAAAATACGATTAACTTCCCAACTCGGTGAACAGGTATCACTACTGATCACACCTGTGTGTAACTCCCCCTACCAATACAGAGATATCTAGCAGAAAAACATCAAAAATACAAAAAAAAAAAAAGTAAGGAAAAAGAGTCTTCAATAGCCAGCATAGTGCAAGCTGCTTTTGTCATGGCAAGGGTGATGTCTGACTGCTGTATGAATTATTTTGCCTCATTGTCCATTTAGAATACAGATGACAAATATACATGGGGAAAATACCCAAGCCTCGCATCCAAGAAGGACCAGAAAATATGTCTTTCTCCTCAACAGCAGAGAAATATTTGATATTACTCTACTGTGTGCAAGTTATTCAAGGCCTGTCAGACTGAGGATGTATTTTGTTTTACCAGCTGGGTTACAAAACTTTAGTCATTGCTATGAGCACATGGATATACGCATTTGTTTCATCATGTTACTTTCCAGGGAACATAGCCAAACTGATTTTTGGGTCTGACAAAAGCGTGAGTTACATGGTTTTCCTGAAGCTTCATCTGATACTTCAAACCCAAACTTGTGCCAGTGAAATAATCTAAACTGATCTTACTATCAGATATTTTAATATTTCTCCTTCTTCATAGTTTTTTTTACCCTACTGCCACATAAAGAGTTGAAGTGGACTGATCTTCCACAGTAATCCATTTACACCAGTACTATACGGGGAAAGTGTCCTGGCCATTGTGTAAAGCTTCAGTCTTACTTCTAACTGCTCTTGGTACCATTTCTTCAAGCCTGCTTCTTCCTGCTCTTCTGCCAAGTAGGTTCTTATTTAATTAAATGCACATAGTTTCTTATTCTAACTCATGCCTTTTTCCTTTAGTATTGATACTGGTTTAGTCTCAAGTGCTTTATTGCACATTTGTATTCACTACACCCACTCAGTGCAAGAAGCTGTGCCTTCAGAGTTCTCTGAAATTGTTAAGCATCTGCCTGAAACAGTAAAATGTACTTTCCATCTGCTGCCATACCATATCTTTTAAGACTGTTTCCAAGATTTTCTTATAAGCTTGTTGTTAAGTTCATTGATCTACAGCTTCCTTGTTTATCTTTTCAGGTCTTGGAAGTATGCATGGATAAAAATACTGTAGTTTCCAGGAACTTGTCCTAATTCCGGTAAATTTTTACATTTTTCATTTCAGAATGTCACCTGTTTCCATGTCAGTTCCCTTTCAGTCTTTTTCCTGGCACAGTCAAAAATTAAATTCTTCCTAGATAATTTCATTTAAAATATTTAGATATACATTATTTGTCCTGAATGTTTTTTCTGTCTTTAGTGCCTATAATCTTCTGGTTTGCACATTTTCCACCACTAATATACCTAAAACTGTCTCTTCTCAGCAGATACTGATGTCCTTCCTCTAAATATTGAGTTGGAGCGTTGTATTCATACCATCATAAATCATTCCCACTTCAGAGTGATTTTCCTTTTTGTTTTACCGACTTTATATAGATTTACGTGTATTTTTCTGACTTCCAATTTCTCCTCTAATCTGCTGATTTGTCTTCTTTTATCATCTCTTTAGTGTTTTCTTTTTTCCTTTCTTACATATTTCAGTAACTATTTTTCTGCAACTGGGAAAGTAATTATCAATATCTATTCTTCCCAAATTTTCTTCTTATTAAAAAGTACCCTACCATTTCTACTTACTTGCTCTGAAGTGACACGGTGGCTCCTATTGCATGGCCTGGATTTGGAGTCTGCATAATCCCTGCCTGTGCTGAATCAGTCCCCAGCTATGGATTTTCTGTACATTACTGAAATCCAACAAATTTCCTTTACCTTCTCACACCATTCCAAAATCTGTATACAAATGTCAATATTTTTTACGAAATACAGTCTGTATAAATCCTAATCAAGTTTTTCAAGCCTAAGTGCTCTCCTCTTAGGTCTGATTCTGCTTTAACACATGCAGGATTTGCATTTGTCACTTAATTAATATTTGTGGATTTTCTTCTGACTCACAGCAGTATAAAGCAAGGCTCAACTCCTCTGATTCACAGAACGCGACGGACTGCTACACAAAATGTAACAAACTGCTCACAGCTTGTTATGTTTGCCTCATTTCCAACTATTAGGTATAAAATTGTGTCATCTCTAGTCCGCTCTTATGTGGTACATTTAAACTTGTCTTCAGTTTGTTGGAATTCCCCCAACTAACAAACACATTATATTCAAAAGCAAAAACTAATATCAGAAGTGAAAAGAACTGTTAAAAATATTTCTTTGTCCTGAGTCAGATGAGTAATGAGGATACAAATTTTCTCACAGACAGATTTGTTGGCCGAATGTTACCCTTGTGAATTGTACTTCAGAAATAAATGCATGAACTACTTATATCAGCTGAACAAAACAGTGAGACTGTTCAAGCAAGGAGCACTTTTTAAGCCATGTATCCCTAAAATAATAAAAATTTCGGTTAACTTTGTTCTCAACAAGCTTCTCAGTTTACCACTGTTCCTTCTTGCCCTCAGTTCCCTGTAAGCTCTAACCCTTCTCAAGGTGTTCTCAAGTGTCCAGTTGTAGAAAGTGTAAATATGTTAATACTATTCAGCACCGATCATCCTACATCAGTTCACTTTCATCAGCAGCGCATGCTCTAATGTCGCTCTTTTACAAATGGCCTGCTCAATATTTCAACTTGTTATTAGAAGAGCTAAAAAAAGAAAGAGTTAATTCTGTTGTGGCTGGTGCCCATGCAGAGAATGGCAGATTCCAGACATCTCTTCCCTGGTGTATTGACCATACTGTAAGCAAGAAAAAGAAAAAATAATGAGCCCACTACAAATCAGCATATTTTATACTTTTTATGTGTTTTCTCCTGAGGATCTTGAGACTGTATCAACAAGAAAAGCTGGATTATGTCACCAGAACACAGCTCAGTATGTGAGTTTACTGCTTTGTTTCAAATGTGATGGTAACAAGGTATTTTTAGCATAGGTATTTCTAATGAAAGAAAAAAGGCAAATACCACATTTATTTTCAAGAAGGGAAAGAAGGTTGATTTACAGGCCAGTCAGCTTTATCTCTGATCCCAGAAAGACTATGAAACAAACCCTCCCGGATGCCATTTTTACATACGTGAAAAACAAGAGGGTGAGTGGAAACAGCCACTGTAGATGTACCAAAGGCAAAATAAACCTGACAAATCTGATTGATTGTTTTATGATGAGGTGACTGGCTTTGTGGACAGAGGGATAGTAGTGGATGATGTTTACTTTGACATCAGCAAGGCTTTTGGAATGGTCTCCCATAGTTAAATCAGTGAGATACTGTTTGGTTAAGTGGACAAAAGACACGTGGAAAACTGGTTAGATTGCTGGGCTCAAAGCATTGTGATTAAAGTCCAACCAGTGGATGGTTACTAGTGACATTCTTCAGGGATTAATCTGATACTGAGGCCAATATTATTTAATATCTAATAAAGACATGCATGTTGGGATGCAATGCACCTGTAGAAGCTTCACAGATGACATTATCTTGAGGAGAGTGCCATGAGATACAGTGAAGGGTAGGGCTGCTATTTAGAGCATCTGGAGAAATGGACTAACAGGAATCTTATGCCTAAGAGCAGAGTCCTGCACCTTTGATGGAGGCAGCCATGCAGAAGTACAGGCTGAGTGACAACTGGGTGGAAAGCAGCTCTGCAGAAAGTATTGGTGCCCTGGGTATCCTAGTGGACAAGCTGAGCCTGAATGCTTGGGTTGCTCTTATGATGTGGTGAGGAAAGCCAACTGCACACTGAGCTGTGTAACTGGCAGGTTGAGGGAAGTCATTCTTTTCTCTTCAGCACTTGAGGGACCGGATTTGTAGTCATGTTCAGTGTGGGGGCTCCCTAGTCCAAGAAAGTCAGAGATGTATTACCATGAATCTAGCAGTGGGCCATGAAGATCGTTGGAGGCTGAAACACATGATTTCAAGGAAAGGCTGAGAGAACTGTTTTAGTTTCACATTAGGAATAGAAATCTAAGCGGGATTTTATTGTTATGTTCACCTACCTAATGGGAGGGTTTAGAGAAGATGGAGGACTTGCTGTCTAGTCCTGTCGCTACAGAAACAAGTTGGAACATAGAAATTCTGATCAAGATAGAAGGAGAAAAAAAAAAATCTTCTGAGAGTAGTCAAATACTGGAACAGGTGCCCAGAGAGGCTGTGGAATATCCATCCTTTGAGATACTCAAAACTCAACTGGACAAGGTCTAAGCAACCTGATCTAAGTGCTGGAGGGAGAGGGCTGAAGGGCACCTAAGTCTACAAGGTGAGAACCAGATGTCCCTTCCAACCTAAATTCTTCTGTGGTTCTGTGATTCCATCCTCCCAAATCCTGGGTCTGGTTTAGAGCTTTAGAAATGGGCAGGCAAAACAGACTATTCCTAAGGCTCTAAAAAAAAAAACCCAAAAAACCTCCAGAAAAACTCTAGCCAAAAAGTTGACAGAGCTAAAAAAAAAAGCCTATTGGGAGAGCCAGGTTACCAATGTTTGTCCTATAAAAAGCATTTTAAAAATACTTTTCTGGCTTTAATGAAATCCAAATGTTGGAAGTAGTAATTAGAATGTTTACAGAGAGGTGCAGTTTCAGATCTGCAGCATACCCATGCCTGACAGGTTTTGATTAATAATGGCAAGCCACAAAATAGGCTGTTCTTTCAGTTACATGCTGTGATATCCATCATAGTGTATCTGCTTCCGCATCTCCCCTCCTGATTTTACAGGCTGGTGAATCCCTAGCACTAAGGATGTATCCAAAGAGAAGACTTTGTTGTCCTAAGAAGTGTCTGGTTGAGAAGGGTGAATATCAAAGTTTGATCAGGTTGCAGGGTGCTTTTTTAAGGTAAGTTTTGTGTATCTCCAATGATGAAGATTTCACTACCTCCCTGGGCAACCTGCTCCAGTGCTTCATAGCCCTCAAACAGTCCTGTCTTCAGAAATACTGTTTGGTTCTATTCCATGCAGTCTGTACTTGGTACTTTTGGCTCTGTCTGTACTAACATTCAAAGCAGGGGCAGGATCCTCAGTTTTCCATACTGTTTAATTGTTACATTGTCATGGTTTTAGTTTGTGCTAGTCAGCAATTTTCCAATCAGTGCTTGAGAAAGGCATTTGATATGCACTGTGAATCATTGTAATACTGACTGTCTACAGCAGACAGTTCAGATGTGTCCACGTTGTGCTGGATGAAGGAGAAATAAGATGCATGAACACACAGCTAACTGCTTTTGCTTAAATGATGCATTTAACTTTGTGGCTTAAATGTTCATCAGAACAAGGGAACAATCCCAAACGTGTTCTGTTTAGTTGTATAGCTGTTACTCCCCCTCACAAGTCCCCAGTGCTTCTTTTCTCTTATTATGAAGCACTAACATAGGCAGTTGTTGCTGAATTGTGAGAGAGGACGTTGTTATTAAATAGAAACAGTAAATTTCTTCTGACAAAATCATATTCTGACCTCATGATGAGGTCTGGTTGGTGAGCAGGATACAAGGCTAGCTATCTTAGTAGGATATATGGGAGTCATAAAGAGATGTCTGCCAGCTCAGTTCTATATTCCAGTCTAATAGACATTATTTTCTCTTTACCCTTGTGTAATCTAGTTACAGTCTGTCCCACATATAACTGTCTCCTTTTACTGCTTCCATTCTACCGATTCCTTGTTTTAATATTGGTTTACACATACTGTTTGTGTACAAATAAAATGATGCATTGCTACTCTTGTAGAAGTGCTGGTATTATACCTGTAATGAAAAGTCACACCAAAATACAACTTCTGTGCATGTTGTCTAATCATTACATTAGTAGTCAATCATATACAGATGTAAGACACCAACTAGAATTTTTCTATTGATGTGCCACAGTCTTATAGGAAAACTTTTGCCTTGACTTTGACTGTCCAGATAGAACTGCTTGAAGATGCATGGAAAGAGAAGGAGGCACACAGGCTTTAAAAATTTTAGGAGGTGGAAATGCTGAAGCTTATTGTGTTTGATGGTGAATCTCAAACATCAGAAGTACTGTGTGCTGCCCTCTTCCAATAATATGCAAAGAGGGAAGTTTTAAGGAACTGTCAAAGTTCCAGTAAGAAAAAGGTTGAAAACTCCTGAAATAAACTATTAATATAAAGTCCCCATGACACAGCGAAGCAGAAAAGACAGCTTGCTATTTCATTGCCTAAATACGCAACTTCTCCCAAACTTTGAAATCTCAGCTGGGATATACACGGAATAATGTATTTTCCCCTTGTGACTTCACTGTGGTGCAGTATTTGCTTGTTCAGTGCTCTGTTTCAGGCTCTTGGTAATGCACAGTACTGCGGCAAGTCACCATTTATACAACTGAATACAATGAAAGTCATCACATCACATACGGTCTAAAATGTAAGATAAATCTGTGTTATGAGTCCATCCACATGCCACGCAACATATGCTTCATGAATAGTCACAGTAATAGTGATAATGAGGTTTGTGTAGAAGTCATGAGGCAGAGGCAAAAAAGGAAATATGTTGCTGTGGCCACATGTGAGCTGAAACAGGTGTATGATTTTCACTTCACTTCTAGCAAGACTTACTCAGGACTGCTGCAGAGGATTCCAAGAACTCAAGCATCTACTGACAGAAGAAATGGGAAGTTTAGCTTGTCAATAGAGGATCTAGCTTGCTACTTCTGATCTTCTAGCATGCACTAGTGGGAGGTCTTTGGCAGCTCATGTATCAGTGTAGAACAGCATAGTAGCTAACACTACACATTTACACGAACATTTTCCAGATGCTGTTTCCTGACCACTCCTGGCTACACCACTCTGGACTTCTTTGATATATGTCTGGAGAAACTGTCACTGAATATCCTCTGCAAAAGGAAGAAAATTGTGCCAGAAGTACAGTGTGAGTGCAAGTTGGTAGTGGTCAGGTTTCTACACAACCTGTAACTGAGCTGAAAATCAGACCTATTTATGGTAGTGCTGCTGCTCTGCCCTGGGCAAAGGTAATGTTTTTTTCTGGCCAAATTTTTTGATCGTTCAGTAAAAAAAAAAAAACCTGATAGCAGAGAAAATGAAACAAAAAGTGACAAGAAAAGGCGAAAAGAAAGAAAATAATTAAGGGAAACATAAAAGGTATTGAAGACTCAACAATAAGACAAGAAAGAAAAACAGCTTCAGAAAAACTGAATCAGAAAATAGCAAGGGGGATACTGAGAAAAGGGAACAGGGGAGAAAGGAACAGAATGGAATATAATGTAGTTTTTCTGTAATTTAAAATTGCCTTTAAATCCAAAATCTATTTAAGACCTACCTGTGCTGTCACTGTGTACATGCAACACTCACAGTCCTTACACCCAGAATGCAAATCCAGTGACATAAACTGATGTTATCCCATTCCTGTTCTACAGGAGCAGAAAGGGCTTCAAGAAGAAAGTTTAGCTAGTGAGAGAAAGGCAGACATAGTATTTTCTTCCACTGAAAGCATTAAGTTCACTAGAAGAAAAAATACAGAATCTGTAACATGCATGAAGTACATATCACTTACGTAGTGAGTCTGAAAGTGAACTGATACCGTATGTAAGTTAGCTGCTTATCATCCTGCTTTGAGCATAAACCCTATCATTGTATGCTCCCAAGGCAACTAAAATCTGACTATAAAGACAGTTTAACCTACCGATTTATTAAAATAGGCAGATCCCCCAAACAGAAATCCCTATGCAACACAATCATCACAGGTGTGGTCAGGCTGCCTCCTGGAATTGCCTGTGCCCAGGGCCAGGTCAGCTTTTCCTGAAGCCAGCACTAGCTGTGGATGTACGACATGTCGGAAAGTTAGATCTTAAGAGATCATACAGGCTACTTGAGAAAATATCACTGAAAATAACTGCTACACATTTAGGAAAGTGGATGGTGATGGTACTTCTACATTTACACAGAATCACAGAATATATATATATATATATATGTCTTTTATATATATATATTTTTATATATATATTTAGAATACAACTTATATGGATTTGATTCCTTATATCAAGTCAACACCTGAGAGCCCAAGGGTGGACAAGAACCCCATCTGCTGTTATACAGGCACAGCACAAAATGATGGACCCTGGCTGAGGAAACTTAAAATCTGAGGATGGTGTTTCTGAGAGTTATGTCTAAACTTTTTTTATCTACTAGTTGCACAGTGCAGTGAATTCATCAGGTATTCAGGAAGTAGCAGATAACTGTGCAGTTGCTCTAGGTCAACCAGACATGAAGCAGCTCTGCTCCTGAAACAATTACTGCAGTATTGAGAGATCCTGTTAAATGAGGTCTGATTCAAAACTAGAGAAATGTGATTATAAGGCTTCTGGATGAAAGCTGGCTTTCCCTCAGGCAGCTCAGAACACAGGGGAAGTGGCCATGTAGTTGTCTGTATTTCTCTATGCAGATACGTTCTGCAGATGTTTGTTTCGAATTCCAAATGCTTTTTAAAATTTTCTTTGGGGAGTAGGTTAGGGTACCTAAAAATCCCCAGAGCCTGGAAAAATACAGGGTGGGTGGGAACCTTGCTAAGTGTGGTAAAATTGTATGTTACTTCAAGTTGACTAAAAACTCACTAAGTCAAAGTAAAAAAATCCATAAAGAAAACATAACCTTGAGACTGATTTCGTGCTATCCAGCGCTATCGATCTGAAAATGGGTGTAAAGTTCATGGTGCATAGTTAGCAGTGATCACTCACTGTGTATGATTGTAAATGACTTCATGAATTGGAGGTCAGTACCTCTATAGTGAGTCTGCAAGATAATGGCTTGATCCTGTGCCTTGCACCATCAATGGTTAGATTTTCAATGCCTTTGGTTGTTTAGGATCTAGACACTAGAATGACATCTGGAAAAGCCAGTCTGATTGTATGAACCTAGATTCCCAAAGTGATTCTTTACCAGTTCCTTAGAAATCTCATTCCCTTAACACTACGGCACATTTTATCCCAACACTGTTTGGATGTATGCTTCGTGTCACCCAGAAGCATGCATTCTTTTAATGCATACTGTTTTCAGGGCAATCACACTGACACAGAAAAAATCGGAACCACTCAAAACACAGTTTTGACATTGAGCTAATCAGCAGTGTCAGGGACTTATTATTCTTCACACAAAAATGAACTAAAAGGCAAAAATCTTGTGAACATCAGTTGATAATCATTTTGCACTTAGAATTCCTTTTGACAAGCAGTGCTTTGGTGGTGCAAAGGGCTCATCTTGCCCCTTTGCACATTAACTGGTGAAACATGCCAAAGACTGTGATGCTCAACCCAGAAATGTTCCAAGACCACTTTAAAATTAAAATAATTTAAATTTGCCTTCATGTGAAAAGAATGGCCTTGCTTTCTACAAACATAAGTTCTAAAATTGTATCAAATGATCCAATATTTCCTGTGGCCACAAATTATATGGATGCTCTGTGCAAGCTGTGTAAGTGAACCTTAAGATTCCAGTGTAAATTAAGAACTCCCTATGTTTGTGGAGGATCTCATGTAGCAACAGACTAAATCTGCCTTTCTCTCAAGTGGACAGTATCCAAAAGTTAAACCATCTGCTGGGGCCTATATTCAAGATTAAGCACTCAGCCTGTCAGCAAAGAAGTATGATTGATTCTTAGTTTTAGGACACAAAAATGTTAATGTGATATATGTTTTTTCTTCTGCTCTATGTGAACATTTCCCTTTTTAACGTGAACTCTCTTAGAATTCATGAGATCAGTATGGTTTGTTATACTGAAGGACTTGTTCTACCTGCATGCATCTGAGGCTATTTTCCCTCTATATTGCATGTCCAGAAAGAAACTTGAAAAAAAAAAAAGGAAAAATGATGGGGAAAAAAAAGTTTGCACAGAAGATGGAACTGTCAAAGAACAGCTTCTGTTTGGGTGTGAACAGATCCTTCTAATGCAGCCTGACTAACATTACACACCTGGGCTGCTACATACCTCTCAAAGATTGCCATAGTAAAATTTTCGGGTTTAGGAATATTAAAAAAATTCTGCATCTTAACCAGGCAAACTTGTAACCTTGTTTACTTGGAAAAAAAAAAGATATCTCATCCTTTTTTTGAATAGTCAACACCCTGTTCTAGGAACAAGTGACTCAACTATAAAGGCTTTCTGGCTCTCCAGAGGTCCTTATGATTGCTTTCGGATGATGGTCACCTTCGTTTAGATTTGCTGAATGTATTTATCCTAGCTGACAGGCCTTCTAATACCTGTAGAGTTCACTGCAGGGTTGTGTGTGTGCACAAGCATGCATGGATTCTAACAAAACACTTTGTTGACATGATCTGCCCCTAACCAGGGACATGCTATTTTCTTTCTCGTGTTTAAGTAATCACTACCATGACTCGTTAGACTAACGGCCTTATACTGCTGATAAAAAAACACCTGAAGGAGTATTGACTGCAAACACCAACCCTGGTATTTGTCACTCTCTCTTTGTGGAGCTTTCCAGAGGACGCTCTGGAATCACCACAATGACCCACTAGACTAAATGACCTTATACTGCTGATAACAAACTGCCTAAAGGAGTATTGACCAGAAATACCAAACCCGATATTTGTCGCTCTTTGTGGAGCTTTCCAGAGGACACTCCATTTCCAGTGACAGTATCTGGTCTGCACTGATTTGACTGAGTGGAGCTCACCTACAGGCCAACGATGACCTTGTCAAAGCCAGTGCTCAGAATTCTGCTCACCATGGATCTGTGTTTTTCTTGTCATAAGCAAGAACTAGATGAGAGTAGAGGATTTAGAAGCTGATCACAGTAGGATCCTTACCGAAATATATACTTTTACTTCACCTCTGAGGGACCCTGTGTCTCTTCACTAATTGCTAGCAAGTCCTGGGAGACCAGCCAGGTACCTACACAACTGAAACTGGAGAAATTAAAATTCAGCCTCCCCATCAAGAGGTGAAGTACTGGGGCTTCTATCCTGCCAGCTGATTTCTGTCAGTGAACTCCTGAAAAATTACTACTATTTGTTACTGTGTATGGTGATATTGTATGATTAAGTTCTATATAAAAAACATTTTAAAGGCATTTTGTGCAGTTAGAGCTACCACTGCTTACCTGTTACTAAAATAGAACTTCAGTAATGTAGGCCTCCCTGTAGGCACAGTGACCAAAGAAGAAAGCACTTCGAGTGACACATATGAGTAAACAGTGATGGAACTTTTTGCATGGGAGGACAATGCAGTGTGTGTGTTTGTGTGTGTGGTTTTTTTCCCCAAAGGAACATACAAAATTAGGTATCCAAGATATCTATACAAAGGCTTGTTTCATATTCATGACTCTAAACACAGTATTTGCTACAACCTATTTTTAAATATGGTGTGAATTAACTGTCACCATTTGCTTACATCTAAAACCAAGACCAGTATAGCTTCTAAAGATATTTGATGTGAAAACCGTTGTAGACAGCTATTAAAAGAATGCATGCCCTCTATAGTTCTTAGACAGCTCAGTTACACCACATATATACATATATAAATATACATAAAGACATGCTGCATTACATTAAAAGCGGCAATAAGGAGTTACTGAAAAGTCAGAACTCTTTGAACAGTTTAATCTTATGATTCAGTAAAGACAAGTAAAATTATTGATGTGCACTGTGCAAAATGCAGAAATACTCAACAAATGTTTCTGTCCCATATCTGAAAAGAAGCAAGATTACACATTTCTTATGCATCGATGGTGGAGTAGTCTACAGCCCATTAGTAACTGTAGAGGATGTTAAAGAACATCTACTAGAAATAAGTAACAGCAAGCTAGATAACTACCATCCAAAAGTCCCTTAAAGAGTTGGTCGATGAAATGTCTGGTACACCAATGCTGTTTTTAAATAAATCCTGGAATAGTGAGGGAAGTCTAGAAGAGTAGAAATGAACTAACACTGATTCATTATTAAAAAGAAAGACATAAAGGAAGGCCTGAATAATTATGCTGCTGTGACATCAGGCTCAGACAGAATAATAAGAAATAGGGCATGCAATTCAGCTAATAGAGTGAATGGATGGGAACGGAATTCATGTTTTTCAGTAAAGCTCTATGTTCTTTAATTTAGGCTTTTAAACTAAACTGTTGCTATTTTTAAACAAAATTCCAAGTTTGCTTTGGTAAAGGTAACTGGGCAGATGAAACAGTGTAATTCATGCAATGTTTAAATCTTACCTAGCACTCTGCTGGGCATTGCCACTGTTCAGTGCACCACGCATTAAACCAGCTTATGAACAAGTTTAACCAGAGTTTTACAAAATAATTGACAAATCAGAACTGTTTTCCCCTGTAGACTCATTCTGTTATTATTATGCCTCATGCTGCTCAGCAGTTTTGCAAATGATCTGGGAGTAAATATGCAACTACTTGTGCTAAAGCTAGCAGGCAAAGAAATGGTTGCTGGGATCACACAGAGGAACCAGATTAAGTAATAAGCTGATCCCATTCCAGCAAGACACATTTTAATACAGCTAAATAGGGGACATACACGGAAGAAGAAGGCATGATGACAACACCTTCTGACAGGGGAACAGCAAAGAAAATGTTATATGGAAAAGGTTAGTTTAGCTGTTCTAATAAAAAATCAGTACTTCTCCCTGTATCTTATCTTGGGCATATCCTTAACTAAATCACATCTGCAAAGCTATGATGTCTATTTAAGCAGAAACACTCAGAAGTTACAGGTCATGTCAGAGAGAAAAGTTTCACATGAACACCCAGTGTGGTACATACATCTCTGGATAGATTTCTTTGGAGCACTGAGCAGGACGAGAGAGATGATGGCACCTCTGTGAGTTGTGTTGGTGTGGCCAACATTATGACACTATGCACAGTCCTGCGATGGAATTTGTCTCAATCACACACATTCACCGTGTAGACTTCTGAATGTGTTAATCTCTAGATGGCTTTCATAGTTAATAGAAATGAGCTCATTCAAGGTGATGCTCTTTTCATTATAAAAGGTATCTTAAAATAGCTTGAAGATGGCTGGCTGTGGCACACCATAGATACTTCTCCTTAGGTTAAATGAATCCTATCCATGGTATCAGGTACTTTAAAAAATACTGAGAAACTGGAAAGCGTGCAAAGTTATTCCAAGGCGCCTGAGAATCATTTACAAGAAAAGTCCACAATTGTTTATGTTATCAGAAGACTAAAAAAATGACTTCTTAGAATAAAGAAGAAACAGAATAACAAAAGTATAAATTGATGGTAGCTAAACAGGGAGCAAACTGCTAAGGGGAAATGGAGAAATCTCCTGTCTGAAGAACAATCAAATATCTTCTTAGAATACATGGTTTAGCTGAAGACAAAGTAGAGCACAGCGGTGAATGAGTGAAAAGTGATGGCCTGTGATGTACTGATTAGGTCAGACAATCTAATGATCTTTTGTGATATTAACCTTGACGAGACAATGAGTTGCTCAGTTTAACTGCAGGAAAGATAAGGTCCTGATGTAGAAGAATGGAGACATGCTTATTGGCAAATAAAGTTAGTTAAGACAAGCTGCAAACTTGTGATTTAAAGTTTATTACATGTTAGTTAATAGCATTTGGTTTTTTCCATAGTGTTACATTTCACAGCTTTTTGTGAGTCTGCTTGGTGCTAAAGCTATGGCACCAACAGTGTTTATTATGGGGTAGGGACCATACAGAATAAAAAAAAAAATTACTACATAGTTTTTTTAGAATGCAGGTGGAAGACAAGTAATAATAAAAGGCACATAACTCCCATGTTGGCCTTTCTTAACTAAATAGTTATGACTAGTAACCCCTTGCCAATATTCTGCAAATGTCTGGTTAAAGATAAGCAGTCTTTTGTGTTGTTAATGCATTGAATAATGTATTACCAAGGCACAGCTTTGTCAAGTGTGCCTAGAGAACTACAGTTGTACCTCTTCAGGCTTGCCTTATGGTCCAGGAGAGTATATGTACGTCCATGCAGACCTCCATACTGGGCTTAAGTCTGCTCCTGTTAGTTCTCCAGCCTTAAAATGGAGCAGTTCAATTCAGTTGGTTGCTTTACGGGTAGATGAACCTCCTAAGGATCAGCTCTTTCTAAGAAACTGCAGCAAGCTGTATGCATATCCACAATTCTCAATAAGGTAGTAAGAAAATGTATGGTGGGTAGAAAAAAAGCAGAAAAGATTTGCAGAAATATGTTTGGCTTTGTTAACTTCATCACGTATACATGCAGGGCCATGTAAAATATGCAACAGATTAGGAACTGCACAAAGAAAGTAGCATCAACACAGAGCAAGCCACTTACCATTATTATTTCCTAGAAACATGAACAGAACCCTGCTAACAGGGAAAAAACATTTCACCAGTGAGTACAAAGACCAGAAGAAAACATATCTGAATGTGATGTATGCACTGACTTACCCTTAACTCACTGCTGCTCTGGATGCATGTCTCGTCCAGAATTCACAGCACAATTCACATTTTTTTTACTTCTTCTAAAGTAACCAATCCCACTCTAAAATATGCAGTTGAATGTTAGTTAAAGAGCTAGTCAGAAAATAAGTCTCCAAAAGCAAGTTGCATTGTCCTCCAGCTTCTACGATTTTTTCCTAGCCCTCCATCTCCAAACGGAGACCTGATCATGGTTATGATAGAACTCACTAGCCAGGGTGGATGTTGTACACTGTGTAGATGATGCACTAAGAGAGAGAAGCTCTTTTTCAAAGAGCTGACAATAGACAGTATAGCTGAGATGGACAAAAGGTGTGATGCGAGATGGAAGGTTTTGCTTCATTAGGGTGAGGTAAGAAGCTGAGGGCTGATATTAAAAAATACTTTAGAGTCTCAAGCAGATTCGTAGTAAGAGTTTAAAAAATGCTGTAGCTGACTAGGCTCTTAAATCTTGCTGATTACTCCAGAAGCTGGATTTCTTGTCTGCAAACTGCAAACCCACAAGCTTCAGGTTAGCAGCAACCAAGCAAGTCTCTGAGGTAGCAGAATGCGGTGGTGATTCCTCACAATTTCTACAATTTTCACCAGTTGCCTTGTCCTACTAGTTTGAAGACAACAGAGCATTAACAGCCACACATTATAAACATGAGATAAGCATAATGTCAAGTCAATTAACTCCTTAAAACACGAGCTCCTCCCTGTTGGGGAAACCTTCTCCTGAAAGCCACCATGCTGTGATGGTGCAAATAGGTGGCAAAGAGCCAGGTTCCAGGCTAGGTAGTCTATTTACTATGCACAAACACGACCCGTTTCTCTACAGACAGATATTAACATCCGCTCTTATGATAGGGCCAGCATTTATCAACTCCAGCAATGTTAGTTTTAAAAACCTTTACAAACCATCACTAACTCTCCAGGATCAATGATACTATTACTGAATTGTCAGGGAAAACTGCTGTGTGATCTGGCATTTCCAAACTCATATTCAGTTGGACATATAATTGAGGTAGCTGAAGTAGTTTGAAAGGCAGGAGGGGAAGTAAACTCCATCTTATTAACACAGTGCTAACAAAGTTGAAGAAAGTGAGCATGCCAATTGTTAATGCAATATTTACAGGTTCTGTCCAAGCTGTATCCCTGTCCAGCTAGTGAAAATGCTATAACCTCCCATCCAAACATGTCCCTCTAACCCTCACTAATTCCTACATTTTTCTCATTCCTCTGCTGTAATGTTCGTTTGCTTACTAAAGTGTGGGTACCTAACTTGAGGTCCAGCTGCTACTGTTTGTGAGCCAATCCATAGGACTGTGCATTTTTTTTAAACACTGAGGCTGCTGTTTCCCTGTAGAAAGTAAGTGTTTCCCTGATAATGCACAACCAGCTGGCTGACCAGTTTTTGCATATGTACAGTCAAGGTCTATTATTCTTCATTTTGCAGTGTTCTGAGAGATTCGCACTGATTAGTGTCTTGAAAGAAAACTTACTGTCTCTTAATTGATTCACTCAGAATTCTCAGCAATGATGAAATTCTTCATGTTCATCATATCTTGAAAGAAAACAAAATTATATATATATTACTTCCTGACCTAAAGGGATTTATTGAAGAGACTTTATGCAGGATTTAAATAGTTGTTTATAAAGCAAGATAAACTTTGAAAATAGTAACTTTGTATGTTGCTACAGATAACTACGGATAAATACATGAGGAAAAATAAATGTGATGAACTATGGTTTGAAGCACTCCAGCTTTTGTTTAAGCTCAATTTTAACGTCTTAAAAAGACATTTATGTTGTGGTATGTTTCCTGGACTGAATATCTATGCTATATAAAGGCCACTGAAGTGCTCCCTTCCTCCTTCCATTTACAGCCTTTTTATTCTAGATCAATTGTCATTCGTCTGAACATGAAAATACACTTCTGATATTTTTCCCTCAGTGTTTTTTCTATCTATCTGCAGCAATCAATAAAAGAAATAATAAAAAAAAGAAGAAATCAATGGAATTTTATCAAGCATGAAACGACATTTTAACAAAACAAGGGGTTTTGCTGAAGTAATGTTTCAGCAAGGAAGGAAATACCATTGACTTTATTACAGCTGCCTAATGTTTTCCACGAACTGCAGAAAATAATTCATTGTATCTTAGTGACCTACAATAACAGCTGACTGCTTGCACTTGATGGAAATGTGATTTGTGCCTACTAAAAATTAACTATTTAACTTCACCATATTCTTCTCTCTGGTAACACATTAGTTTCCTTTGCATTCTGTTTTGAACTGCTTCCTGAGACGTGAACGCCAGTAAACATAAACACCAATTGCTATGCAATCTTATTCCATGAAAGAAGAAAAACACAGGCAGACCGCATTTTTTTGTGAGCTGTAAAACCCATGCTGAGCTCTAAAAGGCTGTGCTTAGATGAGGCCCCTTCTTTATAACAGTCATTTTATCTCAAAGGTTCTATAACATATATAAAGGAACATTTCTGCAGTTGCACATGTGCAGACACATTCATACACATGCACACTCAGCAGAAAGTTCCAGGGTGAGAATGTTAGAGAAGATGCAAAACCAGGAAAGGTTCAGGGCTGGACTGGATGAAGTGACAATGTAAAGGGAAAAGTAATAATTTGTCAAAAAGTAGTGTGGAGAAAAATGAGTGGGGATGAGGCAGGAAGAATGGGAACAAAATCTTTGTCTATTGAGACTTGTTATGTTTGCTCCCACCATTGTTGCTGCCTCTAAGAAACAGGAGATGGATGCAAGCTGTCCTGCTGCAACTGACTTTGCTGGAAGTCCAACAGATTTCGTATTCACCATGTAATACCATCCCTTCATTATACAGCTTATGGAATACGTTTTGCCCTTACTGGGTAACAGCACCAAGATGTTGTAGACACATCTATGAAGATAACACTGCATGTATACACAGTATCCATCCACAGAGTGTAAAAATCTGTATGTAGGTACATCACATATACAATATCTATGAACATATACATCTACATTTCATGTATATACAATCACTAATGAACAGCTGTGCTGTTTACTGTAAAGACATGCTGCATTAC
>VZSC01012449.1:431420-453924 GCA_013398225.1 Steatornis caripensis
CTAGGGAAGGAGAATTTGGCCAGGGATCACGAGCAAATTTTACTTTAATAGAAGGTGACCTAGGATCCTTCACATCCATTCAGAATAAACAACAATGAACATGCCTCCTTCAAATTTGACCAGTATTAAGAATACCAATAACATTAATATAAATATTAATAATACAATAGTATTAATAGTACCAATAATTTGTATGAAAAATAGATGTGAAAAAGCGATTTATCTACTTTGATTTTTACTGTACATGGCACGTAAAGAGGACTCTTCACTCTTGAAAAGCAGCTGCATATCTTTGAAGTGTGCTGCCTGTTTTTTCTAGTCTTACTAGTTCAAATTACGATAACTAGCGTGAATCCATGATTACTTCCGCTGAAGTGATGCAACTACACAGAGGTAAAACTAGTGCAAGGAGACCCTGGAGTCTCCATTCTACCATTCCACACTGGTGGGATGTTGTTTTAGTCTTTCAAATGTGTGAATGGAAGGATCACTTCACATATTGCTGAAATAAAACACGACTGTAAGCAAGGAAGTGTTAAGATATTACTGGAACTGGAGACCAGACTCTTTAAACTGGCTGAACCATTCTATTGTTAAGATTGCTATAGAAGTCTAGACGTCTATTTTATGTGCTAGTCAGAAAATGTCACAGTGAACACTACAGTGGCTCTCACCAGCCAAGAAACTGTTTTCCAACTCACTCATGGCATGATGTCAGGGTACCACTCACTGAAACACGAATATCAGTTCCTCAGAGATTTATGTTTAAAATATTCAGTAGGCCTGCTTATGAAATGAGAGCTCTTAATACCAGAAGCCAAGAGAACACACCTGTTATTTAATCCTATCGTTTCTCTAGAAAATCTGTAATATCTCCATAGCTTCTCCACTTAATTTCCCACCTGCTGCTTAAAGTACTGTACCCATCTGTCAATTGCCTCTATGCACCTCAAGATGCAGCTGGGCTCAAAGAATTGCGGAAATATCAAAGTGAGAAGGGAACTGTGGTCGTCAAACCACAACAAGCTTATATAATGAAAAGTTTGACTCTTCTGTCTCTGGGAGGCCATTCAACAAAGTTCTCTGAGATTGTTCAGTGTTTCATTGGGCTTTTTATTTATTTTATCCTTCCTGTCAAAGGGAAATGATTGGGTAATCAATTGGCACAGGCTACCAGCAGAGTTAACAACCCCACAAGTACCTTTATATTTTACCTGATGAAAAGAAGCTTATATTCATATAGACCTACATTTTTCCTTTTCAGACATTTAAATGCATGAGGAGAAAACATGAAATGCAAACCTTGATTAACAAATTCAGAATGATGGCCATATGCTGAACTATAGTGAAAATAGTGAAATCAAATTCTACAGAAGGGGAACACTCATTATTGAGAGCTGTGTCAAGACAGGCCTTTCAGATGAATGTATTCCATAGGTAGTTTATGTGGTTCTTAGAAACCGTATCCACCATGTGGTGGATATGTCTCACAGATTTTGTCTTGCTTAACCTCACAGAAAACATCTATATGATATAAACAATTGTTTGAACCATTTTATAAAAAATACTGCAAAGCTTTCTGTCTCCTTGAGTATTCCAATAGCATGCTTCAGACATTCATCATGTAGAAAACATCACTCACTGATACTCATTCTTTATTACTAATATCACTGGATATACACTTTGGGATATAAGAAGCAAAATACAGATGTCTAAATGCCTTTCTCTACACCAACGTTTTCTACACTTCACCTTCTCTTCTAATGTCCCTTCTCCCTAAACTAAATTGCTTCAAAATTTTTAGTATGCCTTTGTGTTGAAATTTCTCTGCCCTAGTAAGAATAAATGAGAGAGTTAAAATAAAGCTATATTTGCCATATTGTTTTTGAGCTTGTGTGATCTTAACACTCTGGTTAGAGAGGTAAAACTGTTTCTATGTGGCATTAAAATGTTTACAGTATCATTCTCAATGTTTTTCTTAGAATGACTTAATTTCTTGCTTGCTTTTCAATGAATGTTAGAAATTGAGTGGACTTCTTTAGTTTATTATAATACACAGGTTTTCCCAGCTGATTTATAGCACATCAAACAAGTAGTTTGATTTCCTTGACTTACCTACACTAAATTCTGTATTCTTCTTGAAGTTTTGCAGTAGCTTCTTGCCATTTTACAACACATTTTCCCTCTTCTACCAACACTTGTACTGATTCATAAGACTATTCTTTTTCTCCAGGTTAAACTCCAGCAGAGGCACTCTCACTTAAAATAAGATCTTAGAGAGCCCTAATCAAATATTACCATACTGTAGAATTTGGTATTTTAATGTTATTACTAAAAAAATGCCTTAGTGAAAAAAGTGCACTGAGAAATCTACACAAAGATTACTTACAACACCAGTAGCTGATGGTGCTCCCAGTGGTACCAATGCCATTGGCAATGACAGCACTGAAGTAAATATAGTTGCAAGACATAGCTGTATCAGTGCTAGGGCAGAAAAGGATCAGGTCCATTATCTTTGGTTATACGTTTGCACAATATTATTTAAAGAATACAACATAAATTCATACTTTTTTTCCTAAAGGACACCTTCCAGATGAGCATGTAGCAATATCTTGAACATTTTTTCATTCCTCTGTGTGTATACATTCTCCAAAAGTGTATGTGGTAGATGTGTTGTCTTCTACTGTCAACATAGTTGTTCTTAAACACGGTTCAGAAGATGAGATGGTTAACTAACTGTGCACTTTCTCAGGTTACAGCCATTCTGAAATACAACCTGGGAAACTGAAAAATTACCCTTCAATGAATTCACCCTTGTGCGCACCAAAGCAAGTGCAAGTAAGGGGTGTAAAATTAATCCCTGTAGTGTTGTAGACATCTAAAAGTATTTCAGTCAATGGTGGCAATTCAGTTTCAGCTTGGTGAGTGTTTCAGTATCTGAAAATTTTTCATATTGTAGCTTCTTAACAGAAGCTGGGAATGTTCCCCTAGCGGAGTTAGATGCATGTAACTGCAGCTATGTCAATTACTGGATCGTGGGCGTGCAGCAAAACACACCTCTAGTGTTCTGCTTGGCATGTCTTTAGTGAGCTGCCAGCTTTCCAGGCAAATGTAAAAGTCTAGAGGGTACTGCAGCAGAGAAAACACAGTGGAATTACTAAAACAAAACGGCTAAGATCGGAAGACCTAAAAAATATAAAACATTAACAACTGTACTACGAAAAGCTACATAACATATGTAAATAACATATGGTAATAACCTGTATTTTCGCATGCTACACTAACTGATCTTCTGTGGTAATATAGTGTTTTCTCATACTCGTTAAATATATCCAGACAATGAGACAGCTTGCTTGCCTGGTGGATTTTCTTTTTATTTTTTTTAATCTTGTGGAATGGTAGAGCTAAATCGAAGCCTAGATCGCCACACTAATTGCTGAAGAGAGTGATGCAAGTCCATATAACCAAAATACGCGGTGCTGAGCCAATATTTTCAGGTGCCTTAGATAAAAGGAACTTGAATAGACACTTGATAGAGAAATTGGGAGTCTCTTGCAGGTTTCCCTCTCTCGGGACTTCAGTGGAAGGTGGCTTCCATGTCTGACATCAAGAAGTACTTTTCAGTGGCATCTGTCAGGTTTATCAAGGTTCTCTCCATTTCAGACCCCTGTCAATCCATGCACTCAGACCTCCACAATGAATACAGGCAAGTGGGACATCTCTTTTTCACATGCTAAAAGGACTCGGTGTGTATATCTTGCTAGGAGCTGGTGCAGGCAAGCAGTTCCTGGAACAGTGAGACAGCTCATCTGTAAATTGCTTTTTCTTCAGTTCCACAGCTGCAAGAGCAGCAAACACTGGAGCCAGATGAGTCCAGAGAAGAGACTTTGCTAAAGGCTGGCCAGGAAGCCAAGCCACAGGCAGAGACATTGGTACATAAAATGCATTCCAGTGGTTGGCATCTGGGCCCTGCAGCTGCCAAGCACACCCAGTGTGTGGCCATGGGTGTTGGCTTCAGTACTAGAACATTTTGAGGAGGAGGCCAACAACCAGTTACCAGAGAAGACAGCGCCAAGTTACTACAGAAATTACATTCATCTGCCAATTTGCTTGCTATTTCAAAAGACAAAATTTTATCTCATAAGTATTGTTTTGAACATATCCACATGACAGTTAACAGGAATATGCTGATATTTGCTGGTGGTAGTGGGAGGGTAAAATACTTACATAAGTGAAACGATGCTCCTTGCAGCACTGGTTAACAAAACAAAACTATACCCATTATACTATTCCTTAATTAATGCACGAGTTTCCCTAGAGACCACAGCTCTGTTGGGGGACACAAGTCTGGTCGATTTCTTTCCAAAAGACAGCATGGGGAGAGTTATATAAAACAACGATAGAGGTGAAATGAAAGATATGCAACAAGGCTGAGCAAGTTTCAGCTCCAAAGACAGGCTTTGTGCACTATTAGTGTGTAAGGCAGATCAGAGCATCATGTAGAAACAGAAAAGTTGTATTAAAACTTTATAACATAATAAAATTGAGAACATGGCTTATAGTACATCTAATGAATGATGTATGCTACACAGTTGGAAACTGTATCAGGCTGTATATCCAGCTCTCTTCACTGGAGATTATGTCACAGCAGATTATTACATTTAATAATGTGTTAAGAGTATACGATGTCAATGTATAAGCAGAATCTTTGTCCCCCTCCTGGGAGAGTTACCTTTAAAAAATAAAAGCCCTTAGGTACTGAAAATTCTTGAGCTGTGGTACCAAAAACTTCATACAGGCTAATTTACCAATCAGATCACATGTTAGTTAGCCAAAGGGATTATTGTTTCAAACACAGCTTTCATTTTCCTTTGAACAAGGCTTGAGCATGTTGCTCCTGCACAATTCTGCAGCCCCTGGCTCCCCAAGCCTAAAAGCAATGCTGGAGTGCAGTGCTTCTCTGAAGGAGAGCTCTCTAAAAATGTGACGGTAAGATCCTGTCTCAATGCCGCTCGCAGACCTCCCACCAAATCTCACTTCGCAGCTTCTGCAAATTCAGTTAAGAATCTGAATGTCAATCAATGGTTTTCTCTGGCTCAGTAATCATTCACAATAATGATTTTGTTATTGAAACTTCAGCACCAGTTCTGTTGAAGATTTACAGGCCAGAATGGAATCCAGCTCTCTGGCCTTTAATTATCCTAGATCTATAGGGCTAAAAGACCTAGAAAAAAATACCAAAAGCCACTGAATTAGGCAGATATAACTTTACAAGCTCTTGGGACATATTAATTGAGAAAGACAACCTGGCCAATTGAACTAAAAAATCCTAAGGTTCTATAATACACAGACCTGAATAAATAAAAACAAAACAAGAAACCCCAAACTGCACCAGAAACCTGTCAACAATCTACTCTCATAATTTTCTTCTGAGATCTTGGCTTTTAAATGCCTATTTCATTCAGACTATAAATTAGTGGTGAACTCTTCAGCAGTTAAAATGGCAAGATGTAATAGTCATCCTAGTTAACAGGAATGTTTTCTTAACTCAGTTCAAGACTGCAAAATGAGAAACAACTACCTTAAATTCTAGTTTAACTCAATCATTATCTTGCCTCTGAACATAGCTGTTGCATATTAAGTGTTTGGTTTTAATCCCTTTTTTATAACCGAGAATTTACTCACCAAATCACCATGTTCATGTCAATATAAAAAATATTGTAATGTGTATCACAGGAGAGCCTGTGAATTCAAATGGTAATGAGATCTTTTCTTTTCTGTTTCTGTGTTACTGGATGAGATTGTGCTGTACTGGGGCTTCTTAACAGTTTGATGTCTGTGGAACAGATGGCTGAACAGAATGAGTTACTGATGCAGATGCAAAGTTGACACAGAACCATCTCCAGGCAGTGATAATAGAGATGGATGGCTCTGGGAGGGAAAGTTCACACGTTGGTGTGTCTTATCAGCAGAGTGTAGACTCTAAATCCTTGACATTTCAGCTCATTCTCAAGAAAGATGATTTCTCTTTGCTATTACACTCATTTGGTTTCTTTTGATGCTTGCCTTTTCACGACAACTGCAGGCTGAAGAAATTTAACCATAAAGATTAGCTGTAATTTCTTTTTGTTCTCTAGAAGCTCTACTTCCAAGACTTGTTACAAACAGCTTAGCTAGGCAGGACTTTAAAAAGCCATTTTGTCTCTCCTTTTAACAAGACTCTCATTCCTGTTCTATCTTTGCCTTATACTTGGCCTTTTGGGAGAGCATGTCCATAAGCCGACATGTAACTCCCAAACAATCCCTGAGGCCACACTGAGCATCATTCTCTTGAAATCTCCTATATGCTGATGCCAACAGGAGTTTTATCAAGAAGCCCAGCTGTTGTTTCTTATTTTCTTCTGCTGTGCAGTCCACTGGTCAGTCTATCATGAGGTGGTAACTCACGCAACATTGCAGTCATAGTATTGAGCATGTCTAATGTATTTTTTGTAACTCCTCCTATGTTTTGTTTCATTGGAGCACACACATCCCATCATATGCATAAAATGGTTCCATCTTGTCTGTCTGAACTAAAATAGCCGGTTTGTGCTCTTGTCTCATTTCCCTTACTTACAAGACTTAAATACGGGAATTATCATTGAAGAAGGCGGGAAGCTAGCATGAGGACGGGTCTTCTTTCTTCCCTTCTTTCTCACTTCTCATTATTGTCATTATTAATTAATAATTGTTACTGTATTCTTTGCTATTGCAACTTTCTCCTTCAGTCTCCCACGTGCTGCAAAGTCAGACCACTCCCAACATAGCCATAGCCACACCGAAATGGGTGCTACAGTTTGGATCTGCGAGAATCCCTGAGCTCCTCTCAGAGAACACAGCTGCTGAGTAGGAACAAGCACATTTTTCATTCTGAGCTTTTAAGCAACAGCCAGGAACAAGCAAGTGCCTACAAAGAGGAAGCCAGAAGTTGTCTTGTGACAGGTTACATAAACTGAAGGTTTGTGGTTCCGATAGGCAAAGGGAAACCAGAAAAAGCATTCTGCAGTAGAGTTCTCAAATTAAAGCATTATGGATTTGTCACAGCCAATACTCCCCTCACTGGAGGGTTGTGCTTCTAGCAAACCCAAAGTGAGAAACTCCTGGTGGTACCGGCTCTCTTCAGTCCCCTCGGGCAAGGGTAAGTCCCTCCAGCCAAACCCGGCCACTGTCCTCCTGTCTTTGTGACTCCGGATGCATTAATTCTTGCCACAGTGCCACCAGGATCGGGCCCTGTGTGAAGCACCCCAGCGCCGGTGTTTTGTGGTTAAAGTCCAGGTTACTCATTGCAGCCCCATCGGTCTCTGGTCAATCTGCTCAGCATCTGCCAAAACGGTGGCAGAGCTGGAGAGGGCCTGCCACTGTCCTGGCACAGGTGACACCCTCAGACAGGTCCACCACGCTCAGTCCCCTCGTGACAACGCCGGTGGTTATGCTCGTGTCGGTTCGTGACGCGGGAGCGAGGGGATCGGGAAACAGAAGGCCCTGTCCCACTCAGGATGGATTTTGCTCGTGGTTGCTCTTGTGCAGCTTCTGGAGCAATTTCCCCACAGCTGTGGGATGTGCCCTGCGGTGATCCCCTGCCACACGCGGGTGGCGTTTTCCTTATCCCTCTGACACAGGACAAGCGGCCTCTTGCTGCGGTGACCAAAGCGCCTCTCTCCTCTCACCCACTGGCGTCAGTGGGGGTACCGGCGCCTCTCCCTCGGGCTCTGGCCGCTCGACGGGACACGCGTGACTGGCGGAGGAGCGCAGCGCCACCGGCGCGGAGCAACAGCGCCCCCTGCTGGCCGCCTCCCGCGCCGCCGCGGAGAGCCTGAGGCGCGGGCGGGCCGGAGCTCCCCCGCGACTCCCGCCCTCCTGCCATTTTGTGCGCGGAGCTGACACAGCTCTCTTTCTCTTCTGTGGCTGAGAGTTAAAAATCAGTGGCCGGTTTTTTTAATTTACTTTTGGTGGAAACACGGCTCGTTGCACGTACCAAAAGCCCCAGTTCTCCTCTCGCCCAGCACCTATGCGGGTGAGGTGTGTGGCGGCGGCTGGAGGGGAATGGCCCCTTCCTCGGGACCTTCTTTCCACGGCCTTCCCTGGGCTGGGGCCTGCTCCTGGCTGCCCGGCATTGGGCTCTCCTCAGGGTTTCAGTATTGCTGCGTGTTTATGTCAACGATCTCGATCGCTCCTGCCACGCAAGACTGCATCATTGCCTGCCACACCGACCCTGTAGATAACCCCAGCTCTCATTTGTGATAAAATTCCTCTTGCCTTATTTTCCCATTCCACAGATATTTGAATTTATTTCCGCCGTGAGTCTTTTAAGCCTTGTACATATTTGTGTGAGAAAAACCCCTAACAACCCAGAAATACACAGAAGTGTCTGTGTGTTCTGTAGAAAGTCTTGGGCCATACTGTTTTGGTTTGAAATAAAAGCGTGAAGCGTAATAGAGATACTGCTCCTTTCACCAGACAGAGGCCGGAGGTGGACCAGGCAGCAGGAGTGTGTTAAATTTAACCCACAAATATTAAGTTATTCTTACATCTTTACGATGAGAGCACGTTACTATGTTCAATTTCACAGATAGAAATATTAGCATAAAATTGCTTACCTTATGTCACATGGAAAATAAATGACAGACTTGAGATTTCATTTCAGGCGTTACCAGATAACACGTGTGGTGCATGCGGCTGCCCACCTTGAATTTATGAAAAGAGGGTTTTTTCCTATTTAGATATTCATGATAAAGAAATACAAATAAAAAGAGTGCTGAAACATATACCTTGTATCACATACTCTTACAGAGTTATGCTCAAATCTCAAAGTGGATAGCTGAAGTTAAAGAGGTGCTGATGACAAGACTGTCACAGTCTGTAATCACAGTGGCCTCTAAAAAGGAAAGACATGCTCTTGCCACATACTTCAACACTGAATTACTTACAGATTGTGTATGGTGAGGAGAGGAAAATCTTTCATTTTGATAGACAGTTTCTTTGCATAGGCAAAGGAGGGGAGTGTGGCGACAAAGCTGCCTAATCTTTGTCTTTGTATATCTAGGGATGGGACTATGGCATCAGTGGGAGGTGGTAGAACTATAGAGAAGACAGATCTGCCAAAATAATTTTCATCTCTGCCTCTAAGAGGTGGCTGGAATCTCCTTTGATGTTGAGCATGTAGGAGATGTCCTCTGTGGATGCTTTCCCCAAGAATACATTTAGGATGGCAAGATTCTAAAGTTGTCTTTGCCCTGGGTGCAGGATCCGAGGATCTAGGACACAGATGAGCATGTTTATTACCGTCAGGGGACCTTCATGGCTGCAACCTGGCACAATTGATTTGACACACTTGGTTTGCCAGCTCTTATTCTCCTCCATACTGGGTCAGCTGTGAGTGACATCCAGGCAGCAGGTTTGCACAGATTCAAGATTTTGGAGGTGTGAGTGGGAAGAAAGCATCTGGTCACTTCACAGTCAGAGATGCCACAGAAGAAAGGCCAAGAAGAGCAGAATAAGGTACAGGAGATGCAAGCAGTCCTTGCTCAGCAGCTTTGCTACAGTTGGTGTGGTTCCCAGACCAAGCTACCTCCTGCATGACATAATCCGTCAAATGAGCATGATTCCTCCATACCTGTCCAATAGTGCAGGAGCAACGTCACATGTCCTGTACGTGTATGTGGGGTATGATTACTCTATTTTGTTGCATCTTTCATCATGGATACATTCACATGGGGTTGGTCCCAGGTTGGTAAGTTCTTTTGGAAAAGATTTGTATACAACATTACATAAATGAAGCTAAACTGCTCCCTATGGCTCAGTATATTTTTATCACGTTCCCCAACACTAGCAGTTCTAGATTAAACAAGACAAAAGTTAATTCGGAGCTGCCAGCATGGTGAGAAAAATTACAAAGATAACCTAGAACTCCAAATAAATTCAAACTAGGAAGAACAGCTGTGGTATGTGTACCGCAATACGAATACTATATGTGCATATGATACATGTATATATACAAAAATACACATTGTGCATTATATTGGATATCCTGCAAAGACAGTTCTGTTTGAAACATTTCAGAAAAACTGTGTACTTTATACCCAATTGGTTTGTTTGAGCATTTGTTTCAGTGGAAAGGCTATATGCTTCTAATGTTTACTGTGCAGAGAAAGGATAGCTCAAACTGCTGTGTTAGAAATGGACTTGCCCTTTTCACTTGGCCATACAAAAGGGATGTGAGCAGTCATTGGAGCAGTGTAAAGCTCTTTGCTACCTTTGCTGCCTGAACCTTTGCTTCTTTTTGGAGATAGGCAGAAGAGAAGAGTCCAGACAAAAACAAAAAAAAAGGTGTGGTGAGAAAGGAAGAAGGTTATGGCTTGATTTCCAGAAGGAAAGTATACTCTGGAGCAACGGTAGAAGATGCTTAGTATAGGAAATAATTGGTTTTGGCTATCTGGATTAAACTTAGGACTTAGCTATTTAAATATTTGACATATCATGTCTATTAAATAATAATATATTTAAGTAGTTCATGCAAATGAAATGAGACTGATGACAGATTTTTAAAAACATTTTGAATGTGAGAATTGTACATGTGGAAATAAATGTTAAGTGTTCTATATATAGGTAAAACAGTAAATTAAAGAAATGTGGTTGCATTAGGGTTTTCCTCAGCTCTTAGTTTACTTTCTGATACTGTAAGGATTTTACATATAAGGATCCCTGGAGTTCATTTGAATTTTTTTGATAAATACTTGGAAAATCTGTCACATAAAAAAGTTGCTTTGTGTTCTTGGATGCTCATTTCCCACTTGTGTTCTCTACCCTTGGCACAGCAGGTAAATAAATAAATTGGGTGGGAAAGTACAAAGAGAAAGAGTTTATAATAGGAAATGTACAGCTGGCACCCTCTCTTAGGAGAGGAGGCAGTTTTACTTCTCTCTTAGGAGTGTGCAGACAGTAAGCGGAATCTACATTCATATGGGCAGAGGAAAGCACACTTTTTCGCTTAAGCTGGCTTTTAAGTTTGAAACTGTCATGCACATTGACAAAAGCAGACAGGGTAGTTTCAAACCAAAAAGCAGAGTAAAACCCATATTTTTAAAAACAGTCATGATTCAAGATGGAAATCTCATGATTTTTTGGATCTGGTTTGTGACTTTTTTTTGTTCCCTTTGAGGTTTGAGCTATTAAAATACCTGACAAGTGGGAAAAGTAATTTTTAACAAAAAGGCGTTTGTCATGATATAACCATATTGCAGAAACTGCCTTAGCCGTAATCAAACAAGTGGTGCAGAATTTAGCTAATTCTACAGTCCATAGCTGATCGTGCCATGCTCCCACAACTCATGTCTCCACATCAGTTTGGCTCCTCAGGGATACATAAGGAAGCAGGACTTTTTGCTATGTTTCCTAAAGGTCAGATTTGATCCGAGTATCTTTGCAACGAGGAGGGTTTGGGGTATGCAGGCCTTTGCTCTGATGCCTTCAAACCCACAAAAAATTTATGGGAGACTGAGTAGATGCATGAAGCATTTAAGGAAGGGCAGTTCTACACAGGAGATTTTGATCCTAGCAGGCATTTCTTATCTAACAATCATGGAAAAGTAAGTCTGAAAAAGAGCTTAAGAGATCATCTAGACTGTTCTAGAGTGGATGACTTACAACTATGGAATCTATCTCAAATGTTTGCCTACTCCATTTTTCAAGACCCGCAAAGACAGAGTCCCATGATGTTCAGTCTATCCCAGTACAGCACTTAGTAAAAGTACTTTAAAAAATACTCTCTTCTCTGTCCCTCCCTGAGGTATGACTTGAGTTCTTCCTATGGTATATTTTTACCCTTACTCCATGCCAACCTTGGGCCTGGAGAACATTTTACTACATTCCTTTTTATCAGCTTCTTTGCAGCAGTCATCTATTAGAAGACTGCATGTCCTCCTCCATGTTTTCTTTTCTAGAGAATCTCCATTTGTTCTATCTTACCTCGTAAGTCCTACAGTCCCTGCTCCGGCAGCACATCTTGAGAGTCTTCAGCCCAGGAAGCATTCCTGTAGGAAGTACAATACCCTTCAGACATAGAGCCGAGGGACTTTACACACCCCTGTGCACACCTTTTCTGTGGCACGATGAGCTGGTATGATTGCTAGTCTTCATGCCAGCAGCTGACCCTGTTCTTCCCTTCCCCTTCCCCTTCCCCTTCCATCTCTTGTTCCATCACATTCTGATAGCTGTTTCTCAGTTCTTGTTCCCTCTTGCCTAGTCTAGACCCTGCCACTCTTCTCATCCTAAACCTTAGCAGCCGTTCTTCTGTCTGTTTCCCCTAAGATCTCCTTAGTGGAAATTTTTCCATTCTGTTACCAGTTGTGAAGTCCCCTCCATGTTCTGTACTTCTAGCTCTGATTTTAGGCAGAGAAGGAGTCTCAGTATTCTTAACTTCTACTCCCCAAACAGATTTTTGCAGGCCTTGCACTCCAGGACAGGATGACTCAGCTCCTGTTCCTGCACTGGAGTTCACAGTCCACAAACGCTGCTTGGGCGCAGCCAGAACCCTGGCTACTCCATCAGCACACCGAAGGGAGCTGCTGAGATTACAGCACCATGGTTTGTGAAAGTCAAACAACTTCTCAGTTCTCCCTGCCTCTCTCCTCCTTCCTGCAGTCCTGGCTTTGGCTACAGTACAACCAAGTTGTATTAGGTTGTCTCCTCCAGATTTCTAGACTCCGCACTGACAGCGCAGGGCTGAGCTCTTAGCTTTGCCTTGGCCCATTGCAGCTCACTGACTCCCTGTTAAAACCTAAGTTTGCATGTGTCCATATATGAATGGCCGTCTTTTCAGGCCTTGCAACTTCATAAAATCAGGCTTGTGCAGACAAATTTTCCTTCACATATACCTTTTTTCTCCTACCAGAGTAAACCCTTTTTTTAAACACCACTCCAAAGAATTCCTGAGCATGCTGGAAAAAGCTGGTAGAGTGGTTTAACATAGGCAGTACAACATTTTTTTTCCTTGATCTCACGCTTGGAAGCTACTGAGCCCTTTGGCTTTAATTAACACAAAATATTTCTGAGGCAGATCTTTGGCATGGGAGACCTCAGTTTTCAAAATACAAAGATTAACGAAGTTACGTGCCATTTTAAAAAGGTCTTACAAAGTAAAGGAAAATAGGAAATACTTGTAAAATCAATTTTGTCAGCCTTTATGTGTGATATGTATCATCAAATACAGTTCTACCCTGTGCAGTTAAGGATGCTATCAAATAGTTGTATTTTTTAATGAGCTACTGCTTATAAAAACACAATTTATAACAAACAACCTGATACATACAAATAATAAAATCTGTATTTCTGTAAACTCACACAGGCATATAGTGCAGTGTCTAGCATGTAATACACTGTGCCAGGTCCCAGGGGTTGTTAGGAAGCGTACATGTGTTGTGGACAAAACAGTCTCAACTTGGGGATTTTAACTTAATTTATTGCCAATTAATGTAGATATTTAAATACCAAGTGGGTTATTGAGAAACCAAGAACACAAACATCTAAGCAAACACTTAGGGAAATGCCTTTCTTCCCCTTTCAGTCCAACACCTCTCCTTCCCCCTTCCTAGCCACAGCTCCCCTTGTTTTCACCTCTGCTCAGTCCTTCCCAATCCCCCTGCTAGGTAGAAAGGTCTGCAGCGGAGGTCTGTCTGAGTGTGTAGAGGTTTATTTTTGCCCCTCCTTGCTTCTGATTATTTTCTTCTGCTTCTCTGCTACTCCTTCTTGTTTCCTCTGCCGTGGTGTGGGTCACCCATGGGCTGCAGCCCCTCAGGATTGTCCTTGCTCCAGTGTGGGTTGTCCATGGGCTACAGTCTCTCAGGGGTATCCGAGCCCTGATGTGGGTCACGCCTTTCCGGAAGCGTGTCTCCAGCCATGCCCCAACAATGTCCCCTTCCACATGTCTACAACAGCATCTCTTCCACCTTTTCTCCTGCACATTACNGCAGTCCCTCAGGGGTGTCCCTCCCCTGGCACGGGTCGCCCATGGGCTACAGTCTCTCAGGGGTATCCGAGCCCTGATGTGGGTCACGCCTTTCCGGAAGCGTGTCTCCAGCCATGCCCCAACAATGTCCCCTTCCACATGTCTACAACAGCATCTCTTCCACCTTTTCTCCTGCACATTACAGCTGCTGCTCTTTCTTAAGCTTCTCCGATCATCCCCTGAATGGCAGAGATTTGGCGGGTGATGGGGTGCTCACACCAGTGTTGGAGCTGGCTGGAACCATCTGCGACCGATTCATGGCCTCCTGCCACAGGGCACCCCGCAGCGCTTCCCCCCCACACACACCCCGCCGGGTGTGCCCAGTGTGCCACCGTACGCAGCTCAGCTGAGTTTGAGCACGTAAAAATACTTGCAGTTCTGAGGAGATGTGACTGAGGTGAAGACTGAAGTCGTCAATTGCCATGAAGGCATGGCAAATTATTTGCTGTAAATGTTTATTTCGAAGGATGAATACTTTAGTAATTGATAAGCTGTATGGCAATATCCTGAGGACTAACTGGAACAATTATAATGAAAATTGATCCTATAACACCCGATCTGAAATAAAAATACACTGTTAGAAGCAAAGTGAATGCAGATTAAAATGAAGCGTGCATTCTTGCCAAGATAAATGTATTTTGGCTAGAGTTAAAAATGCAGTCTGGATTATATAATGAAACTCTTTAAGCATATTTACAACTAAAAGAAGAGCTGCACTAGAGCAGAATTGTCCACTGCGTTTTCCTTGTTGTCAATTTGTTTTTACTAATCTGTTGAGATGTCACTTATTTTTGCCTGCCTCCTTGCCTGACACAAAGTGCAAAGAAGAGTTGTGGGTTGATGAAAGAGCCATCCTGCAGACCTTTCAGGCAGTTAATTGTATTGAACTCCTCCGGTTTTCTTGAATCATATGCATATAGTGCAAAGTGCAACACTTTGCACCCCCCAGACAGGACTAACTTCTTGTTTCTGGTGCTTCACACCAATATCTTTTCCTTTTTTGGAACATGAATTGTGTCTAAACATAGTAGGCAGTTTTATACACATGAGGAAGGCAATGCAATCAATGACCACTTTAAGTATTTAGATTGCCTATTTTTGCGATGATGAAAGCGGATAAGAAATCTGTCACTGGAAGGAACTCATGGAATTTATAAGGAAAGGAATGACCAAACTGGATCAATTTTATATAAAGCAGAAGCAGACCCACCTCAAAAGAACAAAAGATATTTAATAGGGACATCAAATGCTGACTGGCTTGTGCTTTCACAATATAGCAGAAAGCAGTGGTATCTTTAATAATCATGTATTTAGAAATGCCCTGACAAGGTAAAAGACCAGTGCTTCTGTCCTCCCACAAGATGTACAACTTGGTTATTAATACAGACCCATATAAAAATGCATTACATTATTCAAGCCAGTACAATAACAACATAGAAATAAAATGCTGCTTTGAGACTGAATGGCCGTTTACATTACCCTTGTGCCAAGATGACACCAGGTACAATGGAGCATCAGGAAATGTTTCATGATACGTATTTTCTAACATAGATTCCTTGTTCTTACATTACTTATACAAGTGTATGAAAATCGTGGTGAGACATCCTTCATTACAAGCAATGTCAAGAAAGCTAACAAGATTACAGTGTTCTTAAAAGTGATGGTATTTAAAGATAATGTTTTCAAAATAATATTTTTTAGAATTTTCTTTTTTTTTTAATTATTTCTCATATTGTTATCAACCAAAAAACTTTTGAGTAGTAGTGACCAGTCTACAGGACTCACTGCACCAACATGTCAGTTTGAGTGACTGTCCAAACAGCAGTTATGACAGTAGAGAGACAATTCTGCATGGGACTGAAAGACTAACATAGCGAGGAAGGAAATCTAACGGACAGCCTGAGGTTGTCATTTGCAATTGTTGACCAAAAAAACCCCCAACCCAAAACCCAGTTAATAGGTAATTTTACCTGAAACAGCCTTGTAGCTGAGAAACTGCAATACCTATTGTTTTAATGACAGACTTTGTGTGTTGTATGCCCGGAGACCAGCAATGGAAAACCCAAGATAAAAAGACACTCTTTCTATGTGTGGGCCATTTTTCAACAGGCACGAGGGAACAGGTTGCACTGGTATCCTAAAGGTTTCATTGCTGCCATAGTCTATGTAGATAACCTTACCCTCAGCTCTTCCATTCAAAGGAAGCAAAAGATCTTGAACAGCCTGTTCCTTCCAGATGTTTCCACTCTGCCAGAGGCAATTCAGTTCCTGTTCTGAAAGTGAACTAAAAAGCTGATCTATTTTTCCTTTGTGAACAAATCTGTTCAGGCCACTGTCTTTTGACAGATAGAAAAGAGCCAGAGGCTGTCTGGAACGACACAGGTTTCCATAGAGCTGTTCGAAAGACTCACTTAAGCGCCTAAGAAAAGTTTCCATTTTCCTGGAATCTTCATTTAGTTGTTTTGTATTTTGGGGCCAGAACAATAAGGAGGCTAGGAAAAAAGGCTCTACACACTGTGAAGTTAGCTCCACTTTCTGTAGAATGCTTAGAAGCAGACTTCTCAGCACCTTAAAAGGATACAACTTAGTGGATTTAGGTTTAATGCAGTTCAGAACAATATTTGCCAAAATAAAATTCTGCTTCTCTTTCAGAGTTGCCTGTGCATTCTCGTCACACAAAAATGCATATGCTTCTACTATGTCTTCTATTTCTCTGTCAGCATTCCTGTGATTTCTGTGCAGGTATTCCAAAATGCCGGAAAATGAATCTGCTTTGGAAGCCTCCAAAGTGTTCCTGTATGCTTCTATATGCTGAGACACGGGCCACTTTGAGACCTGTTTACATTTCAGTTGCTCAAAACTGAAATTACAGAATATTTCTTTGTATTTGGTAAAACGTTCTTGAACCTTTGCATACAATTTTGCTTCTACAATTTCTTTTTCATTAGTCGGTGTTTTGAAAAACACAAAGTAGTCTTCAAAAAAGTCAAATGCCTTTTTCAGCCGTGATCGCAAATTACATAAAAGGCTGGAATAATGTTCAAGAACCTTGAACATTTCAATCTCTGTGTTACAGTTACCTACATTCAAAACACTGTTTCCTGATAGATACTTTGCCATATTTTTTCTACTCTGTAAGTCATCTTTGCTGAAAAAAGGAACATGCCTAAGGACACCAATAACACAAAGACCAGTTTCTATCTCTCCCTGATAACCGGCAGTATTGTACATTTGAAACTTTCTTCTAATCTTTTGATGCTGCAAATGTTGTTCATTGTCTGCATTTTCAGCTTGCTGCTGAGATTCTATGAAAGCCTTTGAGGCATTCTCGGCAAGCTCTAGCAAGAAATTCAGTTCCTCAGCCGTCAGGACTGCAGTCTTTGCTTTGCACTCTACCAAGTATCTTAGCTTACTTTTAAAGACTTGACCTAGTGTATCTGATATGTATGAATTGTCTTGTGCTCTTTGTTTGGCTGCTTTGGCCCAGTATAATGCACAGTCAAATTTCCTTTCTTTAAGGTAAAAGTATCTTGCTAAGACTTGGCAAATGTAACAATTTTTCTCAAATCTAGCGGATGCTTGTTTTAACACATGCTGCACGTTACCACTCTTCTCTTCCCTATGAATGGCTTCAATTAGGGGGGAAAACAATGTGTCTGACTCATCGCCATGTTCCTTGCGCTGTCTAGTAATCAGCAGGGTTTGTATATCATGAGTAAGTTTGTCTTGCTTTGACAAAGTCTTATAAAATAAATCTTCTTTCAATAACTGCAGTGTAATTTCACTTTTAGGCAAGCCATAGGTTACTTTCAATTCTGTTAGGCAATGAGATGCTATCAATGGGTGAATGATACGAAGACCTTTGTATCTCGTGTATTCACGTACCTGATCATATATTAGAATATTGGAACAGATTCCCATCTTTTCTATTAATTTATCTTTACTGCAGACAATCTCTCGTGAATTAATTCCTAAGAATTCTTCACATAGTGATATTGAAACTATAGATGTTCCTACATACGAGTTTAACAGTGTTAGATAGCAAACAAGTCGTGCTGGTTTAGAGGCAGTATCCAAGTCACGCAAGGTATTTTTTACCACTTTTTCTATGTACTGTTGATCAAAGTTTTTCTTCATAATCATAAATGAATAGAAACTGTCAGGATTTGAATGCACCTTTTCAATATGTTTTAGTTTCTGATCAAAAGCCCTCTGCTCTTTTTGAGAAAGCATATGTTTTAAAGAAATACTGTTCAAGACATTGATTGTTGAACTTTCATCAGGATTCTGAGATCTCATACAATTTAAAATGATCACTAAAGGAGTTACATACCGAATGCATTTTTCTGTTATAGCGGTCTGAATTTCTTTCTGCAGAAAATAGACATTTTCTTGCTCTTCAAAATCATCCACAAGAAGTAACACTGGTAAATAGCCTGTGTCATTGTCTGCTCCATACGTGAGTAAAGTTGTCAGCTGTGCTCCTAAATCACTTGATTTGTTTTTCAGAACAGCGCATCTGAATTGCTTCCGGAGATCCCAAAGGATATGCATAGCTAATGTTGTCCCACCACAGCCTGGGTGGTGGTAAAGGTTGACAATTTTTACAGGTGATTGATTAGCACTGTTAGATGCAGACACAATTAGACGCTCAAGCTTTTCATAACTGTCCCTTCTAACAAAATCTGAAGTATAGTTTTCAGAATAAAAATAAAAATTCCACCATGATACTTTACCACCTCGATAAAAATCTTCTTCATGCTCTTTCAGGAAAGTTTGAAATTTATCTACGTCCTTCTCTATTCCTGTGTCTTTGCATTCATTTTCACAAAGTATTTCCAGTGCTGCCATAGAGTCTTCTTTCTTCTTTAGAAGAACAGTAGAATGGCCAACAGAGGGCAGAAGTCTTTCAGAAGACTGTGTCACTGATTTTAATTTTATGATGGTACCATTGACCATTTGCATGGTTAAATTAGAAACACATTTGTTGGAAAGTTCTTCCTCACTAACCCCTCTAGCACACAGAAGATCTTTCCATCGCTGGTACGTACCCACACCAATACAAATGCAGGCCATGTATTCTAGTCCCTTTAATTCTTGGTAAAATGTCATAAAAGTCTCAGTAAGGGGATCCACTGAATTTTCCACTGGGGAAAGCAAAAGAAACACTACTAAAAACTTTCCATTATGCTTCACATCTTTGTGTGAAAGAAATGAAATCATTTTTCTGACACCAGCAGCTCTGTCTCGTTGCCATGAAGTGGAATCTAATGGTACTTCTTCATTGCCTTTGAAGTCTGATCCGCCATTGCAGAAAATCCAGTTGGTCTCCTGATGCAGTTTCAGCTTTTCAGCTTGTTCAGAAATTGAACCTACATTGTTCTCATAATGAGCTGGGAAGTGAAGTTTGGCATTTCGATTTTTTTGGTAAGTCTTGAACACACCATTTTTTTCTGATTCAAAATCAAAGTCAAGCACAGCAAACCATTTTATTTCTTGTAAAAAGTCTAAGTGCAAAGTTTGACTTGGGTGGCACTTGTTTGTCACCAAAATGTAGTAGTCATAATAAGAGCTGTCTAGTGAGTCCCTGTTACCAGTGAGCAGACTAACTAGCTTTAGTCCTTCACTCATTGACTTCTTTTGCTTTAAGTTATAGTCTTCCTCTGCTCTTCTACGAGACTCTGCCAAAGATGTCAAGGTACCTTTAAAAGTTTCAAATTCTTTTGTATTTAGAATATTTTTGGAACTAGCTCCATCCCGGATGAAGACAGCTTTTTTCCAAATCTTAGTCTCATATTCATAAGTGTTGGTACAGAAATATTTTGTAAGACAGATGTGGTGTTCGGGAACCACATCTATTTCAATGACAAACATACCTGATTGAGTTCCATTTTGTGATAATACTTCCACAAATCTAGGTGGTCTAATGCAAGTTTTTGCAATGCTGGTGTATGGGTCATTAAAGTACTTTCCAATCATTTTATGGAAATGATTAATATATTTTTCTTTGTTGGTAACTTTTATTCCTTTAATTTCCCCATGTGGATCGTCTTGTACTCCAAAATGAATAGTGCCATTTGTGCGGGAGTTCATACAGGCTGCAGCAAATCTAAAGGCTTCATTGCTAAATTTCATCATGACATTCTCTTCTTGTGCCTCCTCTGTGTTGGCAAGTAATTTGTATTCATGTGCTGGATCAATGCGATTGAGTGGCCCTGTTTCAGGGACATTAAGAATATTATGCTGTGTGTATCGAGTACCATCACTGAAATTATCAAAAGGATATGGCATACATGCCTTTCCAGTTGGGTGCTGGCTGCTTGACAGTGGCTTCTCTGACACATTCTCTTTGTCAGCAGACTTCATTGCTATTTTGTCTTCTATGGACTCCGTCTTAGAATCCTGCAGTGTACTGGAACTAAATGACCCATACTTCTTCTTGCATTCTTTCTTTGCAATTTCTCCATCTTCTCCTTCTCCATCAAGACTCTGTTCAGCGCCTTCTTGTTCCACAGCCTGTTTTGAACCTTTAGCTAGAATGTCTTGCTCTTTCACAGTCACATCTTGTTTAAACAGGATTTCTGTACATTTCTTGTCAGCCTTAACAACTTCAGTTGCCCGCTGTTTGGCTTCCTCTTTTGTCCACTGTTCAACAGGTTGATATGAATGTGATTTCTCTTTTTTTTCAGTGTTTGCATTTTCCATCCTTTAAGGGAAAAAATCACAAAATTACTAAACAAGTAATTTATAATAGCCTATTAAGTGAATAACACATATTTCCTTGCTATTATGCACCATTAGTTTCTTCTTTAGTGTAATCTGCCACATGGAATACATCAGCTCAATTAGAGTACATCATGGGAATGTGAAGTAAGATCATATATAAGGCCTTAGCTACTTATAAGAGACAGATAACAGAATGATTTTATTTGGATTCTGTTTTTAAACCACTTCAGTAGCTGACACTAGACAAAAATTCTGACTGATACCTATTTGTGGTTATTTGGACACCTATTTGTGGTTGTATGGGCTATCCAACAATAAAAAAAAATCGTAAAATCATAGAATATCTTGATTTGGAGGGGACCCTCGAGGATCGAATCCAGCTCCTGACTCCACACAGTACAACCTAAAAGTTAAATCATTTATCTAAGAGCATTGTCCAAACACTTCTTGAACACTGACAGACTTGGAGCCATAACCACTGCCCTGGGGATGTTGTTCCAGTGCTTGACCTCCTTCTCAGTGAAGAACATTTTCCTAATATCCAATCTGAACTTCCCCTGATGCAGCTTTAAGCCATTCCCTCATGTCCTATCACTGGACACCAGACAGAAGAGATCAGCACCTCCTTCTCTGCTCCCTATCATGAGGAATTTGTAGACAGCAATGATGTCACCTCTCAGTCTCTTCTAACCTGAACAAACCTACTATCCTCAGCTGCTCCTCATAAGTCATGCCCTCTAGTCCTTTCACCATCTTTGTTTCCTTCCTTTGGACACATTCTAATATTTTTATACTGTGGAGCCCAAGAATGCACACAGTACTCGAGGTGAGGAGACACCAATGCTGAGTACAGTGGAGCAATCGCTTCCTTTGACCAGTTCGCTATACTGTGCCTAACGCACCCCAGGATACAGTTGGCCTTCTTGGCCACCAAGGCACATTGTTGACTTATTGCGCTTACTATCAACCAAAACCCCCAGATCCCATCCTGCAGGGCTGCACTCCAGCCTCTTGTCCTCTGATCTATATTTATATTCAGGATTATGCTGTCCCAGGTGCAGAATCCGGCATTTGACCTCATTAAATTTCATATGGTTGTTGACTGCCTAGCACTCTAATTTATCAAGATCTTTCTGTAAGGACTCTCAATCAATGGCTTCTCTTAATTTAGTATTATTGGCAAACTTGCTTAGTGTGCACTCATCTCCTGTGTCTGGGTTATTAATAAAAACATTTGTCACGTTTTAAAGCTGGGCTGGCTATTAAACGGATGATGGATGTTCTTTGTTAAGCCCCTCGCTCCCCAAACAGGGGGGAAAGAGAAAAGGGAGAGAGACTTATGGGTCGGAAAAGTTAAAACAGCTTTAATCTAACTACAATAATAATGTAAAAGAATAATAAGAAAAATAATAATCAAATATATATACAAATATACAAATATATACAAAATTAATATCGAGCTCCTCCCTCCTCCCCGATGACAAATACATCACCTGGACACTGCAGGGCATGCCTCGGGAAAGTCCCGGACTGTACTCAGCAGCAGGCAGGAGATGGATTCAGGAATGCACGGATTGGGATCGAAGGCAGAAGAATCAGACAGAGTCCTCTTCAGTTGCTGGCCATAGAAGAAGAAAGAGTGACCCTTGTGATCCCTCAACTTTATATCGAGTATGACGTGTATGGGATGGAATACTCCCTTTGGTCAGGTTTGGGTCACCTGTCTGACCCGCTCCT
>VZSC01012449.1:458717-498402 GCA_013398225.1 Steatornis caripensis
CACTGCAAGGAGACACTGGTGTGGAAATAAACTGCTGTGATGACTTAGCTGTTGCAATTGCAAATGAAAGGAAAATCTTTTCCCTATTATCTTTTCAGTGCCTTTTGCATTCACTAAGGTTTCTCAAATTAAACAGAAGAAGTAGTTCAGCAGCATTTGTGAAGGTAAGTGACAGGAAGAAGAGCATCTTCGAATCCACTTCGTCTTAGTAAATGTGCACTGTTTTGCAAAAACGTTAAAGAAACAGAATAAAATAAAATAATTCCCCTTAATAGTGTCCAATTTTACTTTATTCTCTCACTTAATTCATCTGAAATTTTGACTGCATGAAACTGCACCCAGCTACAGTTGTTGCACTGGTGGTAGTATTTTCTTCCACACACCTTTTCTTATTCACAGCTGAGTGTTCCTGAGGCAAAATGACTGCTTTTATATTTTTTCTGTGAAATTTTGTTTTCTGAAGGAACACTTGGTTAGCCAAGCCACCCTAGTGACATGCTTTCCTCAATTTATTATTTCATTTCCTAAACTGTAAACTTTAATGAGAAGCAATAGTGAAGGTTTCTTATAGCTAGTGCAGGAAAACAGCTGTCCTACCTTTGGCCAAGCTGCCTGCTGATTTAACTAATGAACTGTGAGAGCAGAGAAAGAAGTGGGGCTGTAGGCTACGGAAGCCTGCAGTTGCATTTTATCTTAACAGCTCCTCTCTTTTGCTCACAGAAAAAGAAAAACTAGTGTCTAGTTCTTTAAAATGACACTATGGTAAGCATGTGTTGTCAAAAAATTGAGGGTGCAAGGAGAAAAAATCTCAATGTTTTTATTCCATAATGGAAGTAGCTATCGTATTCACCAGTAACTCCACCCAGAGTATCTAAAAGCTGAGAAAAGAAACCGAAACTAAAGCACTTCTGCTCAGAGACAGTATTCAACCCAGCAATGTAAAAGTATGATTTTAATTCTCACCAAACTTATACTTTGTAATGGAGGTACAATTTACTCCTAATGTAAAAGCAAACAAGTTTATGTCCTTAAAACAGTTACTCCATGTTTTAGTGTTTGAACCCCCCCCGCAATGAGAACATGTTTTAGTGTTTGAACCCCCCCCCGCTCCTGAACAGGATACCTTCATTTCCTAGACTTGATGCAGTGTTTCTACATTTCATGTTAGTGGCTAGTTAATGATTCTGGCCGACTGATATATTTTAAAGATGTCCTTTTCCGGCATGGAAAAACTCTATCATGATTATTTCTGCAGAATAATTTATTTGAGGACATATTCCTTGGGATCATTTCACTGTAATCTCGTAACAACCACTTTTCACATGCAGATGTTTAACAGATTTGGAAGAGGTTATTTCAGATGATCATAGATCAAATTATATATATAAAAGAAATATTAGACCAAGCCATCAGGTCTTCATGAAATATTCCAGTTTAGAAGTAACTATGCATGTACTTACTGTAACTGTTGTGTTCTGCAGGTTTTTTCCTGTAGTTTTTCAATACACGTATTTTGTTCAAGCAGGAAGCCCAATGGCTAAAATTCAGCTGAACTGCTCCTCTAAAGTATGGGGAAAAAAACCACATAAAATTACTTTATAGAATTCTAACAGAAGTCTAGGGTAAGAAATACTACGAAGGAAAGAGCATTGATAGACATATGAAGAGTTTTTCCCAGCGGCAAACACCCATCTCTAGAGGAGAGAAATGACAGTGCCTGTTAGAGAATATTTATTATTCCTTACCTTTTCTTGCATGCTTCTAATTTACCCTTCCAGCATGGTGTCTGGATACTGTAGGCTGGGCAAGTCGGAAGCTGGGTGTTGCAGAGAAATAGGAGGAAGTAAATGCAAGATGTTTGGGAGGTTCTACTGCTCGTATCTCCTTTTGCTTTCGCTTTTATGAACGAAGGTTGCTTCTGGTCTGCCTCTTCCTAACTTTCTGTTTGGGAAATTAATGCAAGAATTCTGTTCTAGGATGCCTTTATTAAAACACTTACACAGCACTGTCTTGAGCTGCTATCTAGAAACTTGAGAAATTAGGAAACACCATCTGAGCAACACTTAGCTAATAAAATGCAATTAATTAGACATATGGCCTTAAACCAGCAGAACTTCCATGGAATGACAGGGAAAAAAGGGAAATAATACAAAAGATGCATTTGAGAAATGTGAATATTCTTCAATATAGGCACTTTGGAATAGTCAGGTGTAACTGACTTGCTCCTCGTCTTCGTTGCTTGATTTCCCACACTGCAAATGTTAGTTTACTCCTGATCTCTTTCTTTGCAGCAAACAACTAGATTGATTTGAAGCGTAGCTTGGGTATAGTTCTTACTCCAGAGATGTTTTCCCTAGGGCAGTGTGCTCGTATTGCACTGTACCATCCTCCAGTGCCCAGTGAATGAACTTGAAGTTGTAATACCCTGCTATTGACTGCTTCTACTTCCAGTGTTTCACAGTACTGACATGGATCTTACAATACCCTGCTCCACTAACCATTGCTATTACCCTGGTTTTTTACCTTTTGCTCTTGACTGTCTTGAATGAACCTGATAAGCAGCAGGCATGTGAGGAAGACAATGATGACAGCCGTTAAAACAAATTTGTTGAGAAGGGTGGCAGCAAGAATGCTCATACTAGCAGTTGTGTGTCCAATCCCACAGATGATAAGCTTGAAAATCCTTGTATTGGGTATAAGGACCCACACTGGAGCAGTTCATGAAGGACTGCAGCCTGTGGGAAGGAGTCAAGCTGGGACAAAGAAAAAGTGAGAAGAGAAAGGAGCAGCAGAGAGGAACAGCTATGGACTGACCAAACTGTTATGAACCTACTACAGTCATTGCTCATTCCCCTGTGCCACTTGGGGTGGCAGAGGGAGGCGGTGGGAGATTTGGGAAAGAAGGAGAGAAATTGAGCCTGGGAAAATGGAGTAGGTTGGGGGGAATTTGTTTTATTTTTTTCCTTGTTTCTCACCATCCAACTCTATTTTAATTGGCAATGAATTAAATCAAATTGTCCCAAAGTCAGAACTTTTTTTCCCATAATGGTAACTGGTAAGTTATCTTCCTGTCTTTTTCTTGACCGAGGAGCTTTAGCAGCTTATTTTGTCCCCTGTCCTGCTGTAAAGGAGTGAGAGCATGACTGGGTGAGCATCTGGCAGCCAGACTTATTTATTAAAATAAAAATTCTTATTATACATCAGATCTTTCCGTGTAGTCTCATTATTCAGCAAAACTGACTCAAAAATGCTATCTTGTTTCTCAGTGACTGATCTGAAAACTCACCACTGAAATCCTATCCTCAGCTGCAACTCATAGGATTTGTTCTCTAATGTATATTAGCGTTTCCCATAACGATACCATTCCTTCTGCATTTTCTTTGCCTATTGAAATTAGAGAATGTTGTTCATATCCAGTTTGATCTGTAGATCAGACTGCCAGCTGTTCTCAAGTTTCCAGTTATAAGAGCTTCCAGCTATTTTGATTCTTGCTATTTCCTCTAATTTTCTTATATTTGCCAAATCATTATATGTCAATACTATTCTGTCATTTCAACATTTAGTCTGTCTTTTAACACCCATATTCCATGATTATTACCTCACCGTATTTCGGTTACCTTAATAATTCCTTCTATTAGATTGTGCACCAACACTTGAAATAATCCAACTAGCTCCTTGAGCTCTTCTCATCAGTGAAAAAAACATTTGCATGATCTTCTACAAAACTTGTTTCTTCTTCCCTTTAAACAAAAAAAAAAATCAGCTCTTTTCTTTACTCTGTTTTCTAAGTTACTACTCACCCATTTCTTACATTGCTTCTCCTTGCTTTCCTACTGATACCTACTGATATTTATGTGTTCCAGCATCTCCTCTATTTTTCAGGTGTGGAGGTCACACAGAGGCCGCCAGAGCTTTTTCTTTTCAGAGGCAAATAATTTCTGCGTCTACTCTGGCAAAAGCCTCTCAACTTTTCTTTAAAAAGTCACGTAGGCCTGTATTTTCCTGATGTTGAGGTGACTCTCTTGCCACCTCTCTCATTTCCTCCTGCTCCCTTCAGTCCTTTCTCAAAACTTTCTGCATGTTACTCTCCTTCCTTCTAGCGCTGGGCCTCCTGAGGCTTCCCTTTAAAGAAATGAAATGAAAAGAAAGTGACAAATGCCAATCAGAAACACCCACAAATAGATATACAGTGATCACTGCGTTGTATTCTTCATGTTTTTCTGCCTGCTGCCGCTGGCCCACAGGAAGATACATTCTCTGGCATTTACTTAAATTCTTAGTTGCTGAATAGGGAAAGTTTCGTGAACTGCAAATGATCCTTTCCCCTGGGGACAAGTCTTGCAAAGCACTGTAATGCTAATAGCAATCAGTCTAGAGAGAGCAGAACCTGCCAGCCTTCTAGGAGCAGTAGGCAGCTCAGCATAGATCATTTCCACATAGTTCTTGGTTTATCAGCCAGCAGAACCCACCTTCAGACTGGGACTCACCCCAGCCTCACTCAGTTATGCACTCTGAGGAGCTTGCAGCCTGAGGGAATCTCCACAGGCATAAGCCTGTATCTACATAATCTTACTGCTCATGCAAAGAGCAGCTGTACTCCTTTGATTAGTTCAGGCCAGCTATCTGTTGAGCCACTCTGTAGGTGTCAGTTTCATTTTCTTAAATTGCTGGCTGTTTCCTGATTGCATGGCTTGGTACTGTGTTTCCCTGAGCTGTGTTGTGAGTGCATGACAACCATTCCTTCCCTGCACCAACATTTAACGGATGGCTCTTAACCTGTGGTTCCCCAGCAGCTTGTGATCTCGGCGGGTTTTAAAGCAGTGTCATCCTTCCCCCATTTCTGCCCATTCTCTTGCACTGTCTGATTGAGTGGTGAGCTTGTCCAAGGAACTGAAGCGCACTGTTATATATGTCTGTTTAGTCTATGGACAGACTAGATCTGGTCAGCTTTCTGTGAGGTCGCTTGAGCTCCTTACTAGCACGGGCCAGACCACACCAGTGAAAGGGGTGGAAGGTGCTGTAAAAACACAGACTTTTATGGATGTGTGCATTTGCAGGCTACCGAAATCTACACAAACAACAGCTGAAATTGTTATGCATATTCTTTTGTGTTCTGCAATGTTAAAGAACGGGAAGGAAGGCTCTACCAGGAAACTGCAAAACGGCTCTGATTGATAGCTCCTAACTTGCTCTTTGCTGTTGTCTTTTTTATGGTAACTGTCTGCTCAAAAGGCTTGGGCATTGTGATCCCAAACCTGCTTAGCTACCTCCCTAGGAAATACACAGCTCCTTTCCCACCCTCACAATTCCCCTCTTTGTTTATGCCTTTTGTTATAAAATTATACACCACAGCCCTTATTCATCTTCCTTGAGGTGGAACTCCTAAGCAGATTATATCCTTGCCTGATGAAGTTAGAGCAAAGCCATTTCTTGCGTACTCTTTTTTTTTACTGGTTTCCTAAACACACATAGTTGACAACTGGCACTCTGCGCGCCCTTCCTGTGCTGGCATGGAGATGGGTGCTGAAGCTCAGTAGTATTTTTGTGAGGGTACATACTGCTATGACTGCAGGTTGTGCAAAGCTAGGTGAATCAGCTAGCTTGAGTCCTGGTAGCAGTGCGGACAGGCAGCAAGGAGCCTTGAGGGGCTGGACCCCAATGGATGTTACTCAGGCTACCCCCGAGCTGTGTGGCCAGCACTGAACACCCATGTCCGAGGCACTTGGGGAGTCAAAGAATTGGAGGAAGCTGGACTGCCAGGTGTTACGAGGGAATGAACTGGCAGGCCTCTCAGAGGACCCAAGCTATTTGATCTAGAATAGAATAGAATAGACTTGAATAGACTATTTCAGTTGGAAGAGACCTACAACAATCATCTAGTCCAACTGCCTGACCAATTCAGGGTTGATCAAAAGTTAAAGCGTGTTATTAAGGGCATTGTCCAAATGCCTCTTAAACACTGACAGGCATTGGCCACCTCTCTAGAAAGCCTGTTGCAGTGTTTGACCACTGTCTCGGTAAAGAAATGCTTCGTAATGTCCGGTCTGAACCTCCCCTGGTGCAGCTTCGAACCATTCCCACGCGTCCTGTCACTGGATACCTGGGAGAAAAGCTCAGCACCTCCCTCTCCACTCCTCAGGATGCTGTAGAGAGCAACGAGGTCACCCCTCAGCCTCCTTTTCTCCAAACTAGACAACCCCAAAGTCCTTAGCCGCTCCTCATAGGACATGCCTTCCAGCCCTTTCACCAGCTTTGTTGCCCTCCTACATAAATTAAGTAGGTATTTCCTTTTCCTTATCTTATTAGAGATGGAGAAAAAGTAATCACAGCCCTTTTTGTTAGAAGAACTTTTTGTACATACTGGAAGACTTATTTCATCTTTCTTCCTATCTTTTCCCACTAAGTGAAAACATTTTTTAGGACTTTTCTAAACTTTTTTTCTCATTTATGTTGCTTCTCATAGGCTTTCCTCGTTTGGCTGTATCTTTCAGACACACTTGCAAAGAATTTCAAATGAACCCAGTTTTCTAACTGTCCTAGCCTGCTGTTTCAAACAGTGATCTGGAATATTTGATTGTTGGAATGTTCTGTACTTTTAGATACAACTCGTGGATGGGACTAAGCATGACAGGCTTAAAGGACTTGGAAAGTGCTTGAAAGCCAGATTTTGAATTGAATATGATTTGATAAATAGAAAAAATCAGCAAGGTGAAATTAAAGAGGAAAGGGTAGCTCTAAGGAAAACACGTGAATGATGTCCAACACAATTTTGGTTTTCTCCCTGGTAAGCTTTTGTTTTGACATAGCCAAACAACCTTATCCATTTACTATTAAGATGGAAAAAAGTTATATAGAAGCTACTTTTTAGAACTACAGGAAATATAAAAGATGTACCTTGGTGAAAATGTCAGTGCTGACATTACTTTTCTAAAAAAGAACGTGTTCATTTTTGGTCGGCTATGCTATTGTATCGAGGTGCTCTAGTTTGGAAGCCCCACCCTAATATTTCTACATTAAATTATATCTGAGTTATGAGATCCACTGTGACCAGCGGCTTTGTACTTTGCCCTGGAACGCAGCACATAGCCTGAAGAGATACGTGCGTATTATCTTTCTAGGTGGAGCAGGATTTCCAACCCGTTGATATTTGTATTGCATGTTTAACTGAACTGTGATGTAAATTTATACTTGAACGGACTCCTTAGATATCTAATCTTGTATTTGTCTTCTTGTCTATTGTTTATTTACCACAGATTCTAATCAAGACACGATCCTTTGCTTTTTTCCTCATTATTTTAATGACACAGCACAACTGTCACTTTGCATCTCAAGGCCGCATCAGTTGCGTTGCTTACAATGTGATTCCTTTATATCTGTCTGTGAAGTGTTTTGAAACTTTTGCTGCAGTTCTGTTTCTCTCTAGAAAAGCCTTACAGCTTCCACAGAAAAGCAGCAAGGGAGCAGGCGTTCTACTCTGTAGGAGCTGGGCTCGTTTCATACACTCAGGAGTCTTTATGAAGAACTATCTGTTGTTTCTGTATAGACTGACATGGACTGTTAAGTTGTTAGCCAGTGACATTTTAATGTTTTTAAGAGATGCTTATGAACAACATTTTGCAATTTTTGACATGGGATTAGAGAACATGCTCAAAAACACAGAGTGACTTACTGTTCAGGGGCATTCTAATACAATGGCATTAAAAAAATGTTTTGTTAGCTGCAAAAATATTCTCAACACAGCCATTTAGCTACCTAGAAAGTAGTTGTTATAAATCAGGAAGCCTCTTATAGGAGACAGGATTGAAGAATCAGCCCCCCTTCAAATGTACAAGTCATCTGGGACATGCTCAATTCGTATGTCTGTCAGAAAAAGTTAGTGTTTGATAGCATTAGCTTCTTTCACTTTCTCCTTCTCCCTGTCCCAAGCACAGTTACCCAGAATGTCCTGTCATCTCCTGTGAGAAGCCATTGCCCTCTAGCTCCCGAAAGGTGTATGATACAGATGCATTGATAGCAGTGTGGTGGCAGATTTCTGAAAGAATTGTGCTGACACTGAAGAAAGTCCACAGAAAATATGATTGTATTTTGTCTGAGTAAGGCAAGAAGAAATAAAAAAGAATTAAGCTACTTAAAACAAAAAAGTTTTTTAATGCAAGTTTATAAAACAATGAGGTCTTTTTCAAGGTTCATCTTTCTACAGGTAAACATGGAGGTACATGCATAGTGCTGTGCTTGTATTTTGCCTTCATAGCTAGCTTAGCTGGCCATACATGTTTCAAGGAGGTGGTTAATGGAAGCATACATTCTCTTTACATGAACTCATTGTGTTGTAACTGCTAGTGTCATTTTTGCTGAGAGCTACCTACTAATCAATCATCTCCTTCCCTGTGCTCATAGAATCACAGCACAGCTGCAGCTGGAAAGCACTTCTGGAGATCATCTAGTCCAACTCCTGCTCAAAGCAGGGTGTTAGGAAAATCTCATTCCCTAACTGTTACACGGGTTAATCTTTATAGTATAAATCATATTAACTTTCTTTAAAAAATATATGTAGTTTACATTGTATACTGAATAGCCATGCTTAAGCAAGCAAACTAAAAGACCCCAGCTCATTATAAGGAGAAGGACAGCCTAGTCCTTCAGATAAGGACTTTGCTTCTCAGAATCTTAAAAGCTGTCCATCAAGGATAAAATATACCCCTGTACAACCAAGATAGTGCCAGCATCCTAGTCCCTCTAACATGACTTTGAAACCCTCCCATTTTCTGTCGTTGTAGATAAGTAACTATGCAAGACTGACTCCCGGGCTGTATGACCAATAGAGAAGCAGGTGGATGATGACACCATAGAAATAGAGTTGCTTTGCAAAGTTTTACTATGATTAGTAAATGGTAGCATGTGTTTACTAACTAGCAATTAGTCAAATCATGTTGCACCTGAAGGCTTGAAATGCTTGTAAAACTACATTTGGGGTGCCCCAATTTGGATGGAACACCTCATGTGCATGAATAGAAGATTTACTCTTGTAGTTCTGCGCCTTGCATCCTAGCCTCTCTCCTTAGTGTGGGCTAGTTGCAAATTTTTGTAACGAGGGTCAGCTACATGAGGTTGCCCTGGACTGCGTCCAGTGGGATTTACAATGTCTCCAAGAATGTAGACTCTGCAGTCTCCCTGGGCAGCCAGTATTTAGTGTGTGACCATATTGGCAGTAAAAAAGATTTTTCTTATATTCATACAGAATTTATTGTGTTTCAGTTTGTGCCCATTGCCTCTTGTCCTGTCACTGGGCACCACTGAAAAGAGCCTGGCTTTGTCTTCTTTGCACCCCCTTTTCAGGTATTTATAAACATTGACAAGACCCCCCTGAGTCTTCTCTTCTTCAGGCTGAACAGTCCCAGCTCTCTCAAATCATCTTTGTATGTCAGATGATCCTTCACCATCATTGTGGGCCTTTGCTGGATTTGTTCCAGCACGTCCATATCTTGTGCTGGGAAGCCTAGCACTGGACCCAACACCCCAGATGTGTCTCATCAGTGCTGAGTAGAGGGGAAGGATCACCTCCCTTGACCTGATGGAAACGGTCCTCCTAATGCCACCCAGGATACCGTTGGCCTTCTTGATATTGCTGTTGTCTTAATAAGATTGTGGAATATTAGTCTGTTGCCCTGTAAGAACGGGTTAATGTTTCCAAGCCATAACGAAGTGTAAGATGGAGCATTCTCACATAAGCAGTGGTGAAAGTTCGAAGTGACATTCTTCAGTATTCTTACAAATTGCCTTTAAGATATGTAGTAAGAAAAGACCAAGTACTACACACCACCTTGTGATTTGGTACAAGTGCCTGGAGTTGCTCTGGCTGCTGTTGCTGCTCCTACACTCTGCTTCCAGTTATGGTTTATCTTCCCTACCTTTGATCTCAAGTTCGCAGCCTCACTTCATCAAAGGAAGTCATTCATTCTTCACCCTCATGGGTGGACAAATGAAAAGGCAGAATTCTCCACCAAAGGGAATGAGAAGAAAACATGACAGAACTTTTTCAAATGTTTTCCCCACACGTTTCAAGGTTTGAACATACTACATTCTCATTATCACCATCTCACACTTGAACAGCCCGATGTATACATCATCTAGTTTAATGGACAAACTCTCCATTGGTTTTGGTAAGATTTGGAATAGATCTTACATCAATAGACAAAAGCTTATCAATCTCCTTTGAATGCGATAGTACCAGTGAGAAAAAGGCAAGAATCCAGTATGAAAAGGTTAGCTTTTTAATGCATTAAAATTCAGTGACATTTGAGAGCTGTTCTTTCCCCACAGTTTGTTGTATTTATACTGCTATCAAAAGCAGCTAAATGCACTGTGCAAATTTTGGAAGAATAGTTCCTGAAGTGTCCTTTTTTTTTCTGTAGGTTATTCTAATTCATTTTGTAATTCCCTTTTTCCCTGGCTGCAGCTAACTGACACCATCTAATAGCTGGCCCTGTGAAAATAATAATGAATTTTCCTGCAGGATTCAGACACTTGCTAGCAGAAGCTTACGGAAGGGTATTCCTCTATTTGTGAAGGGACTTGTAGCACACTGTCTGTTTAAATATGGTAAGATCGGCTTCGCTTGCACTGGAGAATTATAATTTCAATGTATAAATAGCTTGAACTTTCCGCAGCTTGCAGAAATTACTCGACTATTACTTGCTCTTCTAGTCAATGAGAAACAGGCTCTTCGGCAGCAAACAGAAAACCAGTCCAAACACAAAGGAAACAGAATTTAATAAGAACACTTTATTTGGTACAATATACATATGTACATTTAAAAAATATAACTACCTAACTGATTGGTTTCTATGTTTGTAAATTAAAAGATAATGTTACATTAAAAGAGTTACAAGAATTATTTTATTTTAACCTCCAAATGTATTTTGCAATCTGACATATTGCATTTATTACTTTTCATGCCAATACGGAGACCTTCTCTTGTAAAAGTCAACCCCAATGACAAACTCCCATAGGCATTTTTTTGCCATTTTTAAAATAAAACAAGCATGGGAGGCATCTTGGGCCTCATTCCTCCCTCTGCCTCCCATCCATTATTGTAATAAGACAGATAGGTCTATACTACAATTTTTAAGCTGTCCCTTTGTCTTTTGTATTCACAAACAAGGGGGGAAATGTAAGGAATAAAAAAACCTCATATTTTTCAAGAAACTATTCATTCAAAAGAAGAAAAAAATTAAAAAATGGGCAATTTGGAGCACCTGAAGGAAAAGGATTGTCAGTCTGAAGAGAAATTTCTATTTCAAGAAAAGCTGGCGTAAGCCTTTGCCATTCTTGGAGTTGTTGGCATTTCCTTTCAATATATAATAAATAAGTCACTTTTGTGTTTTCAGCTGCTTTGGTTTCTTGTTCCCATGTCTTCATATACATCTAGGAAAGAACATATATATATGTGTGTTTATATATATATATAAACAGTTGTCCACAATGTTGCCTTTCTTCTCTTTAAAAAACACTGTTGTAAACATATGAACAAATGAGCAGTTCTGAACACGAAAGTAAAATGGTTCTTCAGCCTGAATGACAGCTCCAGGGTCATATTTGTAACACACTGATATTTGACTGAATTTTTAGTATTCATAAGAGCTCTAGTTTTGAAAAGGTAAGACAGGTCTGAGCCATAAATAAAATGACTAATATAGCACTCTGCATTGCTGCTTTTTCAGTACAGATAAAAATTTTAAGTAGCCCACACATTATCAGCAATAATGTACCAAAGCACCTGCTATAGTAACGCTAGGCTTAGTCAGTGTAGTCTGCAGTACAAAGCCCGTGCTGAAATTCCTGGCACGGATTTGCATCCTCATTGCTCTTCAGCAGTTGGCAGAGCAGAAATTTGTGAAATGGTTAATGCTTGATCTGAGAGAAACAGTGCATATGAGAGGAGAGGGAGACAATGCAAATTTATCTGCATTTGAAGTCAAAACGAAACGTAAGTTAGAAACAGTTTCTGCTTGCAGAAGTGTTGTGAGCTGTCAGTGCTTATGTATAAAAACCAGCTAAACTTCTTGTTCATTAGTTTTTGCAGTCATTTTCGGATTTCTTTCATATGTGGAAGAGCCCATTGTCCAGTTTGTCACAGGATTTAGATTTAGTTTAAAAAATGTGCGGGGGTCACTAGAAAAAATTGGCTTAAAAGAGTGTCTTTAATTAAATAGTTGAATATGTCACATATGTCATTCAACATACTGTGAGTGTGGAGCCCACAGATGAAGCAGAACGGTTTCCTCAAAAACTGATCTCATGTTCTCCCTTTGATTCTTTGGAGGAGCAGGGGAGACAAACGTCCAAGAGTGTTGTGAAGAATGACTCAAACCTCCGAAAGAGTGTTGTGAAGACTGACTAACATCACCATACGAATGTAAAAGCGCAAAGCCAGCTATCGTCCCAGCTCATTTTTTGACTCCGACTAGATTATGAATCCGTAAGTCCAAACCCAAGAGAGTCTAAGAGCTTGATTACTTTCCAGCAGTATTCTTACTTTTTAAGAGCTGGGGCACATCTGAACTTTTTGTAATTATTCAGAGCTTGAGAGGCACACGTGCACATGTGGATGAATGGATGAAAGGGCCAATATAAGCATAAGGAAAAGTGTAAGAAAAAAGCTATTCTGAGAGTGTTAGGCATTGGCTAGTCCATAAATTTGCTGGTGCTGTCACTGAGATTTCTAATGGCAAGAGAGAGAACATCCGCTAACAATGTAGAAGTTAGATTCAGAGAGGATTTGAAAGAATCTCAGACTGTAAATCTGAGAATGAAACAATATCTTTGACTTATTTTTCCTTGCACATTGATTCTAATAAATTTATGAAATGACAGCAGTTCCAGTTAGAACCACTGGGAATAAAAGTGAAAGGATTATTTTACCAACAAATCTGTCTGGCTCCCATAACATCCGTTCTTTTGTTTTGCACAAAGAGAAATTCCTGCCGTAACCAGACTGCAGGCAATTTCTGTATCATTCTTCCCATGAACGTTGCTGATTACTGTACAGATGGCTGCATACCAAGTCCGTGGGATCTATCCATAAACAATCATTACTTGGCACTACAGGAGTTTGGAATTGCTTTCCCAGCTCCATTCCCTGTTCTGTGGTTTTTTGCTTTTTCCTTATACTGAATGCTAAAGAATCCTGCTGCAAGTACCTGTATTGACTTAGTTGTCCTTTCTTATTTACCACTAAGAGTGCTCCTTTGTGGCAGGTCAGGAATTTTGGAAAATTAATTATTTAAAGTGGTCTCTCTAATCTGAGTAGTTTACCCATTATCACGTTTAGCAGATTTTGTTAGTGAAAACTTTGTTCCTACATTTCTTTTTAAAAATCTTAATACATGAAAAAGGCAGCAAAATGGGTTTATGCAAATGAGTACTTTACAACTACAGAATATGTTTTGAGAAGTTTAAGTTGAAATCTGAAATGTCACAAAGTTCAAGTTACCTTTTCTTTGAATTTATTCCTTTTTTATAGGGGTCATATATCAGTGAGATAGAAGTAAGAAAAAATATACTTTATGAAGGCTGTTTTTTACATTTGGTTTAAAAAATCATCTTAAGGTTCAAAGTGAGTTACTCCAAACAGAACAAAAATGTAATTAGTAATTCATTACTGCTTTCTCACTGATCAGCTTGCTTTTACAAACATGGTTGCGTGTTTACATACATAATTTGGACACACAGTTGAAGCTGTAACCTGCACAAAATTTTTAGTAGTGTAAGCACTGAATGCTAATGCAGTCACATAAACATTGTGATTACTCAGCCAGCGGATTAATATATTGGTAAGAGGGCATATTTTCTATTTCAACCATAAAAGAAACAGAACACATGAAAACATGGAAAATGTGATTTAATAGGCTTGTTACCAAATAAAGTCTTGTGTGCTGTTCTTAATTTCTGAGAAAGACTGTCGATATTCACAACAGATTTATGGCAGCTATACTGCAATTACAGAAACTTTACAGTGTATTCACTCTTCTTATGCCAAGAAGTGCTACGAAGCAGGCGATTTGAACACAACCAGGACTACCAGCCACTAACTGCATAAGCACAATGTGCGGGGGTCTCTCTGGTATTTAACTCAGGAAAAGTGTTTCTGTGGAGTTCCTAGCTAGGGTATCACAGTACAAGAATTGTTTTGCTCCAAATCTTTATCTAAGATACACGTTAAGACATTTGTTACTCAGGTAACTAAGCATTGTCTGTTAATATTTCAGTGACCACTGAAAAAAACCACTGGTCATTGATCAGTTGACCAGTTTCAGCATTACAAACCCCACCCCCACCCCGCCAAGTCTACTTGGCACGCGGCTGGCAGGTCTGGAAGCTATGCTGCCAGTTAAACTGCTTTGAATGAAAATTTAACCTGCTCAGTGGGAAGTGCTGAGATTTCAGTGCTGTGAAACTATAGCCATCTTAAAACATTTGGGCACTTTCATTTGAAATCGTGTTTGAAGATGTTATCTTTTGCTTTTCACACTTAGGCAAAACTGGCATGATGAAACAGCAGACTGGATTCTTTAGGAAAAGAGAGGGATTGGATAGGAAATGGTGGAGGAATTGATGTAGCTTACACCTGTTTTCCTTCCTTACCCCTCTCGCTGGACTCAAACACCAGCTACCAAAATGTAAATTGTTCTGGATGCAAAAGTATTTGCCTTTCGGCTACCACATGGGCACACGCAGACTTTAACTTACTGTTGATGGTCTTGTTGCAGCTGCTCAGGAATATGCTGAATAACTTCATAAACTGTACTAAGCATATCCTGGCCTGGGACAAAGTCAGAGCCAGAAACAGTTTGACTTGAAACCTAAAAGTAGCAAAGAGTATTCCTGCTGTAAGTACAAATGGGAAAAGATTCAACAGAAATTAAACTGATAACGTAACTTGCCATTTTTTGTAACTTTTCCCGACCCCTTTTTTCTTTTTTTTCCCGACCCCCCCTTTGTGTGTGGATTTAACAGTTCATCTCTATTAGCCTATATTTCATTTTGAGTTAGTTTTCATCACATTTATAGTAAGGCAAGCAATAGTTTCAAATTCAGTTAGGATCTCAGCAGATTTAGGATGGAGCTCTTGCATTTACTATAGCAAATATTTTATACTAGTGTGCTACAAGTCAAGGAAGGAACATTTAACAAAGAAAGAACCAGGAGAACAGATAGTAAAAAAGGAGAAAATATTCAGGGAAAGGGTGCAGCATAAAACTCCCACTAGCAAATCAAAGAGAGGGAACGGCAAGAAATTTCCATAAAAGAAGTAATAATGAATTTGTTCAATATGTTAAACATACAAATCTGCTCTTACATCAACACAATACCTAGACTCCCCATCAATCAGGAATGCTCAGTCTTTCTGCCTATACCCAACCACCAGTTCTTCATTATCTCTTCTTTCTTATTTTTCCCTTCTTCTGCTAACTAAACTAAACTTCACTAAAATGAATCAGTGGCTCAAACGCTGACTTTATCTGCAATGCCATAAATCTGAGTAACCAGTGGAGTTTCTCCTGTTTATTGAAATTTTACTGGAAATTAGAATAGATTTCATTGCTTATACATCCATTCTGTTGTCCTTGTCACCTCTCTCTCCCTCATGACCCACTAAGGCCCCAGTTCTGCAAGAATGTGACTTTGTGATATGATCTGCTTAAAGGATACCATAGTGTGCCTAAGGCTGTGATGATTTAGGGCCTGATCTCTGTACTTAATAAGCCTCCTACGATCACTAACTTTCACAGATACAGTTTGGCTCCTCTGTTTTCTAAAAGGCTTTTGTCTCAGCTGCTGTAGAAGTCTGTCCTCTCCACTAACATTTATGATAGCACTCCAGCCCTAGAAATGTCTATTTCAATCATCTAACTCCAGTAGAGAAAAGGTTTTATTAATCTGTGACTGTTTTTTGCTAATACATCACGTGTTATGAGAACTAATCATAATAACAAAATAGGTGTGACTGTTGATGTGACCCTGTGTGATCATGTTTTGAGAGCTCTCTGTTACCTGACCATACTGATGCTTGCCAAAGGTACAAGATTGTATTGCCAGAAATTTTCCCTAGCAAAGGGAAAGTGCTGCTTCTGCTTCCTCCCAGTTTCAGCCTGTTGTCTCTAAATTTTGTGGCCCATTTCTCCTTCGTCTTTTCACACCACAACAGAATGATCTCCAACTGCTATAGAGTAATGTCAGCAAAGCCACAGTGAGATTATTACAGAGAAATAGAAACAGAGAAAATAACATATGTAGTAGGATTTTTTTCTGCTAGCAAAGTTCCTGTGCTTAAGTTCTTCTCTGCAATACATGAAGCTAACAAAATAATTCTTGTGAAATATAGCTGAGATTTAATTTGCATATTTTACAATCTGCATATTTGCAGATTTTACAATTTATTTGCATATTTTACATTTTGCATGTTTTACAACCAAAACTTTAAATATCCCGCTGAGGCTTTTCTGCGCTGCCGAAGTTGTATGTTGCATGAGCAGCAGTATTAGGGCCAAGCGAGAAAACAGTTAATTTGCTTGTGTGACTCAAGTGGTTCAGTGCTACCCATCTACCCAACACTACTAATGTTCTTCTAATGTAGGGTAACTGAACGGAGATTGTTGTCATTACAGCTTGGTTAGTTCCTTACTGCACTGTGTTGATACAAGTACTGAAGTAGTAACACAGTAAAGAAAGAGTAAGTACTGGGTAAACAATAGCCATGAACATGGTGTCATACAGACATCGGTAAAAAGCAACAGAAGCAAAATGACAGAAGGATTCTAGTACAGATATTTAGTACACTTTAAGAAACAGAAAAGAAACCATCAATTTATGATGTAAAATCACATACCCTAGAACCACTGGCAAAATCAGGAATAGCGACAAATTCATATATCCCAAAATCATCCAAAGCACTTTCATGTCCTTAAAGTTAGAACAAACAAACATGAAAAAAGGTATCAAGATGTAACATATGTAAGTATGTAACACATGTAAACAGATGTAAGTAATGCCTGGCAAAGTAATTTAGCCTAATATTAAAAACACCGGAACATTTGTTGTTTGATCTGCTTTAAACCACTTCCCTGCCAAGCTCCTAAGCTGCCTTGGAGCAAGGCAGGGCAGCTGCACAGCTGGTGTGCACAGTGCTCAGCTACCGGACCAAGCGAGGAGCCTCTTGCTAGCCTCAGTAACAGTTTTGGTAGAGCCACTGAGACTCTCTTGGCTGGAAGGCTAAATGGACCGATTTACTTTCATTTCCCATAGAAAAGAGGTCCAGTCCATAAGCTCAGTGCATCTACACTGTAGTGAGGCAGTACCACCTGGATCTCGTATGATGCTGAGAACACAATAATGGAACATGAACCTAACAGGTGCTGCATTATTATACCAGTTGACAGATTGTATCTAGGACTTCAGATACAACTTGCAGTTAGGGACACTCTTTCTCTACCCTCCCACTGTCCAGGAGATCTGAGGCTCTTGGGCATCACTCCACAGCAGAGGCTGCAGCACTAAAGACAGTCCTGAGATTCTCTCCTCCAACACCACTTGCTGGGGTGAAGGACCCTCTGTGCTCAAGTGACTTTTTCTTGCCTTCCTAATCTTCACATACTTCCCTATCCTTTCACATGTAGCAGTTCATGGGCTGCTCTGATGCTTTGGTAGAAAGGGATGGGAATAAAAGTGCTACCCTTCCAAAGGATAGCTGGTCTCCTGCCCAGGATGATGTGGGAAGGATTGTGGAGGGAAAAGAGGCAGTGACAAAAACATACTGGCTGCTGTGACATGGAGACAGGCAGTACAGAATCTGGTAGAGGCTAACATACATATACTGTAATGCCATATTATCATCTCACGATTTTGGTTTCAGTTGGTGCCATGAACATTTAGAAGTGTGATCCTCCCACAGCATATCACCTCTCACTGCTATCCCATAATAACGTTAATTTATTTCATATCAGTGAGAACACTGGAACACAGGTGATTCTAATCCCAGAATCCTGGGATTAACAGCTAGAATTCAAGCCAACAGGATACATACCACTGTGAACTCGAGGCATGAGCTAAACCCCTGCTGACCTATTGTCGTTTTGCTTTTATCTTAATTAAGCTAAAAACGAGGTAGGTGTACAACCCAAGTTAAAACCACATTTCCCTTCCCTTCCTTCTTACTTTTTGCATGTGGATATGCTAGTCTCTTGCAGGAATGGATTTTGACCTTATGCTCACACTTCTTTTATTAGCATTACCTGAAAATGTCTGTGCCTTTCTGTAATCAGCCTCTGGCCTAGAAAACATAAACATGTTTTTCAGTTTGATGTTATAAGCCAAAGAATGAAAATTAGTATGATAAAAAGCAATTCTCTTGATGGAAAGGACTTCAAGACCTAAGAATGATTTTTCTTTGTACCTGCTCTGCAGCTTCTGTTGTATCACTGAAAAGAAGAAAAAAAAGAAAAATCATTCTTTATGCTCTGGTGGTCCAAAAGAAGAGCTGGAGTGTGCTTAACTTTTACATACCTTTGTGTGGCTGATATCTTTTCCATATGAATAAAAAGGCGATAGCGAGGATCAAAAATAATGAAATTCCCGTTATTACTGCAAGAGATGACAAAGATTTTCCTTTCTGGGCCAGCTTTTCCAGTCCTGTGACAAAGAAGATGAGTACTGTGTTTAGTCTCTTGTTCCGTACAATGTGCTACAATGACACTGAAAAATACATGTTTTGAAATTCATCTGAAGCTAGTAAACCTGCACAGAGACACAAAATAGATACAAAATCTGGGTTCTTGTGAATCGGTAATATTTTTTTTCCCTACAAGTCTCCTGAACTGAAAAAGCAATGATATGCATATCAGAAATGAGTCCAGAATAAAATGGTACTGAGAGCTAAATGAAGGACAGTAAACATAATCCACGAATTACAGCATCACAAAAGTAGATGAATATTTTAATTGTAGGCATAGAGACACCAAAATACCAAGAAATAAGGTGACAATTAGGTGAGCAGTTTGTGCTAGATGGGAGGGAAATCCTCCTAGCTGTGGGAGATGTAGAGCAGGAGGGAACAACCGAACTATTGTATTTTTTCTAAAGATTTTCAGATCACTGACATCCTGATTGTTTATCAAATTCCATCAGAAGCCAATAAATTATGTGTGTTTGTATTCACATCTAAATATACCCAAAGCATTTCTTTCCTTTGCTCAGATCTTTTGCTGAGACATGCATTAGCAGCAGTTTTCCAGCAGGATTTACTGATACAACACAAACACAATATATATATAATTACATATGCAAAAGCACGTGGAAAACATTTGCATAGAATTTGCAAAGACAGGAATGTGAAAGTTAGGAAATGCCGGACATGGTCACTTGTGCACCCTTAATTTCCTCCTTTTGCTCTGAATTCTGTAGAATTCATGTAATTAAAGGCCACATTACAATCCAAACAGGTAAATTAATGCTGCATATTTGTCAGTGCCAGTGTTATTAATACAATTCAAATGTGTATTATTTAGCAGGACGTGTTTCCCGTACTTCGATGACCTCCTGTGCAGAGAGCTAGCATTGCCTACATCTACTTACACCTCCATGTAATTCACTGGCATTGTGCTGGCTGTATGTGCAGCAGCTATCATAAAGATTAAATATGTGGATTTCAAACCAGATGCATCCTGAAGATATGGGAAAATAAATCACTGCAATTTCACCATATTTCTTTCACAGGCTTCCTCACAAAAGAACCCCAAGTGCTGGAGAATCAGCTGAGTTCTTAAAAATGTTCTTTAAAATCAATAATTTCATATTTAGACTCAATAAATCTTATCTCCACAGGCATACGGGGCAGAAAACAAAGGTGTGCTCTTTGTGTGCGTTGAACACACTCAAGTTGACTCAACTTGAGAATTGAGCAATGACTTGTGTACATAATGAGATACATCCTCTTATTTTAAGATCTAACTAGTCTTGGCTAAAACAGGGTAACAGCTTAGTGCAATCACTGATATAATTGTAACTTATTGATATAATTGCTTTCTTGATGATTTTAAGCATTAATTAGGTAGCTGTTTATAGTGTCATATAGGTGTTTCAGTCCCATATGTGGCGAAGTTGCGTAAGGTCTTCTGAGACATCAGAGTTCCTGTCACCACTGAAAATGGGGTTTCCAGTTATTTTGAAAGGCACAGTGCAGGCTCTGTATCTAGGATCGTGGGGACAGGAAGATGGGATATGGAATAATATTCATAGCCTTTGCTTCGTATGTTTAATCAGTTGCAACCAGGGTTTAGCCTGAGCAGGATCTCTGAGGTTTAGCCTCGTGTGTGAATTCATACTGCTTACAATCAGTGCTGCACTGCATAGAGTAGGCTCGACATCTGGATTTAGTGCTATCTGAATAAATACCTATCAGGAAGAAAATGGCTATAGAGGGGGCAACTGATATTTTTCAATTTTTAAATACACAGGATAAAATGTTTTTAAAAGTTTTGTTTAGGCAAAATATTTGTAATTAGGAAGTGTATGTTTTTAAGTGCAACTAAACATGAAGCTGTGGAGTTTTCCCTTCTTTTCAGCCTTTGAAAGGAAATCTCAGTCGAATTTCTTAACGCTTATTGATGAATATTCACAGATATATCATAGCTTACATCAACTTCCTGGAGAAATGTCATGCTTACTTCTACTGACACATAATTCTGGTTGCATTTTCTTTCGCCACTAACCACAATGTTTGGTTTTAAAGTGCAGTATTGCCATTGTAAAATTGCAAGCCATCTTCCTTGCAGCATACTGAAAGCCATGGATTTGTGATGAATCCGTAAGTCAGTCTGAATGATGGACATCTGCTCTCTTTGTTTATCTGACTAACAAATGGCTGAGCTGTTTGTTCTGCACAGGAGAAATTGCTTTGTTAAATTTTCTAAAAGGCAATCTATTCTAGGTTGTTGAACATTAATAGCATACATTCCTTATCTGAAAATACTTGCATCGATCTGTATTAATAAGAGATATCAGACTTCCTCAATATCTTGTTCTTTGCTTTATGCTCCTGGAGATTTTCTGAAAAACTGCTTTGTTGCCGTTTAACACAATCTGATACAGGAACTGAGGTTATAACGTATGAGAAATAAAGGTGTGTGTTCAACAGAACTTAGGAGTCAATCCATAGATTCATAAATATGACGGTGAAAGAATTTTTACAAACAGATTGTAATAAAACCATTCATCATCATTATCATACACTGAACTAAGGTTTTATAATACCTAACTGCACTGGAAGAATATTGAAGACCTTCACTGCTGTGAGTCTGTCCCTGGTTACTTTAGTCAGTGATGTCTGCTCGAAACTGTCCCATGTACTGGTCACCTGGTGGCCCCAGGGCTCACAGCTCTGGAAAGCTGTGGGACAGTGAGCCTTGGACAAACTCTGCCCTTGGGAGGAAAGGCCCACCTTGGCATTCAGCAGATTTCCACATCATTCTCTCCATTCATCTTTACCATTTTTAAAGGCAAAAAGTAAGAAACAGAGTAAGAGACGTATAATTCTGCCACATTACTTGGTCATGAGGTTTGCCTACTGAAGAAGTTTTTCAGCTTGAGGGATAAAGTTCCAAATGGCCAAATATATTTTAGTGTCAAAGTCCCACAAAACTTCAGCATCTTAGTGGGTCTTGTCCCAAGCCGTGTCACACTGCAAGTAAAATCCAGATCCCACCGAATGGCCAAAATCCTCTTCACTACATTGTTAGCAAGACCTCATTTCTGATACGTATTTTTTCTCTAAGAATTATTTCCTTTTTCTGGGGTTGACACTCTGCTCAGACGTTACAGTCACAGCAATGAATTTATGTTCTTACCTACAGAAGTAATGATGACTGTGAAGTGAGTTTCATCTCGTTTTCCAGTCACGTTGTTGAAAGCACGGCACACGTAATCTATTGTCTTCTGGGCCACTTTATCAGATACAACTTCCAGATGGGGTCCGTATTTGATTATGTGAGTGGTATTGTCAGCCCTTTGAACCCATGAATAAGTATTTGGTGGATTTGAGTCTGCTGAGCAGTCGAACAGTATAACTTCCCCCACGTCAACTGTAAACACTGCCCCTATATTCAGACCTTTATCTGATTTAACTCTAACTCCATAAGGTCCATCTGCATTGGAAAAAAAGAAAACGCATTGGAAAAATGAAAATCAAAGTATATAATTAAACTTTAAATAGAAGCGTATCTCTAAACTGAAAATTTTTAAGCTAGACTAGCCTTTAGAATGACTGACATTTCAATCATTTCAATTGATAGGCTTTCAGTTCAATAACGATCTGTACTAGGCTACATACACTTAATACTGATCTAATTCACTGTTTAGGAAAAAAGCACAGGCCTATGCATTGTTCAGAATGATAAAGAGAACGAAAACTGAAAACAGTTGGAAAAGCTGTGAAGTAAAGGAGCAGGTCTTCTTCAGGGGCATATTTGACCCTTTCTAGTTAAATGCCAAACTTATTGGCATACGAAGCTTCTCTGCTCATTTAACCCTGAACAAATTAGCTATGAAATACACAAACACTCACTGTAATACTTTGCAGTATAATAAAAATTCGGGTAACAATCCTACAGGTATAATATGGAGTGGAGTGTGCCTTAAATAACTTCAGAAAAAGTTTCCCATAAATGACTGCTAAAATAAACTTTAACCTTTTCCCCACTTTAGTAGGCATCTACTATTTCAACATTTATGTTTCTTTCAAGAGTGAGCCCTTGTGCCAAAAGCAAGCTGTGTTTCTGCATATAGTTAGAAAAGACATATATTGTTTAAGAGTCATGTGTTCATTACTCAGAAAATTGAACTGTAATGTATTTTTAGGGTAATCTTCACAAGAAAAGGAGAAAGGAAACTATATTTAAATATGATAAGAATATTTCCCATGTTGCTTTTAACAGATCATTTCAGAACATGTGCTTTTTATATCTTTACATGTTAAAATATATTTTTACAGGGAAATAAGTATAGAAATTAATGTAGACAACAATAAAAATACGCCTTATTAAATTACTTTTTCCAGTCAAAAGAACTAATCATTTTAATGTTGCTAATTCCTCAAGGGCTTACATGCATAATCAAAAATGCACAGACCTAATATTGACAGAAGCCAAAAGAAGAAAAAAGTTCAGTAAAGCTGCTGACAAGTGCCCCACACAGAACGGCATAGCAAAAAGTCAGATCTCTAAGTCAATGTTATGCCCATTGTAGAGAGTGCAATCAAGTAATATTTCCACCATGCTATGGTTGTTTGGAAGCATTAGCATAATGAAGCTGGGTTTGAATGTGAAATTCCCTGCTACAGGGAAGTGGCACACTGGCACATTTCAGACTCTACTTCTCATGAGGAAATTCAGGCTGACGTTAGACGTTCCTCTAACATGCACAATTCTATTTATTGTCTTTTTTTTTTATGAGGCTGAGTTATTCTTCAAGAACACACAGGCAAACAGCATGCAGCACAAACAGGCCATTTTGTGTGTGCCTCCGGGTTCTTCTCTCTATTTGTGAAGAGAATGTAGGCTATCACACTGTGACCTCAGTTCAGTCCACTTTTAACCACATGTCCATATTTCACAACATAAACTTACCAACCTTTTTAGTTTTTCTCCTCATTTTTTAGCAGTAAGTTTTTTGCAGTCTCGTTTTAAGAAAGGGCCAACACCATACATAATATTTACTTGGGAAATGCAATACAGATTCACGTCAGCATGAATTAGCGCTGCTCCCACCTACGTGGCAGAGGCCACTCTGAAGTTTCAAGTTATTTTTTAAACTCTAGATGCTGGGCTACTTCTTCACAGGTTCAGTAGTTCCCGAGTCATTTCCTTTACTCAATCCAAGAGCCAGCTGACCCTGTAGTGAGGATTTCTGGGAACTGCAGACGGATCACCACTGCTTTGGCTGGGCTGACCTCACTTGGGCTGCACGTTTCTGTGGACCAGGAGCCCCCCAAGGACACGAGCCTCTCATGGGCACTTGCCCGTTATAGCTATTTACTTCCCTTTTTTCAGATGGGAAAGGAGAGGGAGGGATGTACTGAACTGCGACTTTTTAATAAATGAAAGTAAACCCCCTCATACACTACTTATAGGCAGGAACACTCTTTCTTTTACTTTTCAAAGCAATTCAGTGGTTCCTCCTATCCAATTCTTCTTTCTTAGAAGAATTAGCTTTTATTTTCGCTGATAATATAACCTTTGATACATGTAAACAGAGATTAATGGTAAGAATAGCTGACTGGTCTCTGTGCCCCCTCACTACAGGGGGAGATTTGCCACAGCCCGCAAAAGAAACAGAACTGAGTTCTGCTTTTTTATGAGTATCGTCACAGTGCAGCATAGACAGATAACACTAACGNAGCAGGAACACTCTTTTACTTTTCAAAGCAATTCAGTGGTTCCTTCTATCCAATTCTTCTTTCTTAGAAGAATTAGCTTTTATTTTCGCTGATAATATAACCTTTGATACATGTAAACAGAGATTAATGGTAAGAATAGCTGACTGGTCTCTGTGCCCCCTCATTACAGGGGGAGATTTGCCACAGCCCGCAAAAGAAACAGAACTGAGTTCTGCTTTTTTATGAGTATCGTCACAGTGCAGCATAGACAGATAACACTAACGACATAACTACACGTTTGGATGGAAGCTGCAAATCAAAAGAAACCATTATAAAAGCACTGATGCACACTGGCTGGGGAAGTATGTTTGAAAAAAGCAAAGAAAGGTTTTCTTAAGAAATAGTCAAATATTGGCAAAGTCTGAAATGTGGCATTCTGTGACGAAGTCAACACAAGTATCGGGCAATCCTTCTGCATTGCCTGGATCAGTCTCTTGCCTCTCCTGGGCATCACGTGCATCATCGAGATCCCTAAACACTTGGTAGCTGAGGGATATGCAGAACTTCAAGGATGATTCTGAAAAGCAGGTAATTAACCATTTCCTCTGTAGGACCAAATATATTCTAGCTTTGGGAAGTCCCAGGGAAGGAAGTCCCACTTAGTCTGTTAAATTCAACTTGGTCAACATATTAGAACCATTTCTGCTGCAGCCTCCAGGACAGCAGCTTCTTCCAGTTTTGGAATAATTTGTTTCTGGGTCACACTACTGCAATACGTATGTTCTGGAGTGCACGAACATCATAGCTAGTGGAGAAGCAGAATAAAACTAATGAGAAATGAAGAACAAACCACTTTTGATCCTCAGTAAAAAAACACAGTGATGGACGGCCTTCATGGATCCCTCAGCTGTACTTCTCCTTTCCAGTATCATTCTCAATAGAAACCTGCCTCTTGTCTCAGTAAAACCAGTTAACTAAATGACTTGTAAAATAATAAATCATCTGTTCTGAGTAACAGTTTACTGCTCTGTGGGAATATTTCCAATTGCTCCTATCACCACGAGACTGTTACAGTTTCCAAGCAGATGGCAGGTATTTACTGTGAGTGACCTTTTTTTAATCACCCCCAGTAACTCCCCCGCAGCAATGACATATGGCACATAGAGATCCCAGGGCCTGTTCTGGATTGTTATTGACAACTGGGAGCTGGGAGACAAACTACCTCTGCAGGCAGAGGTTGGACCGAATTGACTTCGTATAGCTCAGGAAGTAAAAACCCGATTCCCATCACTAACTTGGCTATGGAAAGTAGCACAAGTATTGCAGTCTTTCAGCATTGCATTGTTTTAATATTCTTTTCAAATGTTAAATTATGCAGAAAGAAAACCCCCAGTTCTGATGAAATAAAAAGTACATTCTGAAAATGCAAATACTTATATTTCCACATGCAGAGGAAAACTGGATCTCAAAGATTTTGATATATCCAGATCTTTTGAGCTATATATCACAAGCACTCAAACAGCAAAAGGTTCCAGAAACGTGGACCCAGCAGTAACTTTGAGATTTTAAAGTTCTGCTAAACAATGGGTCAAAAATATGTCTTCAGTTTAGAACTTAGACAGATTTTTCGAATTTGCTGGAAAATACATGTAGTTGAGTGAGGAAGAAGAGAGGAAGCAGTACAAGAACGGAGACTGAAGGGCACACACATTGTCAGTGCAAGTGTCCCAGACACTCGTCAACATGCTAAATGTGCTCTGGAGCCAGTCCTGTGTGCAAAAGGTCAGAAACACGAACGCCGAATGGGCTGTGCCACAAATGAATAGACCAGTCCAAAACGTACCAACAGTGGCAGGTATTTTTCTAGCCTGACCTGATTTTATTGCATTGTAAGAAGGCTGCCAGGTTGTGCTGGATACAGTGTCCCAAAGTTCTGTGTAGGCATTCTTTGAAGAGAGAGGTATCTAAGGACCATTCATAGCTCAATAAAGTGCGAAAAGCAGTAGAGGCAGTGCCATTCATACACATGCAGCTCTCATTCTTAACACTTTAAGCACTTAAGTGCACTGAGATTGTGACTGTACCAAAGCAGGCATTTAAAAATGTGCTATTTTGAAGAAAGAATAGGATGATTTTTTATTATTACGGTAATGATAATTTAAAAATCCCTAAGTTCTGGTTATTTACTTGTAGAGCATTTTATCATGATTCCTCTGTCTAATATGAATGGAAGCTCTGTTCACATCTGCCCTGTTTAGGACTCTTTGCAGCAGCTCCCTCATCTTCATGTCTTCATTGCTGTCAATTTTATAAGCTGCACCTAAAGGATTAGCTCTCTAAACATGTCCTTGTTAGTCTTCACTAATTTAGGCAGTCTTTTTCCCTTCTCCTGGCACAGTGTAGAGACACACACATACACACACTTCAGATGCAAGACAGCCCCTGATCTGATTCTTCCAAGTTATAAGTAAAAATAAATAAGTAGCGGAACCGATAATCAGAGAAAAAAAGAGGAGGAAAATATGACATAGTAAGAGGCGTAGGTTCTGAGTATGCTGGTGGAGCAATCATAACAGGTCTAGGGCATGGGCTGTCTACCAGCTGCCAGATTACAGAGCCCAGCAAAAGCAAGAGCGAGGACCAGCCCTTGGCTGGACAAGAATCCAGTTCCAGTCCTTGCACTGTGCCATCCACACCATGCCATTGGGTAAACTGGTTATATCTGAACAGGGCTGGTGGCAAGGTAGGTCCTGACCTGTCTGATTTCAGCTCTCCGCTGAGAAGGACAATTCGACCCCTGAGGACATGAGGATTAGAGCCTGGCAAGGACACAAACACGGCATGTTCTGCTTGCAAACCTTGGAGGCACTGGAACCTGACGTTACAGGAGGGATAAGGAACAAAATGAGAGTGCCCTGTCTAAGATTTAAAGTATAATTGTTGAATGCTTATTAAGCCAATCTTTTGTTTCCTCCAACTCATTTCATTCATGAACTCAATCTGCTACGTTCATAGTTAGTTTCTCAAGTGATTTCATTTTGAGTCTAAATATATGGCCAGCTTATGGTTTATTCTTCTGCTGGTATTGGTCTTTATGCAACCCTTCTTGCTCCTTCAGGTTTCCCATCTGATGTGGAAAGCAAACACTCCTTTCAGCTCTGGTTTTGCTAAGACAGATAGTTCTCTGGGTCTCTTCTCCATTTCTTTCTGTTCTGTTTCTTTCCAGTTTGAGATCAGTGCTCTGGGATGTGCAGGAACTGCACACAGTATTCCACATGTGGTCTCATGTTCTGTGTGCCACTAGTATTCCCCCTATTTCCCTGTTGGAAATAGCTTGCCAACACACCCTAGAATTATGTATGCCTTTCTCACGCTTGAATCACACTGCCAGTTCACAGACATCTTGTGATAGCTCAATCACTCCGGCTCGCTGCCTCAGTTATTTCCCAATCAATCTCCATCTTATCAGCAGAAGTCCATGTTTCTTATTCTCTAAAAGTGCCTGCCCATTTACTTTTTACTAGCAAATTTCATACCAGTTCTATTACTCTGTCAAATTCATTCATTCCCCCCAGTTTGAGGGCACAGGAGAACTTCATTGAGATACTCCCAATCTTTATGCTGATGTCATTAATGGAAGCATTAAATAGGACTAGACTTGAAATGATCTTGAGGAAAACCACTAATACCAGTCCTTCAGCCTGGTACTTCCTGTGCTTAGCTTTTTGATATTGTTTGCTGTCTCCATTTTTAACAATATTTTCATGTGTAACCATCTGATTATTTTTTTTCCTTTGAGTCACATCTCCTCCAGATCTGAAGATGCCTGTACTGTGGAATTCCTGAAGTTCCTATTGGGATTCTGCAGTTCAGACTCATCACAACCACAAAACACTGAGTAACTTTTTATTATACTGTTGTAAGTTAGAGCGCTTATGAACAAGCTCATTTTGAATGCAAGCTCACATATTATGTTGACTCAACTGTTTTCTGCCTGTTTCCGTAGTTAGAGGCACTCTTATCAGCCAGACCATTTATACGAAGGTAATTATGAATATTTCATATACTCACAATATATGGTTGGTGCAATTATCTCACTTTCCATTGCACTGACAGGGTTAGATACCAGACAGCTGTAATTCCCAATGTCTTCTTTTACAACAGGAACAATTAGAAGTGTTGCATTGTTTGATGAAAAGGTGTAATTAGGGCCAGCATGGAGAGGCTTCCCATTTTTCATCCACAGGTAAACTACCCTTGTACCTTTTTCCACAGTACATTTTAATGTAATATTCCCTACATACTCCACTACCCCTGAAGATGGTTCAGTATGTACAATTGGCTTTGTGACAGGAACTGTAAAATAAAGAGATATGAAGAGTTATAAAAGTGACGAGCCAGTATATTACAGTCTTCATTGTCAAGATGATACAAATAGCAGTCATCATCCTCACTGGAAAGTACTTAGATTTCAGATTTTATTTATTAAATGTGGTTAAAGGTTGAAAAGAGAAGTCCATATTCTCAGCTGGTGACTGCAAGAATTGTTCTACTACTAAATAAAACTGGACTGTTTATATTACCGATAATATAACAAAGACTGCAGTCAGGTACCGTGGCCTCCAGCTCCTGTCTCAAAAGCAATTCCACAGAAATGAATAGAGTGCCAAGCATGACATTGCCCACAGTGTGCAACGTCCTCAGTATGGCTGCCTGCAGCTTTGCTGACACTGGGCACCACTGAAATATGCTGTCAATCCAGTTATCAGGATGACTGCAGACTGGGAGGGTATGGGAGTTAAATGGCAGCTACAACCTTACCATGCTACTGTGTCATTCATTTCATTATTTCAAGCCCAACAGTTACAGGGCTCCCACCATATAATCCATAATTATGGTAGCCTCTTGTCATCCTTTAAGATCAATATTTTCTATTTCCCTTTTGTTTCTACCCCCACTACAAGGAGTAAAGAACAAAGAGGGACGTTCCATATTTTAGGAATTCAGATCTGAGTTTCTTTAACAGACAGAAGGCAACTGGCAAAAGTCAATGACTTCTCTTTGATGGTGACAGAAGGTAAAAGAAACTGTAAGCCCAAGTAGAGAGTTCATCTAATAAAAGAGAGAACAAAGGGGCTGTCAGCTCTTCTCTGTCTGACTGGCTGTACAGCACAGGGAATGTAAACAACAAACAAATCTTTCAGTAAAAAACACCTGAGATGGTGAAATAAGTCACTGGAATAAGATTTTACAGGTGGGGTCAAATGATGTCCTCTCAAATCCCATTATAATCTTTCAATTTTTTTAGACACCTTGCCACAGTCCTCTAGCTTACAGGTGGCATAAAATACTGAGCTGGCAACTGCTTGCAGATTTCCTCAGGGAAGAGTTGTTCAGGGATAAAGAGTATTTGAAAGTTAATACATCCTCATGACTGGCAGCACAGCAGAGCCTTTATGTCTTAGAATTTTGTCTAATTTAGTATTAATTATTGGTTTCTGTTCTCCTTCAATTTATTATGATCCAGAAACATTAGTCAATATATTAATTTTGTTTAAAGATGACATATTGTAGGATTCCCTGCAGCAGCAGTAGAAAACAACATAACTTAATTGTTAGTATTTATTCACATACGGTTGTATTAAATTACACTATTGTAACTGGATATTAAGAACCAGTACTTCAAAACTACTGCAATTTTATTTTCAAAATGACAATATTATATTTTACTAACTTACCATCAACAGCTACTTGAATCTTTTGACTGGCAGCTATTGTCCCATTTCCACGGACATTGACTTTTACAATGTAATTGCCCTCATCACTGATATGCAATGGATTGATCATCAAAGATGCATTCGGTGGTATGAGGGTAAACTTGTGCTGATATTCCAAGTCCGGAACTACTGTTTGGTTTACAGAGCCAAGTAAGTATTTTGGATTACTCTGAGGCCTCTCAAAAAGCCAAATAATCTGGATTTCAGAAGCTGTAGCGTTGAAATTGTAATCAACAGTAAGATGGAGTGGTTGTCCTTCAATACCATGGATGGTATGAGATGGTACCGTCAACTTTAAGGCAGAACAAATACCTGCATAAAAATGAAAGAACAAACAAACAAACAAATGCCAAACACAAATGAAAATACTGGGAAGTTCAAATGAGATATTCTCACAGAGAAAAAACTCTCAGATGCAAAGCTTACACTTTTTTTTGTGTAAGATTTCAGTAAGATTTCAAGTAAGAAAGGGCCAAACTCTCATTGACCTCAGTGATGTTGGACCTTAGCTATAGAGCTCCTGCTTTAAAATGTGAAAAGCCAAAGGGAGGGGATCTGCCATTTCTGGGTAGAAGGTCTTTTCTTGTTTAAAGTCTGACATAAGGTCAAAGGTTTGCATTTACCTTAATATTTAAAATATTTTCCAATTTCTAGAGGTTATACTGTCTAATAGTCTTGGATTGCAAACCTGATTTTTAAGGTTATTTTTTTCTGGGTTTAGCTATGGAGAATTTCTTACTCCTACTTTGCCAGTTATACTGAGAAACAGTGAAAATCTAACAAGCAGCATTTCCATTAATTTGTCTGATTAAAATGATATACAGTTATTATTGCTGTCTGCACTGTACACGTAAGACTAAGTTCAAGACACATTGCTAAGCTTGCAAAAGTCAAGTATTCCAGTTCTAGGCAAGAGCAGAATTAAGGTTTGCTGTTGATATGCACAAAAGCAAAGTTTTCAGCCACATGATTAATCCCGTTCTCCCAGAATCCTGCCTCTGTTAGAGAGGCAAAAAAGGCCACTCCTCAGTTAATCATCAGCTTTCCCGTGTTTCATTTTAGACTTATTTTTCATTGTGTCAGCTTTAGACAGATTTATAAAACATTATTTAAACTTTACTTTTAGGGCTGAGTGATTGTTTTCCACGTGAGCTTTTCCACAGCACTCACGAGTACAGCAATGGTGTGAAGCGTTGGCGTTAATGAATGGATTTCACAACATCATTATTATTCATAAGACTACAGACAAGGCATTTATGCACACAGAAAATTAACAGCAAAAATAGCCACTCATTTTGAATGATAAATTTGTAATATTAAGGATTGGATTTTCCAAAATACACACAAACAGATTTTAGTATGCTCAAGATGCAATTCCTACTGACTTCAGTTGCAGGTTAGAGCGCTCAGCTTTGAGTGCTCAGTATTGCTGAAAAACACACTGCAAGTGCTAAGTCAAAACCCTAGGAGAAAAGTAACCTCTTACTAGTAATAACATGTGAAAAAAACCCAAAGATTTAAGTAATCTGTCCACCCCTTCATAGGAGCGCACTGGAAACAGAGAATGCACTGCCCAGTGCAACATGCAATGCTTTCACCATGCACCGTTTATACCTTTCCCACTACTGAACATCTTTTTCTTGATGTGCTTCCCAATACCTGGACAGAACAGAAAAGTAACTCTCCTGCTGAAGTACATACACCCTCCACCTGGAAAGCGAGGCAGAGGGAGCTATGTGTGAAAAATATGGGACTCTGCTATTAAAGATTAATATAATGCAGAGATAACTTCGTTTTTCGCATTTTCTACCTTCATAGCGTTTGTCCTTATGACAAAAAGAAATTGTTAAAAGATCGTTCGTGTCTAATTTCCTAGGTTATATAGCAGGAAAAGATAAAAAATATCAATTCAGTCACATAATATGGTATCTTACATATATCATATATATATGTCTTTTGGGTTAGAATCTTCAAATTTCACTGCACAGCTGTTTGCCACTTATTAGCTAATAGAGCTAATAGCAAACAAAACTGTTGCTGGGGATCAGGGTAGGGACAGAAAAAGGGGGGTGGGGGTAACAGATGCAGCATGGCAACATGTAACACCAGTAATTAATGTTAGAGGTATTCTGGAAGGGCATGAAAAGCAGCAGAGCAGAGATGCTGTAGGAAGGGACTGGCTCGTGGGTAGCCAGCAATGTTGTCCATGCTGCTGGAGGTGCCACACAAAACCATTTCAGATAGGCTAACTGTAGTTCAGGAAAAAAACCCTATTGCTAAGAAATGGCTGGTCATATTCTGTCTATTCAGGAACTAGTGAGTTTTACAGCCAACGCAAAGTCAGCTACAAAGTCTACCCAAAAAAAGTAATTTTGTGGCTGGCTTCACTTCTCCTAAGGCTGAGCAATACTATACTCAACTAGAGAAGTCAGCTCACAGTGTTTCTGAGGGTTTGGCAGGGAAACCAAAGGAAAATGTGGTAGAACACTATAGAGGTGATGTGTACAGAGAGTAAAATCCCTTGACAGACAGACTGGCAAACCCATCTTCTCAGGGGAAGCAGGCAGAGGACTTCAGGTATCATGGACACTGATGTGGAATGGACACTGGCAGTCAGCTGAGATGGAAGGAGAATGGGACAAAAAGTTAGGAAGAATGTGGAAAAAAAGTATGGAGAGGCTTAAGAGGAAGATGCACAGGAGAGAGTTGTTTATGTGCTTAACTTTTTCCAGATCAAAAACCTGAAACAGCGGAAGCACATCAAATTGAAGCCTCCTCCCCTACCCCTTTTTAATAATATTTGTGGCCTCATGTTCTTGCACTGTTTCCTAATGCTGCACAACTCTTAGGGACTTGCTAGACGCTGGTTAATGGGAGNAGATGTTTATGTGTTTAACTTTTTCCAGATCAAAAACCTGAAACAGCGGAAGCACATCAAATTGAAGCCTCCTCCCCTACCCCTTTTTAATAATATTTGTGGCCTCATGTTCTTGCACTGTTTCCTAATGCTGCACAACTCTTAGGGACTTGCTAGACGCTGGTTAATGGGAGATTAGCTTTGTTAACATTTCTCAGAGGTGAATTCCCTCCCTGCGAACCTTACGATACGAATCAGATTTAAACTGCTGTTTTCCGTTTGAAAAAAAAAACCCACCACAATTCCTCAGTAAAACCCTTCACAAAATATTTAATGTTGGACATATATTTCATATAACTGAATACATGTCAATATTTAAATCTCCTTGCATGAAGTCAAAACCGTCTCTCAAACACTGGGAGATCTGTAAATGATCAATTAAAAGATCTGTCCATATCCTTCCTCATTCTTTAGGCATGACATTGCTCAATTTTTGAGTTTATTTAGCTGTCAATAAGCGACTCCGCTCTAGGACAAGAAGCCAGTAGCAGCTGCAGTGTAATCATAAAATACATATAACAAATAATATTTCTCACAGATCTGTTTGTGCAGAAAATGAGCAAAACCCAAGCAGGTCTAGCGAGCACTAGGATAACCAGGACCACCACATTACATATCACCAATTATACCATATCACCATATTACAGTAAGATACAGAGAACTGTGGCTTGAAAACTTAGTTTCTTCTCAGTTAAAAAATGTGGGAATAGAAACTGTACACTAACTTTGCTCCACTTGATTCACGGGGAAAAAGCAGCTCCATGTAACAGCTTGGAAAGACATTTTGACCTGCAGTTATGGAAATTCTTTTGGCAAAGACCAGAGGTGGTGAGGGCAGAAACCTGGTTTTCCCCTGGAGTCCGTTCAGGAGGGGCTTTGGGCAACTGCAGTTTTTGCTGCTCCTTCCGGGTCTGCTGGGGTGATTTGTGGAGTGCCATCAGCACACGGGAGCTCCTCCGTGGCCGGCAGGGCCAGGGGTAAGGCAGGCTGAGGCTCGGAGTAGCTGTTACTAGACAACGGTGCTCTGTCAAAAGTAAGGGTTTTACAGGAGCAATGCTCAGAGACTCCTGGCTTTCACAGAGATCAAAGCTTTTGCAGTCTGCAACATTCTTAATCAAAAAAGTTATTCTTCACTGAAAGGTTACCTTCTTCACTGAAAGGGTTGTCGAGCATCGGACCAGGCTGCCCAAGGAAGTGGTGGAGTCACCATCCCTGGAGGTGTTTAAAAAATGTGTAGATGTGGTGCTTAGGGACATGGTGTAGTGGTGGACTTGGCAGTGTTAGGTTTACGGTTGGACTTGATGATCCTAAGGGTCTTCTCCCACCTAAATGATTCTATGATTCTATTCTATTAGACTGATTTTCATTTTTAATTAAACCTGAAGAGTGTTTTGTCTAATCCTTGAATTAATGTTAATAGTGAAATCAAGCCAATGTGCCAAAGTCTTCCTTCGTTCTCATTGGGCACAAGTTCCATATAATTTAAGCCTAGCTCTATAGCTTATTCTCTCACTATATATAATTGTATATATAATCTATAATACACATTTTTCTAGGACAATGGAATTCCAAAAACTAGTTTTTGTACAATGACCATAAGGGTTGTACCAAAACGACCTTAATTTGGAGCTCAGTGATCTGTGCTCCGCTTCCATCTCGCTTTGCTATCACCAGTATTAGCAAGCACAACAGAATAGTTGTTGACATAAAACAAGGGCTGCAGCTTTAGTTTAAATAAAAAACTATGACATAACTTTCAAGTTTACGGCATAAACTGAAACCTGCTTAACGAGGTTTTATCGTTCTCTGAATTTAACATGCACCTCTCCTTGTTACAGTGAGTTTGGATTCTGAACTGCTTTTCATCAGTGTTCATTTAGCTCTTCACCTCTCCGAAAATCCTTAGCTTGGTGTAAAATGTCACTACATCACTGATAACAGTTTTTACACTTTTTGCAAATACATTAATTTATGAAAAAAACAGATATAATGGACTAGGGAATCTGCAATTTGTATACTCCCATTTATATCAGGAGAGACTCGGCCGTACCCTTCCCCAGTCTGGGATTTTTGCCCAAGTACAAGTTCCACTGAGCTTTGTTATGGGACCTAATTTTAGCTTCTGAGATCAACGTCTTCAGTGGGCTTTGTGTCATGCCCTCAATGCACCCGATTCTTGTCATGATATAAAGTACAAGCTGCACATCTCCCATACCAGGAAACATGTGTAACTGAGTAAGGGTATACAATGACAGTTCCTGGTGAACAAACATGCACTCTAAAGCACTCTGCTCGCATACCAATATCTCTTGTAGGATTTTAATATAAAATGTCCAGTAATGTTGTAATGTAGATAAAAGTGTATATTTGCTGTGTTTTTTATCAGCCAGGGTTTTCATTTTTATAGAAGAAATCCACTAATCTTGTAAAACTGAAAGTATTATGAAGCCAAAACTCCTGACAAAGTATTTAGCTCAAAATCAAGGAAACTACGTGACTGTATATGAAGTAAGTTCACAAAGAAGATAAAATAAAAATTGTCCTTAGACATGCATGAGTAGAGGATGCACTACATTTGTAATATTATATATTCCCTCTGTTGATATTTACACAAACAATTAAATACAGAAAAAGTGAACTACAAGAGTTTATAGAAATGCCAGTATATCTAACATTTGATCACAGGATATTCCCGTCAAAGCGCATAGAACATCTATTTTTTATCAAGTGCATGGATAACAAATGTATACTTATGAACACTGCACCCAGATCACAAACAAATATACTATTAAAGGGAAGACATTCTTCAGTTGACTGAAAGCTTAATTTAGTTTTAATATTAAGTACATTTAAATATTACATATACACTTTCCCTATTAACTGTGAGTCATCATAACGAACTGAAAAATAATGCACCAGCAGTGTCTCAGCATAGTGCATCCTTAAAGGGATGTGTAACAGCTTCTGTATAAACTTTGGTTCAGAACCTGCCCAGCTTCATTTGTTAGAAAGAATGCATAAGGTATATATTAATAAAATGTGACAATATATATGTAATCAATGCCCACATTTTATATACAGATTAGGTATAGCACTAACTTTTGTCAGTTGCTAAAAGTTTATCGCACTACTCACAAAACAAGGTGACACTATCTGATTAAAAGCTTTTAGGCTACTTTCTTGAAATAAAAACATCTGAGAATACGACAGAAGTATCTTTAAATTGAGGAGTATAAAACCAACCCACATTTCCACAGTGACAATCAAATAGAATTCATACTGTTTCTTACCTACAAGCAGAAAATATATTTTGCACTGTAAGTCCCAAAACAAGTTGGCTAAAGGGCTCCATGAAAGCATCCTGTCCCACACAAATCCCACCTTCTTCGCAGCACTAAGCCAGGGCTTGGACCTGCAGCTGCTGGTTTATTTGCTAGGGAAATCAGCAATGAGTTAACAGGCCCTATCCTGTCCCCTGCCTTAGGTGATTTGAATATGTGTATACAAAGAACAAAGGGAGTGGAGCACCTGTTAGCCGAGCACCCATCTTCATTGCCCCTGGCTTTATGGTAACCCTTCCCCAGCAGTCACAGCAAATATGACACAGAATGTAATAAATGAGGCGCAGGAGAGAAAGTACGCTGAATTAGTAAATACAAGTGAAAGCACCCAATGTATGGGTTATATAGGTATTAACATTCTTTACAGTTACAGCTTCATAAGAAATACCATGCTGTTAGACATTTCTGCTTATTTCAGAGTAGTATTCAGAAGATTTTTTCAGATCTCTTCCTTTGACAGCCTCTCCTTTTCTGTTATAAAAAATATCCAACAGCTATTAAGGAGCCTTGCTTAATTTTTTTTTCTAGTACTTTCTAGCTCGTAACTTTTCTGTATTTTTTTCCTTAACTTAAGCATAACTCGGCAATGATTTTGTTCCCTTTCTCTAAACATGTAATGTGAATTGCCAGGCATCTTCTAACAAAGAATGCTATGGCTAGAGTGGACAGCTTACTATAGTTGTTGAGTTAGCTGCTGATTACTGTTTATTCTGCATTAACTTACATAGGTTTAATTAACATTAATGTATGATTTGGATTTTGTCCAAGGCTGTCACTCACTGTACAAATTAATCAGCAGCAAACCAGGCAACCTCCCACAGTTACATGTGCAGTAGCAGTTTGCAACAGCAAATATTTGCATCGACAGGGATGGTTTATCCATAGAAAACACACCAATTTTTCACTGTACAGCACTTAGGCAGATTATTATGGATTCATAAATATTAGGCTAGACTGTATCCTGCCTTATGCAAGGAGGAACTGGCAGCAGGGAATTGCCTCCCCGTCACTGCAAGAGTCCTGCAAGGTGCTAAGATCTCACCAGAAGAGCTGAACGCTCAATTTTTACTTAAGTTAAAGGGAGGTGAAAATACCCAGATCCTTCCAGAATTCTTAGCAGCTCTGTATAATGAAATCTAAGAAACATGAGGGTTATTTCAGGTTAACAAAAATGTATGTAAAAGTACAGTGGTCCCACTAGAAATAATGTCACCACCTGACATGAGCCAGCAGATGAACAAGGTATTTTGTGTATTCCCAAAGGCTTCCCAGGTCTACCATCCTGCCCCTCCTGAATGCTGTTGTTTATAACCTGCTTAATCCACTGAACTGTAGGCTAGATATATCAAATAGCAACCTTTTGTAAAACCTGAGTTAGAAATTAGTATCTACTTGGTTTCAACATGTAATAAGATATTGGTCACAGGTTCCAATTAAATTCTAACTGAAATGACAGAAGCTTTCATATTAGGATAAAACCTCTGTTGGCGTTTTAAATGCCCTATGTGGGCAAAGAAAACAATAATAAAAAAGAACATATTAGCAGAGTTACATTTTTCAAGTGTGTCCCCTGATTTCCAGCACTTGGATATGCTCTTGATGTCATTAATATGCTGGAATTTTTTACACTGAATAACTTACACAAATACAGCGGATTCTAAAAAAGTACATTATTTTTTCAATAGAATTCTAGCTTGTGCTAGTTGTTAAATGGCACTCAATCAAACCCCACTCATTCCTTTTCAATAAAAGCAAATACATTAAAGCAACTTTATTTGCAGCAGTAACGTTCTGAATAGTTTCAGGATTTCTGCAAATGTTAGTTATTTTATTACTAACAAGTAACTTTGTTACATGCTAAACTTGTCAGAGGTTTTCCACAGAAATAACTGTGGATTATATTCCCAATAGTAGCCAGAAGTAATGAATTCTCGCTAAAGAATGTAGGGAGGGTACCATCGCTCCCGACCTCCTATTCGTCACTATGTCGGTTCAGAGAACAGGACGCCTGCTTTTATCTGTCATACCCTGCAACAAGTTATCGGCCAGCTGGAGGGCTAAATAAAAAACGGGATTAGGAAACTGATGGATTACGCTGAGCTGATTGATGTGCAAACTCCAGTAATTCCGGAAGACCACCTTTTCTGCAGGTATTACTATGCTGCAGTGGATGCGTTGGTCGCCTTATTATTGAATGTCATCTCCAGTTAAGTAGATTATAGGAAAAAATCTTTTTTTTTTTTGTATTTATATAAAATAGATTTTTAAAGTTATCAGCTCTTTCTTCACTTGAGATCTATAGAACCAAAGCACAGAGACAAGCAAGCCTGTTTCGATGATGCACAAGTGCAGCATCCATGGCCAGGCTGGACAATAACCTGAGGCAAATAGAAAACGGTTGTCATCCAAGCGCGTTTTTTAGCTAGCCTGTCTCTTCAAACAGTGCCGCATTTTGTCCTCTCAGATAATTGCTTTCAAAGTCTAAACAAGCGAACCTCAACGTTCAAATGCTCTGTAACACCCCCAGAGAAAGCCCCGGCCTGCTGGGCCATGAGTGCCAGGGAAGCGTTCGTGGATGTTAAACGTAAGAGAGAGGCCAAGGCAGAGCACGGGTTTGGCAGCACGGGTTTCGCGGTGCTTTCAAACAGCAGGCTGCCCAACTGCGAGCTCCTTTCACTGCTCCGGAGGAGTGCGGTGCCACAGCAGCACGCGTGCCGCCCTGCCGCGGCCGGAGCCCTTCCTCCTCCGCAGCCCAGTTCCGCCTCCCAGCGCGGAGGCGCCTCCCGCAGCTACCGCGGCTGCTGGCTCCTCGGGAACGGCAGCGAGCCCGCCCCGCGTCTCCTCACGGCGCCCCCAGCCAGGCCCTGCCACCCCCTCCACCTCTGAGAGCGCCGCCGCCCCAGGGTTGCCGGCGGGAGCCGGGCGCGCCCCGGCGGAAGGGGCCGCCCCAGCCCGCTCCCTCCTCCCGTGCCCGCCCTCCCGGCCGTGCTGACGGGGGTTGTAGTTGGGCGCCGCCGCCCGAGGACTACCGGTCCCAGGGAGCAGCGGGAGGGCTCTGTCAGGTGGCGTCCAACATGGCTTCCCCGTGCCTGCCGGGGCCGGAGCCCGCGGCCGTGCGGGGCTGCTGAGCGCTTTCGGGGCGGCGGCGGTACCGGTACCATCATGCAGAAGATCAAGTCGCTGATGACCCGCCAGGTGAGCGGCTCGCGCCGGGAGGGCAGCGGGG
>VZSC01012449.1:498579-529146 GCA_013398225.1 Steatornis caripensis
GGGGGGTCCCGCCGCGGGGGGGGCGTCCCGGGCTCTCCCCGGGGGCGCCACGCCGGGACCCGGTGGCGAGGGGGGGGCCGGGGCAGGCGTGTGCGGCCGTGCCCGGGCACCCTGGTGGGCCTCGGGGCCGCGGGCAGCAGCCCTGCTTGCGCGGAGAGGGAAGTCTTGATGAGCCCTACCTCTTGGTACGCGTGCATCCAGCTTTTTTCCCCTCTTCAAACCAAGAAATGGAAGCACGCACAGGTGCCAGCACGTAGCTTGTGCGATAACGGACGTTAAATATGGCGTTAGATATGACACGACCGGGCTGTGCCAGTGCCCCTTTTTCACGTATAATTTTGGAGCGCTGGGCCGTGGTGCTGTGGCGTGGCTTTGTCTGATAGCAAACGCTTTTGATGAAAAGGGAGGCAAAGCTGTGGAGGTGCCAGGGAAGCGTTTGGGTGGGCACGAATTGAACGTGTGCTAGAGCTCTTTGTGCGTTTCTGTTAGCCCACGTCTTTGTATCAGTTGTCTCTAGGATTATGTCGATCTAGTGTATGTTTGGACCAGTATTTATAAGGTTGCGAGCCTTTTTGAAGGAGTATATTAGAAGAACATTCAAGTTAATCATGTATGCGAAACACCACCAAAACAAAGCCTGCTTGCCCATGTGTCTAAATTTGAGAACTTAAACAATCACTTGAGTCACCCACCACATCAGATATTCTGGATAGCTATAGAAAATGATGGGAAGGTCAGAACCTGAACTTTGTTTTTTTTCCTAGACTATATCCTCGGAGTTGTGATGCTTATGTGGGAGACAGGGCTTAAAAATGGACAGTGGCACGTAAGCTGAATTTCCAAAATAATGTTCTGCTCCCCTTCAGTATAGGGGTAAACTACTGGTTTTCAGCTTGACTGACAGTTGTGGGAAGGCTGCCCAGTGTGGAAATGTTGTGGTCAGAAAATGATGCAACTTGCGCAATTTGCAGCCTTTGGGAAGGACTAATTTCTATTTAGCATTTGAAACGTGAAACTTTTTCCTGCTTATGAAGATAAGCAGCTAGTACTGCAGATTTTTGAGAGGATGCATGGAAGATCTGATGCAGAGCTGCAGCAGTTGCTTTGGTTGTTTGTTACCTTGAATTTCTGATGCATAGAGGTGAGTCATGTTTGGTGGTGGTAACTGGAAAGGAAGGATGTTTTGAAATGATGCGCGAGGAAATCTGAGAATCAAAACCAAAACGAAGAGGTTTTGCATCTTGGGAAGATGAAACAATTGTAAAATGTAGTGGTTACCACAAAAGTGATCAACTTGTAAAACACTTTATGAGTTTCAAAGGATAAACACAAACTTTTCTCATCATAAACTCGCATAGTAATTGCATAGGTTCTTTTGTTTCAGAGAAAGTTCAGGCACCCAAGGCCTGAAATGTACTTGGAAACAGTACTGTTAGCTTCATAGGGAAGTCTGCCTGAAACATGTGGCTCACGTGAACACCCTGAAGTCTCAGGGGACACTGGAGTCAGAACCATGTCTGAAACTTGCATGCTTAAATTCACTTCTGCCTAGGGAGATGGCAGAAAATGGACCAAGCAGCATGTTCTGTGGTATTGCTTCGTGAAACTGTGAATGTGTTGGATATTCAGCAACCACATACTCAGCTGGTGAATTGATGCTTCCTGTAAAAAGCTTCAGTCTACTAGAGTGTATTCCATTTATGTGGCTACATGTATTTTAAAGAGTAATAATTATATAAAGCAGCTATTGTGGATTATGCATCTTTTTCAGTTTAGTTATGCATAAGGAAAACCAGTCCTAATAGCATTATACGATAAATAGGCAAATATTCCATCAAGCAAAAATAATATAATTTTGCCACAGAGCAGGTGGCACTTAATGGAATTAGTTTATTTGATTCCATTAAACCATTGAGTTAGTGGAATGAAGTATGGTTTTTTTTTGGATATGTGCATTTTTAAATTTAAAATAACATCTGGAAGTTAAAAGGATATAAATGAACTTTATGAAGAGAATGTTAGTGAACTGTACTGAAAAGGTACCCATTGCAGCATAAAGTTGGAAATGCTCAGATGTTTGAGGAGCTTAATTAATGGTCTTCCTTTAATGTTTATAGAATAAGGTCTTAGCCTTCCAGCCTCATGTCAGTGTAATTTATTAAAGGACTTGTTCAACACCAGGTAAGATTTGTGCAGTTTGATTGCAAGATACATAAAATACTTGATTTTAACTGACTATTAAAATTTTTTTAAAGGGTCTAAGAAGTCCTCAGGAGAGTGTTCATGACCTCAGTCCTATTGAAAGCTTTCGGATTCCTAGTAAGGTATGATACACAGTCGCTCTACTCCCACTCCCTTCGTTTTTATTTTTCATGTTATAGTTAGATGACACTTGGTTGGGTTTTGGTGTTTTTTTTCTTTTTCTCTTTAACACCAAGTTTGCTGTTGTTCTTTTTGACACTTTTATTTCTTGATGAAAATCTTTTAAAACATTTTTATGAAAGAATTAAGAGCTGTAAGGCAAAACAGTTCACTGACTCAGAATGAACTTGCATTAGAATTTATTTCTTGGAACTTTTGAGTTGTCACTGGGTGCTGATCTTAGTATTATCTAGGTTTCCTGCTGGAATGAAGAAAAAAAAAAGGAAAAAGAAAAAAGAACTTTTTTTTTTTTTTTGCTTTGGAAAGTAGATGTGTAGATGCTATATGGGTATCCTGTATAGTTCTAGTCTTGATATTTAGTCTCTTCGTGGTTTTGGTGCCGTTAAGTATATTTCGTAGTTTAATGGTTTTAATCTTCAGCATATATAATTAACTTCATGTTCTACTTTAATGTTAGAGCTTTATAATAATAATAGGTTTTTTTTTTTTTTGGTATCGCTACTTAAATGATGCCAACTCACTCTTGTCTCACAAATCATGCTGAATAATCTGGGTATGAGGGAACAATTGTCACAATATTTGACTGCTCCTTATACCCTGTTGATCCGAGTGGATGATTCAGAACACTTGCTGTGGATGTTGTTTATTATTTTCTCCTGTTGTCTAAAATTTGGATTTTGCCTTTAACCAATGAGATATTTAAGTTACTGCCTTGAATTTGGGTGCCTTATGTTACAATAGTTAAAAAACAACAAAAAAAACCCCTTTTGTTTCTTTGTCTCTGTAAAAGTACTGTGTCGTATGTTGCTTGTGCTGAGGCAGACCAGAAAATCAGCATTACTGTATATTTAAAAAATCAAATTAGCAATCTCTGAATTGGCACATAATACTCTGTTAAACACAGTGGCCAATATATTGATTTCAAAGAATGCAATTATTCAGTTGCAGTGATGTTGAAAGAGCTGTCTCATTTCCATGGCTTAGATATCAGAATTGCAGATTTCAGCCACCCACTGAGCATCCAATTTCAAACTGTCTTTTTTGCCAAGTTGACGATCCGGGTAAAAGTATATGTCCAGGGTATCTTGGCTGGATTTCCATTCTTTAACAGTTAGATGTTATGTGTCTGGTAAGTCGACACCTTGTATCAGTAACAATGGGAAAACAAATAACTGCAATAATTTGTAATTTTTTCAAACATCTGTAATGTGAAAACATCCTCTGCAACTGTTCTGCAAACAGAATCTCATTGTAGTTACGAATTCTGAGCCTGAAAATACAAGATTGCATTAACATTAGAACTTGTCGCCTGATTTTTTTTTTTTAAAGTTGGTAAAATTAGAGGAGTATTCTCTTCTGTGCTGCATAATAAGGCCTTTATATTTGTCAGTTTTCTAATATTTTTTTTCTTCCAAAATGTTTTAGGTGAGTAGTTCTCAAAAATCTGGGTTGCTTCCATTAACTTTTTCCTTCCCAGTAAGCTATATTGAGTGAAACTCATAAANTAACATTAGAACTTGTCACCTGATTTTTTTTTTTTTTAAAGCTGGTAAAATTAGAGGAGTATTCTCTTCTGTGCCGCATAATAAGGCCTTTATATTTGTCAGTTTTCTAATATTTTTTTTCTTCCAAAATGTTTTAGGTGAGTAGTTCTCAAAAATCTGGGTTGCTTCCATTAACTTTTTCCTTCCCAGTAAGCTATATTGAGTGAAACTCATAAAAGTTGCATGACTATATAATTAAATGAAAACATTAGATCGTAGGAATCTTGAGTAAAATTACTATCTTTGATCAGCTGAACAACTGGCTATTGTCCCAAGCCATTTGTCATGCCAACTTTATTCCCAGCCCTTCTCTTTTGAAGAAAGGATTTATATTGTCATGCCGCCTTCAATTTGCTAAAACCTTTATTGTCGGATTTCACTTTTCAAATGATGAGACATCGGATGAGGCGCTGTAATGTCTCCTGTCACTGTGAGCATAGATTCAGATACCCTTTCTTGAAAACAGGATTTTTCTGGGCTGGGGAGGAGGGAGGTACTGTCTGTGTTTGTGGTATGAGTAACCGTGAAGGAGATGAGGTTTCAGTACTGCACAGAAGTTGAAAGTCATAGAGCTTTTGGATATTGGTATTTTTTTTGAACTGAAGCTATATTCAGTGCCATGGCAACTGGTGTCATACCGATGTCATAAATCAGAATTACATTGTAATTATAGGATCAAGCAGCTTTGCTGGATATAAGCTAATGCCCCTCAATAAATATTTTATAATAACGGACAAGTTTGGTAAAGGGAATTCACTTTTGAATGCAAAAGCAAAGATTACAGAGAAGGTGCAGATTTTTAAAGGCAACGAGTAAAAGCATAACTTCATACTGTTGCAGACTGGCTGTTTGAAACCATGCATTGATCTCTGCTGCCACATTTGAGTGACTGGTTTTGTTTATATCTTGAATAACAAAAGTCTCAAGCTCACCAACCAAATACTGTTTTGATGATGGAACGGTTATGATGCTGCACTTTCATCATCACACTTCCACGTTCAAAGAGGTATCTCCAGATTGATTTAAGGCAAGCGTTACTGAAAGTTTCAAAAGCTGAGTTAAAGCTATAGAGAGGTATACACGAATTACTGGAAAGAGCACAAGCCATTGATAGATAATGCTAACCCTAGGGACAAAACCTGTTTTTGAAATGGAGGACTGTCACCCTAGTTTAGTGGTCAAGTGGGAAATACGGAGTGTGGGAAGAATATGTTGGCACTGCATCCCCTGAGGGGAAAACCAGCAAAATTCCTTTGGGTCTTGGTATCTGAAAGTTGTTGATTTGCAGACTGGTGGCTTGCTGGTAAGCATGTTAAAGTGATGGCTCTGCTTCTCAATTTTTTGTATTTCAACAATGAAATGATTTGGTACCTGGGTATTTTATAGAGTACCTCTGGATGTATGCACTCACATTAACCAGTACTCCAGGAAGTTCTGCAGCTATCGTGAAAATTTCAATTTGCTACAGTCATACGAAAGCAAATCACCAGCAAACTGGTTTTTATTTCTGTTGTAATACAGACTCATACCGCCAGCTCTGTCACACAGAGATATAAGTGTGTAATAGTTTAATTCTGTGATACAGTCTGTAGATAAGGTAAATCTGAACTACAAGGCAGGATTTCTAAAAGAGAAAGTTGTCTGCAGAGGGTTTTCATATCTTTTTTTGATTGAGGTACCATACTCCATTTTTGTGCCCTGATCACCCTGGGGAACTGTAATTCTTTTTGAACCATTCTGTTATTGTCAGCTTTGTTGTTTCCCAAGCTGGTAACAGTTTTATTTAGTAGATTCTGTCACAAAAGGGTGAGATAAGTATTTTGTAAATGTGTGGAGTTAATAATGAGTTGGCTTTGAATTAGGTTATGTTTATCTTGATGATAATCAGCTCAGATGCAATATAGTATGCAGTATTAGTTGACTTTGTGGCATATGGTGGTAAACAACACTGAAAGCTTATTTTTTAATGCTTTTCCTGTGGTTTCCTTAGTCTGTGTGGATTTCTGTTTCCCCAACAGTAGTTGAGTGCTTTTCAGGATTAAGCGGTGGTGTGACTAGTATCTCTTCCATGGATCAGGCTTTGTTGTTCTCTCCACAAGGTGAATTGTTTTCACAGTGCAATGTTTGCTTTGGTAGAGTGAGGGCTTTTTAGTAAGTACTTTGTATACCTACTGAAGAAGGAAAGATCAAAAGAAGGTTCTGGCATTTCATGTGAAAGATAAGGGAATAAATACCACAGACTTCCCCATGGGACTGCCTTTCCTAGCTGTGGATTAGATGGGAGGGGGGAAAAAAAGAAAAAAGTTTTGAGATGAGTTTATAAATACAGTTGTACATATGTTATGAGATGTATATCATATATAAATATATCTTTTTATAGAGATAAAATTAAAAGTTATACATTATTTATTTCATGGTGGTAGGGTGTTGCAATGTACCTGCTGATTGAATCTGTTGAGCAGGGCCCTCATCCAGGTATTTAGGATTAGCTTTCACATAGGTGTTACTCAGGTTCAGAATGGAGGGATATAAATTGACAGCGTGTTCACTGGTGTGTTTTTGGCTCATGACAAAGAGAGGGAGGCTGTGTCCAAATGAGTACTGCGCAGACTTGGCCCCAGGCGCCTTCTGTGTAGAGGTGCATAGGCTACTGCTGACTTTCAGCTTCTGATTAGGTTTGAAACTTCTTAGATTTTTTTTTTTCACTCTGAGTAGCATCTGTTAACTTTTTTCAATGTCTTCGGTTCCCCAATCTTTCAGTTGATAGTGATGGAAATGCAGAAGGTGTTTGCTTCAACCCCCTACCAGTAATGAGTCATTCGGCAGAGCAATATTGCTTTTGGTGTTACAGGCAGTGTAGAATACAATGAGAGTGGGAGTGTGACGCACTGGGAAATAGCTGGGTAAGGCACCTAAAACCTGCTGAACTGCATTTCAGATGAATCTGTAATGAAATGACTCTTCTGAAATATATTTCAAGGAATTGCCCCAGGCTCCTAGACCAGTAAAATTCTATTTCCATAGAACAGGAAGACAGAATAATTTGAGAAGCATATGGATGCAGATGCTGTGTTTTATTTAGCAATGGTTTCTTCAAGTACACAAAGCTGTCAGATAGGGTTTTTTTCTTTCTTTGTTTTTCCTTTTTTCTTTCTCTCACCAGAAACTGTCTTTCACCAATCTATTTAGGTGGCATTATGAGAGAGAGACCTGCTGCTTAGGGTTGCACTAATCGTAACCTGAAAGGAAGTATGTTTGACAGGATAAATTGTCTTTCCATGAAAGTATGGTTGAAAGTATTGTCAAAAAAAAATTGCACATTTGACACCACAAGTAATACAAGTTTTATGTAGGAGGTGAAGTCTCCTGCTGAACAAAATTCTGAAAAATGAGTAGCCCATGAAACAGCATCTTACATGGCTGTGTTGGCCCATTATTGCTTGGAGAGTTCCTACTGCTGAATGTGCGTATTAACCTGGGCAGGAGGATTAAAAAGAATACTATGGAGTCCACCTTGCCAATGTGCTGCTCTTCCTGATCTCCTGTGTATCTAATTGATTCGATTTAGCAATGGCGAAGTTCTCTGCATGACTATCATCATATGAATCCCTCCATCCCAGTTTTGTATAGGTTTTTTCCATTCAGAATAGCACTTAGAATTGCTGAATTTACACAAAATCTACTGACAAGTGTATTTTAATGTTGACTTTTTTTAAAAGGCAGATATTTAAGTAGCAATTGTTAGAAAAGTTGAGAGGTGGAAAAGAGCCTTGAGTGATTTAATAGAGCTTTTCCCTCTACCTCTGCAAAATGTGTGAGTACTAGCTCCACAGTGCTAAATCTGGCCATCCCTGAGGCCCCTGAAACTATGGGCTTCATATGTATATAGTAAAATTTTTTTGTATCTCTAATTGAAGGGATGAGGAAAATCAAATATCAGCAAATAAACTTTAGCCAAGGATGTTTGCTAACTTCAGTGGTGAGTGAATAGATTTGCCTTGAGCACGTTAGTTATTTGAAACTAGTGGAGCATGATGGACTGGAAGCTGCAGTTTATCATGGCATAAAGTCTGGTGGCAGGTAGTGTAATTTATATTGGAGCTTAAATTTATCCTGGAGAGCTGTTCTCACTAGGCTGCTTTTCTAGAAAAAATGAACAAGATAAAGAAAAACTCTGTCCATTTACTAAACATTGTCCTAGGTAGTGTTTTGGGAAGAAACACCGAGATGAACAATGAACTGAGTCAGGATAAAATGGTTTCTTAATAATTTTCCTAGCCACATCAATGTCAGCTTTATTTTTGTGCTGAAAACTGTGGTCTTCTACAAAGACAAAAAGGTCATTTATTAGGTTTCATTGAAATGCTAATGTTAAAAACAACCGTCCCAATTCATTATCATTATTCTCTGAATCCAGAATAGATGCCCACAATGCCCTTCTTAATACATCTTCAGTGGATGTCAGTCACCATTGCCCTATGGCATTGACATATTTCACCAGTATGAGAAGATAGCAATAGTCTAGAAATTCAAATGATCCTAAAGATTTCTTCTTGGGTTTAGTTTTTCTTCTATTTTCTTTTAACAAACCATTGTGCAGGAACTTTTTGCCAAACATCAGATGATAAATTAGATTATTCCATTTGCAATGGTTCAGTGGACAAATTAAGCTGACCCTTGTGGCCTGTCTTGGAGAATCTTTAATTTTAGTTTCATATAGCTAAAACTCAATGAACTGTAAGATGTTAAGCTAATTTACAGAGGGATGTACGGCACAAAGCTGCCGTTTGTTAGGCAGTCCAGAGGGAAATAATTTTTTATTTGTTTGATTTAAAGGACAGGAATACCTACGGTTAGATAATAGATTCACTGTTTTATAAATTAAATTATTGCAAGACTAGTATGCCATTGAATTTGAATGTGTGTGTCCTTTGCCAATCCATGCACCCTCCTGTGATTCAAAACCATAGATTAAAAAGTTGAAAAAGACTCTAAAGGGGTTATTTTTCGAGAGTATTTTCATTGTCTTCCCTCATAACCTGCCCTCGTCTCCTCTTCTTCTCATGCTCTTAGTGAAGTTGAAGCGTGAGGTGGATAGGTGTCACTGCTCAGTGAATTATGTGGCTGGAGCTGAAGGGATGGGTCTGCCGCTGTGGAGTCCTGCCCATCTCTTCAGTGCCGGTGCGGTGCCGCAGGCTCTTCTCTGATGCCTTCCTGCAAACTTGTCTTGTAGGTACCATTGGCTGTCAGTGCCAGGTAGCTAACCCAGCCTTTGCCTTTGTCTGAGCAAGGGGCTGTTGGGGCATTGGAGATGTGCGCTCGCTAGGAGCGGGACCGTGCTCAAGTCCCGTTTTTAAGAATTTGTCTAAACAATAGCATCATTGTGCATTTTTAATGTCATTTATGTGTATTATTTCCTTATTTCTCTCATATCTGTTGGTGCACTCCCTTTGTCCATGCCTTCCGTTGCACAGCTTCTACTGCCCAACCACACACACATTCGTCAGGGTTCGCTGCATTCACTCTGTGGTGCAAGGCAGGTTTCCGCACGTCAGCTGGCCGCTGCTGGGAAGCACTGGAGGCAGTGGCTGAATCACAGAACGGCAGGGCTTGGAAGGGCCCTCTGGAGATCTCCATCCAGTCCAACCCCGCTGCTAAAGCAGATGCCCCAGAGCAGGTCCAGGCGGGTATTGAGTATCTCTGGAGAAGGAGACTCCACAGCCTCCCTGGGCAGCCTGTGCCAGGGCTCTGTTACCCTCACAGTAAAGAAGTTCTTCCTCATGTTCAAGTGGAACTGCCTGTGCTCCAGTTTGTGCCCGTTGCCCCTTGTCCTGTCGCTGGGCACCACTGAAAAGAGTCCTGTTGCATAAGAAGAGATGAGTTTCAGAGTAGGAGTTCTGACTTCAAAAATTGGAGACTTTGTAGATCCTTGAAATATGGAAAAAAATAAGAAGATATGAAATGACTTGTCTGCTCACTCTCAGCTAATGTAACTGAGATTTGAAAGAGGTTGTATTTTCATCTTTCTGAAATAGGCTAAAGTTGTAACTTTTCCCTTTTTTTTATCAATTGCAGGATTTTTACACTCTACAGCAAGTCATTACCACTTGATCTGGCCTGTCGAGTCTGGGACGTTTTCTGTAGAGATGGAGAAGAATTCTTATTTAGGACAGGGTTAGGAATCCTTCGGTTATATGAAGATATTCTCCTACAGATGGACTTTATTCATATAGCACAGTTTCTAACAAANGGCATTTTCAGACGGTCGCTCCGCGGAGATCTTAGGCACTTGGGGCCTCACGGTACAGGAAAAAGGTGGCCCCTCGGTGGCTTTTCTCCGAGTTACCCTCTGCGCCATCTCGGCTCGGAGCCGCCTTCCGGCTGCGGCTTCGCCCGCGCTCCAGCGGGTGGCGCCCGAGCACCGCCCGGGGGCAGCGGCCGAGGGCCGGGGCGGGCGCGGGGCAGAGCGGCGTGCGGCGTCCCGGCGTCCCGCCCGACCGCTCCTTTGACCGCCATTCTGCCTTCTCGTGTCACCGAGGGGTTCCCGCCGCTCGAGGACACGGAATCCGGTTGAAATACGATTTTCTCTATCGGAGCCGTTGCTTGTGGCTCCCACCTCCCCGCCCCCCTTTTTTCCCCCTTTCTTTTCCGTGCAAGAGGCATTTTAGAGGAGCGGCGACTCCTGATGCTCTTGCAAACTGTTCCCTCGTCACCCCTTGGCTGCCTCTAGTTGCATAGAGAAACAACACCTTCCTTTGTATTTAAAATCTGGCTTTGCCTCATAATGTGTACACGTTGACTTTATTTCAACTGGCGTACAAAATAAGTTAGTTGTTTTTTAGTCAATTAATCTGAAATCTGATGCCTCTAGCCAGTGAAATAAGCCCTTGAGCTCTTGGTCATGAGAATACCGACACCGTGTCCCAACTCGGTGTTGTTGGGAGATACGGGATCTTTACAGCACACTTCAGTCCACTGGATCGCTTCACCATGATTAAATTCCAATATTGAGCAATTTGATCCATTTTAACTTGACTTTTGGTGAATATCCTGGCACTTCTTCCTTTTGAGTCTCTGGTAAAGGATTTTCATTCCTCTGGTGGGAACAGCCTGCAGGAAAGGAGTAATATGAGCTGAAATGTCCAGTATTGGAAGGGAGGAGGCGGCGGCTCAGGCTCAGTGCTTGGTTCGTTGTGACCAGTGGAAGCAGTTGGCTTGTTGAGAAGACCTTCCAGGGGAGATCATGACAGCAAGGAAGGGGATGCTCACCTCCTGAATATTAGCTTTCAGAAAACTGCCAGAGCATCTCTGCTTAGACCACCCTGCTGGTCAGAGAAAAATCTGAAATCTGTTAATTTTGTGCAAATCTGTTCTGTTTTTTCCTGTAAAAAATTCAAGTGTTTAATGGCATGACTTTAATGAAAGTGAATTCTGAGGGCTGAATTGAAAGCTTATGTTTGTAGTGACGCTGTCTACCTTATGTTTACAAAGATGATTCTTCCAGTTTAAAAAATTCAGGTTTTATATGAAGTTTTTTGGGTTGTTTTTTGCTTCTGGAAAAATAGCCTGCCAATTTATTTTTAGTTTATTGTGAGAATTTGTAAACAGGAGAAAAAAACCTGTGGACTCATCATGCATTTGTGCCATAAATGTGTTGATGAAGAAGTGTTTAAGTGATCAGCAACACTGAAGTCCGCGCTATGTTCTTCACAAAGTTTTAAATATCTTGCTGTTTGTAATGGGAAGAACAAGCCACAGTGTACGATCTTTCTGTTCTTTGCCATTGCTTCTTGTACTAATGTAAATGGCTTTTGAAAAATATTTCTTTTTGTAAAACATTGTTCTTGCTAGGATGTGATATTACGTCATGGAAATCCATTTTTGTTTTGTGAAGGAGGAGCTCAGAGAACTACGTGAAGAACCAGTTGATCCTCAAGCTCAGCAAGAAATAATTAACAGCATTGAGGAAGTTTATTTTTCCAATGATTCTTTTGATATTGTGAAGTATGAGTTAGAGGTAAGTTTTCTTCTTAAACAAAAAGGCAGAAATATAACAAAAAAATGAGGGTCGAAAGTATGATTGTTTTAATGAGCTATTTTTAATTTTGTTTCTTATGTCTTGCATTAATGCAAAACTACCCTCCTGCCTCATCTTCTGGTTGTGTGAAGCTTCTAGCATATCGTACTGATATTGACTCTCTTTCTTTAACGTGGTAGAATTAATATCAGTTGTGCTAACAGGCACTTCATAATTTCAACTACTGTGAAAAAGCAAATTAGATTGCAGAAGCAATAAAAATGTTTCTTTAGTGGAATTGATTGGTGAATTAATACTACATGTGTATTTAACGTCCTTTAATTTCTCACTGAATGTAATTTGTTGTTTACATAGAGGCTTCCTCCAGTACTTAGTCTTCAAGAACTAGAAGAGTACAGAGACAAATTAAAACAACAGCAAGCTGCTGTAAGTAAAGTGGTTTCCTTTGTACCCTCAGGCAATTTGTTGTATTGTCTGTAAGTAATACACGGAAGTGTAACTGAAAAAGTTTTTATTTCTTAAATACTTTAGATAATAAGCATTTTTTCTTTTAATATTATGTTGTGTGCTTTTATAATAGAAAATCATATCAGTAAGTCATAGGAAATTGTGGAAGTAAATCGTGGTGATAAGTATTGTAACATGGAGCAGATGTGCAATCTATTTCTCTATAAACTTGATTTTCTGGATGTTCAGCTTTTCCTATGCATTGCAAAAAAAGTAATGCTTGATACAGCGCTGAATAGTGTGGTAGTATCTCTTTTTTTTGAGGGATTTCTGGCCACGTAAACTATAAGATGTTTTAAAAACCCTTTCCTTGGAGTTGCTATCATCTCTTATTTTTCGCTTGCCAATTTCTTAATCATCTGCAAGGGTTTCTAGTGAATATTGGTACAGAGTTATCATGTAATAAAACAAATTAAATGTAACGTAATAACTATAATTAATGAGGGGAAATCGGAGTTGCAGCTTCTGAAAGGTACTTGTTACATTTCAGGGTTTTTTATTTTCTATTAATTCATTAATTATTGATTCATTGCTCTTTTAAAGATGAATAATATGGTACAGGAAACAGATGTATTAATTGTGGCATTTGGAGAGTATCTGCAAGTAAAATAACAGTAATAATCCTAATTCAGGGCTTTAAATGAATGACATGTACAGAAGGAGACTATTGGATTGTTAACAATACATAGAGAACAAGTTCCTTTTGCCAAGGTTGCTTTTCCCAGAATAAATGTATGAAATTTTGTAAAGTATTAGTGAGAAGTTGAGCACATGAATATTCTGTATTTTTCACTAAGAGGTGTAAGGAAAGAAGTTGAAAGTGGGCGGTGTTTTTTGGTTTTGTGTTGGTTTTTTGTTTTTTAAAGTATAAGAGGACTTCTGGTAGTGACCTGGTTTTGCAAGCAAGTACACTCAAGGCTGAGACAACTTCACTGAGATATGCTGGATAATCCTAATACCTGTTATCAATGTCTTGGCAATTCTTCCTGGACGATGGGAACCGGCTGCAGCTAGGGCAGTAGTTTTGGTGCAAGGCTGCTGCTGGAACATGTGAACATGTACATGCAGCTAATGAATAACAGGGGTGAGAAGTGAGCATGAGGCTTCCAAGAAATATGACCACGTGTTTCTTTCTGTTAGAAGAAAAGGACAAAAAGAAACTCTCAAAGACAAAACTTTTGACAAGGAACGTGTCCGCTTCTTGCCCCACCATTCCCCCCAGACAGGACTGGGCCTTTCTTGTGTCTTCCTTAATCTAGTCTAAATGTGATTCTGCTACAGGAAGGAATTGTTGCTTGAGTTTGTTTTCCTCGTTGGGCATGTGCCAAATTGCTACAATTTCTTGTGTGCTGTGTATTATGTCCTTGTGTCATGTTTTCTGTGCTGTGAACAAAATTTTTTAAAGCCCCATGGTCACGTAGGCTTGTGTAGCTTTTGGCCTGATAACATCCTTTCCTGCCCCAACCCTGCTCTGGAGTGGTTCTTTTGCCCTGCAGAAGAAAGCTTTATTATTTGTAGAGCAACAAATAGGTTTTAAAATAATTTTGTGATTCTGGCCGTTTTTCAATATGGAAGGAGGAAAGCATAGCTAGATATATGCCCCTTGTCCAGATTGCCAGCTGATGGTGTTGGATTAGTTTGAAGACCATTTGTGTGCAGGTGCTCTTCCAGAGGATGGGAACTGACCTGGTGGAGCCACTGTAAGTTTGTTACAGGAATGCTGATTGAAGATCCCAGCTTCATGCTATGTTTGACTAAGCAGTCAAATATATAAAAACCTCCTCATGTCTCATTCCCAATAGTGCATTGTGGGCTTGCTGACTGTCATAGCCAGTTTTATTTTATTTCATTTCTAGGAGTAATGTTCCCCAAGAAGAATATAGAGCAATACGGGTAATTTCTTTGTCATATTTGAAACTGTTTCTTAAATATTTGTAGTCCCTGCTGAAAACCAAACCGAAACACACTATTCTCAAGCTTGCGTTTATATGACTGTTACTCTGGGAATTTTTTTTTTAAGCTTATTTGTTTGCACACAAGAGACTGATCAAGGTAGCAATGCCCATTTTTAAATTCAGTACAGACAGCAGCTCTGAGTAGCATTCCACTTACTGTTAGTTCAGAACAATAGAGAAGATTTTAAAATGTGCGTGTTCTGTCTGCTCAGGATAGGGTATAATGTGCACAGAGTGAATATTCATTTTGACACATACTTTATTTAATGCAATATCACACTGAAAGGTAGGTGTCCTTATGCCTTTCTTAGATCTCCATGGTAGATGGTTAACTTAAATTTGTACTCTAGCAGTAGCATAAGCAGAATGTAAACAGCTGTAGTGTCCCATATTATTTCTGTTTTCTATTCTAGCATGTTCCTTAATGAGCAGAGAGGTAAGGGATTAATTTAAAAATAACCACTAATTTCTAAATGGAACTGTAAACATTTTTCTTACCTTGCTCCTGAGTAAAGCTGATTGTCATATTTAGGGGCTTTTTACCTTGTTGTGGCATATTTATTAATAAATTTGAAAACTACAGAACTAAATGATACAGAATCACAAACTTGTAGAATTTTACTATAGGGATGGCCTGCTTACTTAAGATTGCTGTATATCACGTGTAATATTCTTCTTTTTAAGGTATCTAAGAAAGTTGCAGATTTGATTCTTGAAAAACAGCCTGCGTATGTTCAGGTAAGACGACAAACAGTTACTTTTTTAGAGTAAACCACTCCATTTTGTGCTGTTATAATGTTGCTTTTTTTCATTCGTGAATATATCTAGCAATTTGTTAGTAGAGATGCTAGTGACTGGTTGGAACTAACTGTCTATGCATGCTAAACCTGTATCCACTGAGTGAAAAGAACCAGGGGCAGACTGAGCTGGAGGCCCTTGGGATGATGAAGGCTTTGGTATATGACCATTTTAAGAAGGATTTCTGAAAACATGAATTCACAAGCTTGATATCCTGATATCACAAGTCCTGTAATCGACTTGAACAGGAGCTTCTCTAGTGCCTGTGTTTAGGAATGGTTTCAGATCTTTTCACATAAAAGAAAACAGGAATGACCTTTCTTGAGAGCACTTAACCAGAAACCTACCACCAATCTCAGGCATTTGTGAGAAGAAGGCATCTAAGAGAAGGCTGAGCTAGAAACAGAGCCACAACATGTCAGTGATCTCCAGAGCAAAACAAAGGAAAGCTGCTTTAGCTGCTTGCAGTAGAATATTGGCACGGCTTTTCTCCTTTCTCCCAAAACATAATTGGAACAGCTATTATAATGATTGTCTATAGAGAAGATGTTTTTTGTTCTACCTATTTATTTCTAATAATGCCCCTGTACATTTGATCAACTCTGCCTGATTTTATGTGATTATTCCAGGAAACAACAGTGAGAATTCTACAAAGTGACAACTTGGGATTGTTATCAAAGTAGTCTGAGAATTATCCTGTGGTGGATAATTCTGTGTGTCTACAGCACCTTGTGTAAGCATTGTCATACCAGTGATTATGGCAATTCTCATTTTGGTCAAGAAGATGGAGAGAGTGTGGGAGGGCAATGATAGCTGAGGAAAGTAGTCTTTGAATTTGGTTTCTTAAGATATTATGCATATCAGCAATTAAGCTGTCATTTTTCTAAAAGCAACGTCTTTAACATAAAGGAGGAACTCTTTTTGGTGAAAGATGCAACTGAGTGATTTGTCAGAATTACTTGTATCTTTGGAGTCTGACCAGGAGCTAATCTTAAACTGAACCAAACTTTAAACTTGTTTTTGCTTGTCATATATTTAGAATTAGATTAGTTTTCAAGGTGAAAGTCTCACTTCTCCCCATGGAAAGCACATGATATGTTTTGAAATGATAAGCAGTATCTAAATAAAAAAAAATTTTTTCTTTCTTTAGCGTGGGGAGAGTGTTCACTTTCGTGCAGTGCTGCTCCTAACAAAAGAAATCCTAATAGGTGTATTAAAAATGTTATTTTTTTAAAGGAGTTGAGATTATGCTAGGCACTTCACAAAGTCAAAATCAAGCTAAATTCAGGTCACCTGTGCTGAAGAGTTTTCAGCTGAAATTCAACAGGATACAATTAACGTTCATTATGAAGTGACATCTATTAAATTGGTAGAACACAAGTGCTTCTAAACAAGAAAATGCTGTGTGAAACATGATTTTTTTCTTTGTTTTGCTGCTCTCTGGCATATTAATGCAAATTAAACCCTGTGCTTCTGTCCCTGAAACTTTGATCATTTGCTGTGGTGCATTAATGGTATAGAGCTTCTTAGGCTAAATGTACAGTATATAAATGTGGAGAGTCCCACTGCCATGAAAATGGGTTTCAAGTATCTTTCTTCAGAAGGGAACTGTGTTTTAAAAGATAGTTTGTATCAATAGTACAATCCAGTGCTTAGCATATATGAAATGAATAATATATAGAGTAACTCTACAAAGTCATTATAACATCTCAGGAGAAACCTACTAATCAGTAGTCTTCGCTGTGTGTAGCAAGACTTTAACTTGTGTATTTATTTAACCTGTTGTCTCTCTGTAGGAACTTGAACGTGTTACATCCTTGCAGACTGGCCTTCAGTTAGCAGCTGTTATTTGCACGAATGGAAGAAGGTATCTTGCTTAAATAATGGCAGAGGTTGAAAGGGGGGAAAAGTATTTAAGAAGAAATCTGTAAACCCAGGAAGTTTGCTTGCTGATGGAATTAGCAATAGTAGTTAAAGATATTGAAACAAATACCAGCTGCTTTCTCTCTTCCAGCTCTTACTTTTTCAGTTAGGAGTTCTCTTTAACACAGGAACCTTTTGAGATACACCATTGTTGCACAGATAAGTTCTGCATACGGGAAGACATACCTTCTTAGTAGTCTGTTGGTATCATCTCAGTTTCTGGGTTTCCCTAACAATGCTGACAATCTTATTTTCTAGCCTGTATTTTGATGGAAATGTTAGGATTTATTAGAAATAAGTTTCATTTTACATATTGTGGAAGATTGTTAATCTTTAACTTTTGCAGACACCTGAATATAGCAAAGGAAGGCTTCACACAAACTAGTTTGGGGCTTCTTGCAGATCAAAGGAAACGGCAGTTGCTTATTGGACTGCTAAAGTCTCTGAGAACAATAAAAACACTGGTATGTGCAGTTTTTGTTCAGTAGCAAAATATTTTTCTGAATTTCTTTGTAGTTACCACTTTTTTTTTTTAATTTTTAGCAAAGAACCGATGTGCGTTTGAGTGAGATGTTAGAGGTAAGTCACTGCCAGGCTATTATAATTTGAATCTATTCTGAGTCTACTTTTGTCAGTCATCTTCATTTTGCCCCTTCTTTCCTTCCTTTTGCAAACAGGCTCTGTGTGTGTGTGTGTGTCGTGAAATTGTATTTTTATTCTTTTTGTAGAAAATATGTTGTGAGAAATACTTCATATCAAATTAGATAGCCCCTGTGCCATGGGGGAGTATTTTCTGTCAGAGACTTAATCCTGCCTTTAGGTCTGGGCGCTGTGAGCTTGGCTTAGTTCAGTAAGTGTTGTGGAGTCTTCACTTCCCTCCCTACCCTCATCTTATACGTCTTTCTTGCCTTAGCTTGATATTTGGAAGAAAAAAGGTGAGATTTAGCTGATTGTTGATATTCTGTGTCTGGATAAAGTACTTCTATGGTATATTACTGTACAAATTTATATATGGGCTCTCAATGTTTTATTTGTAAGTATAGTAGCTTCTCTCCTTATTCATTGGATTGGCTTTTAAATAGTGAGTTGTAGAAAACATTGCAGCATGCAGGCCATGACACTGAAAATTCTCCTCATACAGTATATATATACTTCCTAAAAATGCAGTAGATACTGCACAAAGCAAAAATAATATCTTGTCTTAGGGTGATTAATTGTATGAAAGTCAGCTTCAGGATTTTACCGACAACTGTATTTTAATCATGTAGTGTAACAATTTTGACTCGCTAGTTTGCCAAGTATTTACGGCTAATACTGGATGGAATGTCATTACGATAATCTCTAGCTACTAAACTTGGAAATTGAGTCTTAATAATTGTAACTCTTGTTCTTTGAGTTTAATTCCATCTTGGGTAATACACTTTGTTTCAGCACACTTTCTTATTCTTTACTAAGCAAGAATGTATTAATTTACAGGCTGCATAAACATTGCCGCCTTCTCAGTAAGCCCTGTACAATGATTAGCTTTTCATTTCAGTGCTGTGTTTTGTTGCACAGGAAATCAGCTCTTCATTGTCTACTGGTAGGAGTTGTCTTGAGACAGAAGTGTGGGTGTTGCATTCACACACAAACCCTAAGGTCTGATTATCATAATTTGTTGGAGATTTTTAAATGTTAAGGGCTGGAACTGCCCTTTCTGTCAAAGTGTGGTTTTAGAGCTGTGCTCAGTGTCTGCTCCCAATAAGATAGCCCAGATATTGGCCAATTTATTGTCTTTACTCCAAGAAGAAGTTAGTAGCTTGGAATATGCATGAAAGCTATTAGTAGCCATTCACAGAGGAACGTTTAGATAGGGTTCCCAATGAAAAAAAGACCAGACATGAGGCTATAATAACTTAGAGGTGAGCTGAATCTGGAATATGTTAGTAATATATGTTACGGAAGCAGGCTTTCTCATTCAAGTTCTGTTAGATTTAATGGAGCAAGGACCAGTTTTCCAATGGAGAAAGATGCAAAGAGCTGTAAATGCAGCAATCATTTCAGACCAGTGTACTGTTCTGTTTTCATCTAATGGATAATGTGTGTGGGGTTTTTGGTTTTTTTAGCTAAACTTGATCTGCATTAGAATGCTGCTGTTAAAGTCAATTTCATTTCAGAAACTCGTTTATGATAATAGCGGACTACAAATTGCGCTTGCGTTTTTACTCTTCAATCAATGACTTTGAAATTCCAGTAACAGCTTTGCGTTTGAGCTCTCTGAAGCACGTAATATAACGGATGTAATTAGGACAAAAAAGAGAAGTTAAAGAGGATTTTCCTTCCTCCAAGAGCCTTTCTGGCATCTTATCTAATAGAATACAAAAATAGTAGTTATACCCAAGGCACTGCCAGTGTTCTTTTGGCAAGATCCTGGGGTTTTTTTGTGTGTATGTTTTTGTTTTGGTTCTGTCCTGGAATCTTCATGTACTTCCTGATTGATCTGTCTGCCTATTGGATATTCCCCTTATAAATTAGGACAGCATTTGCATATTTTTTTCCTAAAGTATGTGCTTTTTGTCCTGGGGCCTTGTGTGAGCCGGTTGGCTTTAAATTCATTTCTGATTAGCTATAGAATGTATCAAATTAAATAGTGTTTATTTGGACATAATTTTGGAGTGTCTCCCTTGTCTCTTTTTAGGTTTTGTAAACAAGGGCAAAAGCCTGACAGTGCCTGAACTTACCTCTTTTTCTTGCTCACGAATAGATCATATTGTATTAACAAAGGTTTGAAAGTTAACTGGGAAGACATTAGTTGTTTTGTAATAAAAGCTTTGATATGTTTTATATAAATGCGTAAGGAAATGACCGCAAGTTGTTTGTGTAAGGTAATGTAATACAAAGTGTTTTCAGGTCTTGCTAACATCTTGTCTGTTTCTAACTATAAACTGGTTGTGCATTAAATTACGCAATAGACACTCATTTCCTTTAACTTTGCTGTATAGACATAAGCGACAAAATATTTTATTCTTAGTGTTTGTACAGAAGTATGCAAGCAAAAATGGGTGTTGTAGTGTTTGCTTCAGAAGCCAAATTTGCTTTCTGTTGTGTTTTGTCCTAAGGAAGAGGACTATCCAGGAGCTATTCAGCTGTGCTTGGAATGCCAGAAAGCTGCCAGCACTTTCAAACACTACAGTTGTATAAGGTAAGGTGACATTGTGCAGATTTCAGCTTCTATGTGATTTTATTTGTAAATAGTATAAAACAGTGATTATCAGTTCTCATTCTCTGAAGCAGCTTTGATTGAAATTTAATTTTCTGCTTAGAAAAGTATAATTGAGGCATCTGTAAAAGCTTAAGCATCCTCAGTAGTTTCCCCCCTCCCTGTACTACCACTAATCAGTCTTCACGATCTTAACACTATACAATCTATATTTGGACTATGTCATTGTTTTGTAACTGTTGTACTATGTTGGCAGGTAAAGTTTCAACTAAGACTGAATTATAACTGTGCTACAACCTGCAGCCTAGAGATACCAGAGCTAATTTTTCAATAAGCAAGTTTATATTCTGAAATTAATTTTACCTACAGCAAGATATCCTTGTGGAGGATAACTTACCCTGATTCTTGGCAATGAAATTAGCAAGTGCAGAACTTCATGCTGTCATGGAGAAATTGCTTTCAGAACCCAACTAATTAAATATCTGCAGTTCCTAGCTTAGAAAGACTTGATGTTTCCATTGCTTTGTAGAAAGGGAAAAAAAAAACCAATTTGGTAAACATTGAACTCAAAGTCATAAGAGATATGACAATAAAGGAGTGAAATGCAGTGAATTTTGATGTTTCATCCACTAAGAAAATCCTTACATTAATTAGATTTTCTTTTTGTGTTATTTTTAATGAGAATTTTAAATTTGCAGGTAAAATTCTGACATAGTTTGATCTCCTGTCAGAATGCTCTCTGCTTAGAAGGGCCAAAATCTGTGAAAACACATGCTTTGCCTTCCTCTGTCCTCTAAATATTGCTTTGTTGCAACTTCAGAGTAATTACCCATAATCCTCAATTTCAGTTTAGGATCTGCTTTTGAGGTATAGTTTTTTTCAGGATCTGAAGATGCACCAAAAAAGTGTATGAAGTGAGAAGTTACACCTGGAAATAAGCCCCTATGTATTCTGGAGTCAGATTTCAAAGCTGCTTTTTGCTTTCTTTTTAGTTCTATAGAAATTGTGTGTGGATATAAATTGACTGTACGGTCAACATTTGCCTGCATATATTAAAATTTTGAATCCCTTCCTTACATAGTTGTGAATGAAAACTGTATTTATTTGAATGGGAAAAATGGCTGTGATTTCCCTCAGTTCTTGACAGTTTAGTTGTTGAGAAGCAAGATTACTCCTAAACAACTGCTCTGCTTGACTCCACCTTTTGTAGAGAGATGGGTCTTGCAGTCTTCCATACTTGTGGCTCGTCTGTACTGTTTAGTAAGCTTTCCTTAGTATTTATTGCTTTTTCAGATGCTCTGTGGCTCCCAACGCTAAGCTGATTTATTCTGCATGTCTCCTGCATTTTTTTTCTTTCAGAGAAATTAGCAATGTTTATTCAGCTTGAAAAGCAGCCTGGTTTCTTGGAATCTTGCAGTGCTCATCTGGAAAACCTTGCTCTTTCAAGATTTAGGTTAAATTACATAGTTTCTTTGACTTGAAATTCTGTTTTGTGTAAATGATTTTAAAGTTTCTGTTTAATGCCAAAACACTTCAAGCTTTTATTGCAGCTTCCAAGTTTATCTCCTCTACACTATGTCCACTATAGCAAAATTTGGAAGTTAAAGTAACAGTTCACATTTTTGCCACTTGGACTATTTAGCTGCAAAACATGCTATTTTAAATCTGATAGCATACTGACAAGATACATGGCAAATTGCTGTGAGGATTTACTTTGTTGTATCACACAAAAGGATATCCTTGAATCCAAGAAGACAGTTTCTTGAAAGAAAGGATGACAACAGAAAAAGTCAGCACTGCTGCTTTATTCTGAGAGAGTTTTTTGAGTTTGTTTTTGTTTGCGTTGTGAGAGCAGAAGGATGTTTTGGCTGTAAATCCCAGCCCTGGTGCATACATTTCAGTCTCTGTGCGCTGTTTTACTTGCAGAAGTTTGAGAGAATATCTATTGCATGGAATAATGTCTCACTAGCAGGGAACTGGGCTAAATGAATAAATAGCTCTCTTGCATTTCTGTTTAGGACTGCAGTAAAATACAGCTAGTCAAGAAACAGACATGTGCTAGCATGTATAAGGTGCTTATGTGAGGCATCACCTCTGTATCTTACCATGAAATTTTCACAGTATCTCTTTGATTGTCTACTGTCCACATGACAGGTATCAGTGCTTTCCTTGGTATAATCGTTCTTTTTTTTTTTTTTTTTGCTAGATGGATGTAGAAATTGGATGTAGCTCTTTAATAGCAGGAGATTTAAACCTTTCTGTGAAGTGTGTAATTTTTTTTTTTTTATTTTGGTGTATACATAATCTGAAGAGGCAAGCACTTCAGCTTCCCTGCTAAGACGTCTTTGTTTTTAAGAGTGGCTGCTCATCCTCCTTTGAAATAATAGGCTGAATGTCACATTTGGGTCAAAATGTTACTTCTGTTATATTGTGGTAATGTGCCTTCTAAAAATGTGCTAATTTAGATTTGTATGGATGAGGATGCAAAAAAAAGGTTTCTAATACTTTTTTTGTGAATGAAATTAGTGTCTTGAATTAAATTCTCAATGATGGTAAATGGGCTTTCATAATAATCATGTAGTCATTGTGTCCAAGCACTACCTTTATAACTCTGGCTTAGAAAATACATACAGATTTAGTTGGACACTGCATTTCTACATTTTGACTTCAGTACTTGATCACAATTACTTTTCTTATGAAATTTTGTGATTGCACCTTCTTTTCCTAAATTAGTCAGCATAAACGTAGGCTATATTCTTGCAAACACCTCCATATGTCATAGCTTGGTTGAATAAATAAATTGCTGTGAATGTGCATATTTAAAATCCCATTTAAATGGGAAGACAGCACTGTCACAGGAGTTGAATGGGTAACAAACACGTGGCAGTTTTACCTCAGTTGTGTTTCATGTGAAAAAAGATCTTTTGAATTCCTTCTGATCCTCCTCTCCAAAAAGGAAAGAAACTTACACTGTTCTGGAGTGTCTCTGATCTTGGGGCATTTGGTGGGAATTGTGACGTGAGGGCTCAGGTCTGTGAGCTGCCCAAGCCTGCTGTGTCACCAGGTGATTGCATGCTGAGGCTTGCCTGGCATTGAGAAGAGTGGAAATGAGGAACTAGCTTTCATGAGGATCTGTGCTGGTGTACAGATGAAATCAGTCAAATGTGATAACCTGCAGTAGCCAGACATGCTTTCTGGAGCCCAGGAAGCTTTTCAGCTGTGCATTGCAGTAGTTGACCAAGTTCTTCATGTGAGTGAGCAAGTAAGTTGCCTGGCTGAGGTGAAAAATCCATGTGTATTTTTAATTTAATTAGAAAAGGTAAAGAAATGATAGATTAGCAGTAGCACATTCGTGATACTGTTTGAAAGGAATCATAGTCCTGCGTTTATATGGTACTTGCTACCTTTAGGGTATTTGTGAATTTTCATAGGACTTACAGCAGTCCAGTTGCTTCATTTGTTCAGTCTGTGCAGAGACTGCCAGTGCATTGCATAATTTTTTGCTGATGTCAACAGCTTCTGTATTTTAGACCAGTTAATTTCAACATGTAAACCAACTATATGTTTATGCACAGCGGGTGATGGTCGAGGCTATACCTAGTTCTAGAGATGGAAGGAAGGAGTGATTCTGTGCACAGAGCAAGGTTCCTAATCTTGTCCTAGTATCATCTTGCTAGCTAAAGGAACTGAGTAACAGGAAATGCTCATAAGCTCCAGCAGGAGATGTAGTAACATGAAATGGTTGTGGAGGCTTTTTTCTGTTTGCAGGTTTGTCACATGTGGAGAAACAACAAAGAAATACTGGCTACGTGATTTAATGTTTAATGCCAACTCTTTCTGATACCTTTTTTCAATTTAAACCTTTCTTTGGAGGATGTTGTATCCAGGTTATCTAACAGAACTAAAAAAGGAGGGGTGGTAGATGTATCATTTAAGTGGGGATAACTAGGTAGGGAAGCTAGAATCTATCTTTTGATAGTTAACATAAACCCCTTAGGAAAAGATTCAGAGTGCAGAAGTTGCCTAGAATCGGGTACGGTGATTATCCCGTGAAAACTCTGTGCTTTCCATGCGGAAGAGAATATCCTGCCTGTTTCTTCGTTCCTTCAAAAACATAGTAGTCATATTTTGTGTCTTATTTTTTCTGGCTGGTGTTCTGAATTTTTTAAAGCTGATTGTCAGAAAGGAGCAGTTGTGCCTTTGTTTGTCCTAAGCAGTTTGTCTTATGGTAGCTGTTTTTTTTAATCTTTCTATACCAAATACAACTCAGAGAGGTGAAACAATGATCTTAAAAAGATTTTCTGAGAGTTGTGTAAGCTTAAGTTCTTTTTTTACTATAGTGTTTCTGTAAGGGGTTCCTGAGGCAACAAATAATAGTTGCTATACCATAGTTTGCAAAGACTTGATAGCCCTGACCTTTCTACATATGTTCTGCTGTAGACCAGAGTGCCAAATCAGAACTTTTAGATCACGAGTTTCTTGGTGGGGTTGGAAATGTCTTTGAATGCTTGGCTAAATCCTAGCAGGATGGGGTCTTCTCTGGTCCCTCTTAACATTGTTGCATTGCAAAGCTAGGATAATGTGCTGCTGCAACAGATATTATTATTTGAAGTGTTAGGAATACTGCAAATGCCTGCAGTGTGTGTCTTTCAGTACTAACAGTAGTGTGGTGATGCTACTCTGACGCAGGAACAACCGGTTAATGTTTTGTGATAAATTATTATATTGTGGCTTGGTAGCAGGCAAATGTGTTTTTTGGAAATAACTAACTTGGTGTGAAATGTTCATATGATCAGTAGTTTGATTTTAAACATTTTTTTCTCTCATTAATAGTGAGTTGAATTCAAAACTGCAAGACACCTTGGAACAAATAGAGGTAAGAATTAGTATATTGATGTTTAGTATAAGTTAGTATTTAACCTCTAGGTACTAGAGCTTTCTAATGTGATGTTATTAGCAGTTACAGAATGTGCACATTTCTTTCAAATACTATCTTTGGAATGCTGTAGTCATTGCTATTCATGTAGCCTTTTGTGCTGCAGTCAACTTAAATGCTTTATAATACGTTCTCAAACTTACGAGCCCAGCTCAGTAATTGTGCCCGCTTTAAATGGTAAAGCAGTCAGATAAAATGGGCACGTAACATTTGAAGTACTGGTGAAGATGCATGGTGGTTTTCAGTCCACGAACTGCTGAGATTTCTTTAGACTACTCGTAAATAGTTGTCAAAAGTTAAACAGCAGCTTGCCAGTAGGTATGTATAAGCTACAAGAGATCACAGTTTCACTGGAAATTTTAGAGATCAGCAAACTGGAAACTGCTGGATAGGGCCAGTGCTAAGCCATAGAAAGTAAGACTTAAATAGCTGGGAAGGATGGGACTGAGACAGAAGATTAGTTTAAGATTAGAATGCAAAAGCAAATGAATATAAAATGCTAAGTGTCTTGCTGGAAATTGGAGGTAAAAAAAAGTTCATAAACGATAGGAATTCTTTTAACTCCATTGCTAGGTAATTTTGAGCTGGAACTTGTCAAGCTTTTTGTAAGAAGTCTAGTAAGGTAGATACATGTAATGTATATGAGGTGCATGGAATGCCTATCCATGTAATGCATGGCAGGCAATAAATTAGCTGACCCAGCAGCTTTCTATGCCTCTGGTCACATGCTCTTTAGAAAGTCAGATTACTGCATGGATTATCATACGTCGTCGTTTAATTCCCTGTACAGTTAGAACTTTGTTTAATTTCCTTCATTTATGCCTTTGTACTTTAGCTTTCTTGCAAAGCTTTTCTTTTGTTCTTTTAGTCTTTCACTGATATATGCTCTATTCAGAGCATGCATGGCTGGTTCAAAAGAGCTAATGAAATGACTGTTTTCTTCTCACTCTCACATAGGCCAGTCATTAAACTTTTTTTTAAGATCACTCAGCTTTCATTCCTATTGCTTTCATTTACGTGCCATTTATTCCTTGTGAGCAAATGTTGAAGTTGCTTAAAAGGAGATATGCATCTTTACTTTCTTGCAGTAACAGCTTTGCAGAGCAAATTCTGCTCGTACTAAAATCTGGTAAAATGTGCCATGTTGGTTGGTGATAGCAATTCACAGCTAGCCAAATAAACATATTCAAGATTTTTATTTGGTGTTTGTGAATTTATAGAAATATCTTATTTCCCTCCTGAGAAGGTATCTTATTTTCTACTGGAATTATGTCTATACACATGGGAGAATGTAAGTCATGCTTAAGTAAATTCATGGAGTGTTCCTGTGAAGTACATGCTTTAGTTAATATCATATTCTGCTAATTAATATTTTAATAATGAATCTTCTCAATAGTTGAGTGCCTCTGCTTATGTCCATTAATTTTTCTTTTCTTCTTGTAATTTAGGTTTTAACATTGACCTTTTATACTGTGTTACAAATAAAATGCAAGGTGGCTATGGTAGAAAGAACCACTGAAAAATGTAGCTCTAAGGATTAATGTTTTCTGTGTTGAGGAGCTCTGTTCATGGGCAGTTTGATATCCCTGTTTCTCTCTCTCTACAGTTGTTCTGCAAGAAGTAAGAGAAGGAAAAAAAATTTTTTAAAATCAGTATATGACTGAAATTCCAATTGCTGAGAAACCCTTTAAAGAAGTTCTGAATCTTTAGGTTGCTTGTCCTTCTACCGTTTTGCTTAAGAAAAAATGCAGTATTTGATTGTATTCTACTCTCCTTTTTTGTGCTTAAAAAATACACTGATCTGCTTAAAAAACCCCAGCAAAACAAAACACACCCTCTCAAACTCAACAGCAACAAAAACACCCCACCAAATCTCTAGGATTAAAATCCATAAATATTTTGTGGCTAATGAAGTAAAATTTTGGAGTAAAATAATGTAGTAAGTAAAACTATGTAGGGACTGAACAACCATTTCCTGTGGTTTCGATTTGCAAGAGCAAGACTACATAGCAAGATCTTTAAATAATAAGAATTGAAATGGCTTTAGTGACTAGCAGTGTTACAAAATATCTGCTAGCTATGTATGTTGTCATATATTATTGATTTCTGTTTTCTTTTCTGGCGTTGTTGACTTAAAATAACTAGAGTTAGGCTGTGTACCTCTGAATATATTACAGCATCTAAGTGAGAATTACATTATTAAGCTACACAGTCAAATTCTTGGAAGCCTTATTAGTTAGTCATTAAGTATATATGATCCTATTTTTTTTTTCACTCAGTGCACATAATACATGAACTTCATTCATTGCAGAGCTGTTCAGTATGCTCAGGCACAGCTCTGATGGCAGAAGTAGTAATTGTGTGTGTGTGCTTTGTGCTTTCTTTTCTTCTTCTATGGTACTGATCATTGAACTGGTCCAGTACTCCATAAATAACTTATTTCACAATGAACTTTTAAGTGAGACAGTGTTAATTCCATTCAATAGATGGTGGTCAGGAGGTTGAGAAGTCTGATGGAATTGCTTGACCTGAAAGAGCTGTGGAGCATTTTCATTTTTTCCCCAGATCTGTGTTTTTCTTAGCAGTGGGAGCAGACTAAGTTAGAAATCCCAGCTCTCCCATCTTGTGGTCCTAGACCTTCTCCAAGTAAGCATCACTTTGGATTTTGACTTCAGTGAATTAGTGTACTTTTTACTGTGCTGCTTATTGGAAATGGTGAAACTGTTTGGCTGACAGAAATTTCAGACTGAAGTACTGCAGGCTGCAAGAAGTAATATTTGAGCACCTTAGCATAGTCTAATAATGTACAGTCTTTGCTATTGTACAACCATAATTCTTAGATTGTTTACATAAGCATCTTTTCCTCACTTGCTGTTGTTTAAATAATGTATTTCTTGGCCTGTTTTTGTGAAGTGTTTAACACATTTTTTCCTTCATTTATATAGGAACAACTGGACGTAGCACTCTCCAAGATATGCAAGAACTTTGATATCAGTCATTATACAAAGGTTCAGCAGGCGTACAGACTGCTTGGAAAAACACAGGTTTGTACTCATCATCTAAGGAAGTCGCAAAGATCAGCAGTGTAACAGCATGAAGCCTTGAGAACTGTGGCAGTAATTTATTTTCCTAATGCTGATGAATCTTGCTGAGTATCCAAAAGCTTTTATAATGCTCAGATAATTTAAGAGTAATGGCTAAAGGTAAACTGTGTGTTACTGTTACATGTAGCTTTTTGGACATGGTATAAATGTACCAGTTCTGTATTTCAGCTCTATAATGCTATTTACATTATTAATTGTATTTGGGCATATGGGTATGATTTTTCATAGCTAGGTCTCTTGTTACTGAGTTGTGCACAATCTGTACCTTGTGTGTGTGTGTTCCGGTTTTCTATTCTACTCGAATGTGACAGCAATAAAGATGTGAGGAGATTTTTTTTTTCGGCAACAAAGCATGTTAAACCTACACTGTGGACATGCCCTAAAAGTTAGATCTGTGTGCCTAGAGCCTTTCATATGTAAATAGGAGTTGGTCTAAACTCTCAGGTAGGATGTATTTCTCTTCTGTTGGCGCACTGCCTTGAGGCTTAGAATGTTTTCACTGTGAAGGCAATGAAGCCCATTTCCTTCCGAAGCAGATATAAAGTTAGGGAGCTGGTACGAAGCCCCTGTGACATAAAGCGGGGTAAGGAGAGGAATAAGTCCTGGAGGTATCTTTCATCAGTGATCTATGCTCATAACATAGTGAGGCTAAGCATGGTTTTGCCAGTGCAGCAATGATGTTTTGCTTAGAGAAGAGAAAGCTTTAGTTGCTAAAGATCATGTTGAAGTGCCTCTGCCATGTTGAAGACAGAACAAGAACCCTGTTTGTTCTTTATTATGCTTGGGGTTTTTAAATGTTTTTTCCCACTATTCAGAAGCATGGCTGACATTAGAATGCCTTTTTTGGGTTTGTTTTTAAATTTCTGTTTATTTTTTGTTTCATTCTAATTAGAACCTTTCTAGCAAAGTAGGGTTCTTCTTCCGTGGCTTGACCGTGATAAAGGTATAGCTCTGCAATAGAATGGAAACAAACTTCTCTTCCCGCACTTTGCCAATGTGCAGAATTACTGAAGTACCTAAAGATGACAACTTGAAATAAGGGGAGACGATTAAGTAGACTTTTCCTTTGTTAGTGCATTTTATACAATGTCTTTATTTACTGAACAAAAGTAGGTATAATGCATTCACTGCTCTGAAGTCTAGTGCATGATACGTTGAGAAAGTCTTGTTTTGTTCAGAAACTTCATTCCACTCCAACAAAAGTGTTATTTGTTACTGCACCGTTTTGCTTTCTCTGTTCTCATGATAGTGACTTGTTTTTGACATTCTTTTTATTACTATTGAAGTATGTATTTTGAACTTGTCCGGAAAAGAATTTAGTTGCATTATTACTGAAATCTCTCCCATTTTGACCTTCCTCATTAAACAAAATGACAAGAACCTTCAGTGTCCTCAGTATTTGTCATGTTTTCATTTGTCATTCTGTTTTCTTGGACTAATTCATGTTAGGACCAGCTGCAGAAGATTCGCTGTTTGCAATAGGATTGAAGCAGAATTGCTTGTTCTTTTCTTATGGGGGTAATTAAGTTCTCAGCTCTTCTTAGTAGCTAAGAATGTCAAATAGCAAGTAACGAAGCTGACCATTTTCAAATCTGCAGGATCTGATAACTTCATTCTGGTGTATCGAATAATTTTTAATCAATTTTTGTATACCATATATACTAATTATTAGCATATAATAACGGCTGAATGGCATATAACAGTGGCTGAACGGCAGAGCTCAGTGGGTTGTGATCTGTGGCACAGAGGCCTGTGACCAGCAGTGTTCCCCAGGGGTTGGTACTGGGTCCAGCCCTGTTCAACGTATTCATCAGCGACCTGGACGAAGGGACGGAGCGTACCCTCAACAAGTTTGCTGATAATACAAAGCTGGGGGGAGTGGCTGACTCACCAGAAGGCTGTGCTGCCACTCAGTGTGACCTGGACAGACTGGAGAGTTGGGCGGAGAGGAACCTGAAGAAGTTCAACAAGGGCAAGCGTAGGGTCCTGCGCCTGGGGATGACCAAAAGCATGCGCCAGTACAGGCTGGGGGTTGACCTGCTGGAGAGCAGCTCTGTGGAGAAGGACCTGGGAGTCCTGGTGGACAACAGGCTCACCATGAGCCAGCAGTGTGCCCTTGTGGCCAGGAAGGCCAAGGGTATCCTGGGGTGCATTAAGAAGAGTGTGGCCAGCAGGTCGAGG
>VZSC01012449.1:529689-546059 GCA_013398225.1 Steatornis caripensis
TATCTAAAGGGCGGGTGTCAAGAGGATGGGGCCAGACTCTTCTCAGTGGTGCCCAGCAACAGGACAAGGGGCAACGCTGGGCACAAACGGGAGCACAGGCAGTTCCACCTGAACGTTATGAAGAACTTCTTTACTGTGAGGGTGACAGAGCCCTGGGACAGGCTGCCCAGGGAGGCTGTGGAGTCTCCTTCTCTGGAGATACTCAAAACCCAGCTGGACACGTTCCTGTGCAACCTGCTCTGGGGGCACCTGCTTTAGCAGCGGGGTTGGACTGGATGGAGATTTCCAGAGGGCCCTTCCAACCCCTGCCGTCCTGTGATTGTGTGACAGCTTGAAACAGTGAGAAAATTCAGTGTCTGAAATGGACTAATATTATGTATGATTTATTAACAAAGAATCAGCCTGACCTGAAACTGAGGCACAATTATGGCAAAACTTGCAATGGTGTTTAGTACGTGTACCAATATTTTTTTTCTTAAAAAAGTAAGTTTTGTTAAACAAATGTCATATTTTGTTTTTATTGCAAAGAGAGTTTTTCTAAAAATTTATTGATGTGCGTGTCTTTCTGTAACACTTAGTCCTACTTGATATTCTTCAAGGTAGAGCTTGTTTGGCAGTTTGGCAAGTGAATGGATTGAAGATTTTGTAATTGTGGTTTTAGTTTTATTAATTGCAAAGGAAATATTTTTATTTTAGTTGGAAGTGGGGAAAAATAGCACTGATCTCAACTCATTTCTTTTTGACACATTCATCAGTGATTGAGAGGGTAATTGAGTAAATTCTATAATTAAATATATTATGTACACATAAAACTAGTATTTACTAGTGATAATGTGAAAAAAACTGGTGTGTTCTAGAGGGAGAATGGCAGGGGAAACTGATTTTACTGGTAATACCTGAACTCTTCTACGTTATCATATTGTAGTATTGCCAAGTCCCGTGTTAGGTATTTTTGAAACAAAGATTGGAGGCCGTGCTTACGCTTTCCTGTGTTCCGTACTAAAAAAGAGTTACATTAAAAGGCTATAGCATATGACAAATTGAAATTTACTATTTGATTTTATGTTACTCCTTTTCTTTCAGACAGCAATGGACCAGTTACATATGCACTTCACTCAAGCTATTCACAACACTGTGTTTCAAGTAGTCCTTGGATATGTGGAGCTGTGTGCAGGAAACACAGACACCAAGTTTCAGAAGTTACAGTACAAAGACCTCTGTACGGTATGTAATTCTTGCATATCTGTATATTTTTTTTTAAGCTGAAATTTTCCGGTGTTGTAAGTGTTCCTTATGTAAGTAGGGACCCAGTTATGAAAATAACCCTGCAGCTGCTATGATTTCTTAATACAATTTATGGGCTAATCGAGAGATTGGTTATTCGCAAATTAATGCTGATTTTGGTTGCACTAAATCTTAGCCCTTTGGAATTAGCTTACACACCATCTAAATAAATGTAAANGGAAACTGATTTTACTGGTAGTACCTGAACTCTTCTACGTTATCATATTGTAGTATTGCCAAGTCCCGTGTTAGGTATTTTTGAAACAAAGATTGGAGGCCGTGCTTACGCTTTCCTGTGTTCCGTACTAAAAAAGAGTTACATTAAAAGGCTATAGCATATGACAAATTGAAATTTACTATTTGATTTTATGTTACTCCTTTTCTTTCAGACAGCAATGGACCAGTTACATATGCACTTCACTCAAGCTATTCACAACACTGTGTTTCAAGTAGTCCTTGGATATGTGGAGCTGTGTGCAGGAAACACAGACACCAAGTTTCAGAAGTTACAGTACAAAGACCTCTGTACGGTATGTAATTCTTGCATATCTGTATATTTTTTTTTAAGCTGAAATTTTCCGGTGTTGTAAGTGTTCCTTATGTAAGTAGGGACCCAGTTATGAAAATAACCCTGCAGCTGCTATGATTTCTTAATACAATTTATGGGCTAATCGAGAGATTGGTTATTCGCAAATTAATGCTGATTTTGGTTGCACTAAATCTTAGCCCTTTGGAATTAGCTTACACACCATCTAAATAAATGTAAAGAAGTAAATAGTAGGATACAAACAGGAGGTTAAGATTTCAGAACTCCCATGTCTTCAGTGTAATTTGCTAGTACCTGGAACCACTATTAGCTTTGAACTTTATTTCAGTGCATTTTGGCAATATTCACGATTTCTGTAATACTGCGTTTCAGTAAGAATTCTTGATTAACTTTTTTTTGAGTTTTTTCCATTACTCCTAACTTTGTATCAGATTCATTGCACTTCTGGGATCAAGATAAGGGACAGCTGTAATATTGAGGTGCAAAAGCCTAATGATAAACAGATAATGGACTGGGCATAACCCTGTGTTTTCATCTAGTATAGATTATAGGTGCAGTTCCTTGCATGTTTATATTTTGTTTATTTTTTTTTTAAAATGAATGAGTGTATTTTGAGTAGTATTTTTAGTTTAATTCTTCCACTTGTGATTTTACTGTTCCACCCTGAGAAATTTTCTTAAACTTTGGTGGTGGGGAGAGTGTGAGGTATTTTAGGTGGTTGTAACATCAATTTACAACTTGAAATGATGTTTCTGTCTCAAATGTTCATCATTCATTTGTTTCTGTCACTTCTGAGTTTTTTTGCTTTATATTTCTATATGCCCTTCAGTATTATTTCTCATTCTTTGCTAATATTTATGATACTAAGACGATTCGTTTTCATTTACAAACAGTACTGCTGAGCTCCTCCTGGCACTTTCTAAAGTACAGATTGTGTGCTGCTGTGAATCCTTACCCTTTACAGTGCAGAAAGATCTTTCAAATCACTGGAAATACCATATTTTGTAAATTGTTTAAGACTAAAACGCGAGGCTTCCTTCGATGTGTCTGGTTCCAGTGAGAACTCTCTTCAACTTGTCTACACTGTTAAGCCAGGATGCTCTTAACGTATAAGTGGTTATGGAGTGCTTACTCTAATTAAACAATGGAAGTCATACAAAATTAGTCTTCCTTTTTGGGCAGTTGTCCTGTTGTGTGTTTCTAAAAAATCTTTCTAAATGAACTCATTTAGTTCATTTTCATTTTACATGGGTAGTGGGGGACTATGGTTGATGTTTGTTCTTTGCTTTAATTTTCTGTTTGTCTGTTTTCTGCAAGTCAGATACTGGATTTTATAATAATGTGGGTTTTTTTGAAAGAATAATGTTTTCAGTAATTCTTAGCCATTTATGTAAGTTATGTGTCTGTGCACTCTGAGTCACTGTTTCCTTGTTGAACGTTTTTTTTTCCTGTCGGTATGCCATGCTCTAACTCTTACATCCTTTTGCCTTTTGAATACTACTGGAGCAGGGGAGAGTTCGGCTGCATCATGTTCAAGTCTTGATTTTCGTTATTCTAGTATAATTTCAAAGAAATGCAACTGTTTATTTCCTTACTCGAAATGGAATTATCTTAATATTTAGTAAGTAATCCTTTCTTCCTGGCTACCTGAAAGCCAATATGTCTTCAAGAATAGTGATCTGCACAACCGAAGTTTAGATTTTCTGGCTACTGAAAGCCCTGAAATACAGTAAGAGTGAAATTGCCTGATATGTTGGTAGAGAAAATTGCTGAAACAACTATTGAAATGGTGGGGAACTTACTGTTTAAATGATAAACTTGCTGCCTTACTTTATTCAATTGTAAGCAAAGGTCTATGGTATCTGAGATCAAAGTGTCTCAATAATGCAGTCAGTGATCTATATCAACTCTCCAATTAAAGGAAGTTTTAGAAAAAAAGCAGTATTCTCAATTGTTACTTTTTCATGCACCAAGAACTTGACTTTTTGTGTTGGTATGTCCAGAATGCCTAATTTGTATCCCTGAGGCAGCTCTGGTTTGATAGGGAACAGAACCAGAATAATAATTTATTTAAAAAAACCCAAGCAAACTGAAAAGACATCATGATTAATATGAGGCTTCCAGATACTTTTGCTAGTGACATCTGTTAATGCTAATGAACAGTTTTTGTGAGTCCTTAATCATAAGCAGAGTGTAGGAGAATACGGCTTGAGCAATATGTGCAACTGCCAGGAACATTGTTTAAGCTTGGAAAGCAAGAGAACATGATTAAATAGAAAGTAAAGACATGTAGTTTATAATTTTTTTTTTACCTGAAAGCTGAAAAATAGGAGGGACATAAGTGATGTGTTCGGATTTGTGAAGAAATCTGTCCTGTCTAATGTTTATTATCCAACAAATATAATACTCAAGCTTATCAAGTTTTTGTTGCGATTAAGTGCTCAGGAAGGACACTCAGTGTTTAGAAAGCCACAATTATGTCAGTGGATGAGGATGCAATTCAGAGGGAATTCATTGCTTTGATTAAGGGCTTGCTCTCTACAGAATCCATGGTTGATTATTTTGCTGGTTATGTTGACATCACTTGCAGAAGCTGTTACTGTTTTTGAACAGTTTTGTTGTAACTGCAATGCCAAAACTTTTGTATCATCTTGAATATACGTTTTTGGGTTAGCATGCAGTACCCACGTGGTGAAAGCTAACTAGTATTGCAAAAGCCAGCTGTTGGACACTAAAGTAGCAATGGGAAAGTATGAACTGTTTTCTAAAAGAGGGTTAGTTTGAAGTGCTAATTTCTAGACTTCTCTGAGAACCTTTAAATAATAATGTAATTGAAATAATATTTGTGCAGCTGGAGTTTGCTCTTGTTTATAAGCTGTGAGACTGCTGCTTCGCAGCAAGTGAGGCAAGGGTAACTTACCAGTGCCACTTGGATAAACAATATATTTTCCAGTCTTTTTTTTACCCAGCAAGATCCTTTCTCAAATTCATCCCTTTACCTGGCAATCTCATCTTACATACTTCTACTGCTTATCTGTCTCTCTAATAAAGTTGATACTCTTCACCTGATGGGTATCTTAGTTCACAGTTGGCTCTTTGGAGCAGAGTGGGTAGGGGAGGCAGGACAGCTGCCATCTAAGTTTGTTTTTAAACTACTTCTTTATATAGCATTCAATCCAATGGGGCATCAGTCAGGATGGCTTCTATGTGCTACTGAAGTACAAGTATCAATATCATTGAACTGACACGGCGTCTGCACATGACAGGAGTGGCTGCGTCCCTCTTTGATGGTGAGATGGACTGAGCATTAGACTGTATGGCTTTACTTCTGCATCTACCTTGCTGTTCCATAAATATAAGAGGTGGCTAATATATGAGCCAATTGAGGAAAAAAAAAGGCACTAACGAAAAAACTTTGCACTTTTAGACAGCATTTGATTGGTTGACTAAAATCAGGCATGTGTTAGCTCTCATACTTTTGAAAAGGAAATTGCTCTATGTAGAGTGCTTCAGCTATATGAATATGGAGATTTTTGTATGGTTTGTTTTGCCTCTGCAAAACATGAACACAGTTGTTAAGTTTCACAACCTTATTTTGTTTTTCTGTAGCATATTACATCAGACAGCTACATTCCATGCCTTGCTGATCTCTGCAAAGCCCTTTGGGAAGTCATGCTCAGTTACTACCGAACGATGCAGTGGCATGAGAATCATGACCAAGATGAGGCAGCAGCTGTGTCTTCTGGTAAGAAACTGTTCTGGAAACAAAACTTCTGCTATTTTGAAATAACTTTTCTTGCGTTCAGTTGTTAATTTGTGTGTGGGTACCTTTGTGGTCTTGACTCAGTGCCTTCATCAGTGTCGCTTATAGTGTGCAGTAAGGACTTAAATACTCACTGGATTTTTGTAGTCTTCAGTATAAGGTTCATTTTTTAAGAATACATGTGTGTGCTGCTATTACAGATGTAAACAGTTTTATTTTAAAAAGTGCTTATTGTTGAGTTGAAAGTCAGCTGTGGTAGATGACTACAAAATCTGAGGATTTTTCCCTTAAATATGGGACCAATGTGAAATTTCAGATTTTTTGATCCATGTTGAAATTTTCAGTGCATATTGAGTTTATTAGGTTGGGATACTGGATTGTGTACTAGGAAAGGTGACTGGAAACAACAGGGAATGAATCTGTTGTAAATCTGTCATGATTTTCAGGAAATCCAATTTAAATGTTGTATGTCATCAATACTAGTGAATTTCCTTGATTCCCTTGCAGGAGAAGGCAAACATTTCATCTTAAAGTATAATTCTGGTTTTCTTTTATTTTTGTTCCAATTTGTGTTTTTAGGACAGAAGCACAAACTCTTATGTGTTGTCTAAGTCCTCTGAAGTACATTTTGCTGGATGTAGTCTAAAGTAATATCAAATGTCTGCAGAGAGGCTTTGTCTCCCCACTAACCTAAGATGCTTGTGTTTGGCAGAGGGCAGAGTGTGAAATTTACAGTATTAAGATTTATGCAAAACTCCTTTTTATTTGAATCAGATAGATTTGCTATTTTCTTACTGAAAAGGAAGCCTTTGGCAAAGGGCAAGGACTGTAGGATTGCTCCTAATGTTATTCCTCCTTGTCTGATTTGCATAAAACTTGTATCCTTTATGTTAGATGATAAGAAGAGGAGGAAGAAAAATTGGAAATTGAAGTAAAGAACAGATCTTGGAACGCTGTTCTTCCTACAGTTTGTTTGAAATCCAACATTTCTTTCAAAAGTCAGATTTAAGTTTTAGAAATAATGAAATTTATGCTAATTAACATTGTCTTCCTGCTTTAAGTTTGAAAAATAAATGTATTTTCTTTGCAGTGTCCTTGCCGTGTTGTGTGGCATCTTAAATTTAAATTTTTTAAAAAAGTGGATTTGTCAAACCTGTTATTTAAAATGCAAGTTTTTAGAAGTATATCAGAATTAAAATTCAGAGTTGAAATATTTAATTTTGACATGCACCATGAAACCAGAAAGATTCTGAAGTTCTGAGTGAATTGTCCATTCCCAATAATATTTACCTTTAAATTTAAAATAACTTCAGGTAATTGCATTTCCTTCTCCTGTATTCATTTTGTTGTGATCTTTGCATGTGTAAAATAAAGCAGGTATCATAATGAGTTTATTGCATGGAAACATTATCACAGTAGAGTACTTGCTCAGCTCCAGATGTAATTTTAAAAATAGTTCCCCTTAGTGTGGTTACTTGTGATATCCTGAAGAAAGAAAATAATTTGCACTGCAAAATCTTTTAAAGGAACCATTAAGCCTAGTAAAGTGGTGTATTCAGTCACATAAATAATTTAAAATGTATTGTTTTTTTAAATGCATGCCAGAGTGTTCTGGTTTTGTTTACTACTAATGTTTACTACTAATCCACTAAATCTTCTGTCTCTCATTTTTTAAGTTTCAGGAGACATTGTGGTTTAGCTGTAATGTACAACTAGAATATATTTGAGCTACTGAATCACTTTTTCAACTACCTCAGCGATGATAAAGCACACAAAAGGGAATTTTGCAAGTTTAATTTAATTTCAGGGGCACTATAAATATCTACCAAAAGTCTTTTTTCTAAAAGTCATTGCTCATGCTGTAGTAATTATTATAATTGTACATGGAAGTCTTATTCCATATTTATTGATTTAATAGCTGTGATATGTGCTGAAGCCAAAGAGTGAAATATCTGTAGAAAGGGCGAGTATGTCAGAAGGCACCGTGGAGGCAGTTGAGGAGATTATGTGAAAATTGTTCTCTCAATTAAACTCCATAGACTGGAGCAATAGAAGGAGCGATCTGAACTGTTGTATGTGTATTTGGTATTTTATCATGTTGAGAACTCAAAGCTGTTCCGGTATTTTTCTCTCCTTGTGCCAGTTAATGTCAGCAGTCTTACAAAGTACATTAAAGGGGTCAAGGGACTCTTGATCTTAGGGCACAAACCCAGCTGTAGAAGTGAGAACCTGGACTTAGAAGACATGAGTTACGTAGCTCTATTTTAATAGTGAAGCTTATCTAAAAGAAGTTCTGCATGGATTATGGAAAGGAGTGCACTTCATCTAGATCGTGTGTCAAGTATTTGTGATTATTAATGCCTGTTACTGATGTTAAAACGTACTCTGCATAACTTGTAAATAATTGCCCTTCTGCATTTCTGAGGAAAGAGGTATGTCTGCTTTGTATAGTTAAATATTCTTCATATTTGTGTTCTGAAAATTAGCCTAGTTTGAGACTGAAGAGCAAAATGGAATAGAAAATACTGTCACAAGTAATTTTTTTTTGTTGGAATATTTATAGGAGAGAGTCTTTGAGGTTGAGGCTTTTTTATTTTTTTAACCTAGAATTGAGTTCAGAATTTGCAGTTGTTTCAGTTATAGTGTGGACTGGTCTTTGGGGATTACTTTTTTTAAGATCAATTAAAAAAACCCTTACTTGGAATAAGCTAAATGGAAACAGGTAATTCTGTCTAGGTATAAATGCAATCCTAAAAATTTTTAAAACATAAGACATATTTTAGTACCTTTCATGAAATAGGAAATACTAACGAGACTTAGTTTGCTGAAGTGTTATTACAGTAGCAGTAAATCGTAGTGAAATATATGGTATTAATAGTTCTACAAATCATCAATAGTAACACTGAACTAATTGCTGTTATATACTGTTGGAAAGATAGAATTAAGTATTCATACGTAGGACTTGTTTAATCATACTGAATTTAAAATTAGTAAAGTAAAAGCATCAACTCCATAGCACAAAATGAGTTCTATGTCACATTTAACGAACTGCTACTTATTCTATGATTTTGTTGTTCGTATAGTAAACAGCAAATTGCTGTTTTCATCCCTGAGAACAAACTGCTTACTGGAAAATTTTCTGTTGCACTGTTGGTCATGGTCAAAGCATTGTTTCTGTTTGTAGTATAGAATCAAAGAAAAAAAATCAATTTTAAATGTACCTGTGCAGGTCATTTTGTCTTCCCTGCTCAGAGCAAAGTGAACTTTAAAGTCAGATTGGTTTGTGCAGGGCCCTGTCTGGTTCAGCTGGATTTTCACATACTGTAAAACTTACTGTAATGTTAATGTAGTTCACGTGTGTTCCTGAGACACTAATTTAAAACAACAACTGAAACTGAGCGATAAAATGATCACTATAGCATTTAAACTCCTGATTTCACAAGTGTAATCATAGTGGTAAAAGTTGGTAACAACTGTAATAGCTGTAATAGATTCAATGAAAAGCAAGAAGAAGATAATGCAAGATGTAAGTTTAACTTCAACCATTTTAAGTTTCAAAACATTCAGTTTATAAGACTGCGTAAATTCTGTGCAAGACCTGCTTGCTATTCAGAGAATGAAGTGAGAGGACAGTGATTTGATTGATTGATTGATTTCTTTTTTTTTCCCCCTCTGCCTCGTGAGAATTAAACAAAACCCTTTTGTTATGACTGAAGGCTGCCTTTATGAATTTTGGAGAAATACTTAGAAACTTGAAAAATTACTGTATTTAAATCAGGCATCTAGAAGAATAACTCCTGGATGCTTCTGATTCTAATTGTTATGTGTAATTATGAATATTTATGTATTCTGCTTCCTGTTCCAAATTCTTCAAAGCAAAAAGTACAAATGCTTGTGAGCCTTTGTCGGATCCTTGATTTTCAAGGAAAGTATTCAAAATTCATATGTTTGCATGTGTGAAATCAGTTGCAGAACAAGTCATTAAAAGACTGGGAACCAGACCTCTTAGCATGACTGGCCACAACCAGGAGCACCGGGAGATTGCTGGAAAGAATATTGCATGGATTTTTATCGAACAATAGCATCCATATGACTCTGTCTGTCCAGCCATTCCTTCATAAATGGCAGTTTGTGAGGTCAAGGACTATGCTCTTAATCTTGAGAATAGGTCAGAGATACTGACTTGTTTAGGCTTGGCTTCACTCTGCGGAAGTGTAAAAGAGAGAAGGTTGCAGAAACTGGTAAGGACCGTGCTGTGACTAAGATAGCTGGTGTTGTTTACTTGTATAGTCAGAGAAAAGGATACATTCGCTTAGTGTTTCTCTAGTTGGGTTATTCTTTCTGTTTATATTTTGTTTAATCTTCCATGATATATCACTTTTGAAAATGCACTTGTCAGAATTATTGTTTTCAGGAGAAGAGGCGCATATTTAGGTACAGTTACTAAATTATAATTTATGTATACAGTGGCTAATATTTGTTTTGATTTTTCTTTCATAAGGAAAGTTTTCTTTGAGTGCCCTGCAACAGTAGATAGGGTATGGAATTATGGTTTAGTCTTGTTTTCACATCAAGCAGACTTTTATCTTCTCATTTTGAGTAATTTGGGTAAATCCTTAGTCTACCTGCACAAACAGTCTCAATGACTTTAAGCAGGCGAAGAGTTGAACATAGCTTTGCAGCCTTGGAAGAAATGAATATCTATCCCTAATATAAGACCAAATTCCAGAATATAGTTTATTAGGCTTTTAATTGTGAGGAGGAGTTGTTCACTTGGAAGTACCGGAGCTTTTACATTCTGACTGCACGTAGTATTATACTAGTTCCGTATTCATAGAATCATAGAACACCAGGTTGGAAGGGACCTCAAGGATCATCTAGTCCAACCGTTCTTGGCAAAAGCATGGTCTAGACAAGATGGCCCCGCACCCTGTCCAGCTGAATCTTTTAAAGTGTCTGTTGTTGAGGAATCCACCACTTCCCTGGGGAGATTATTCCAGTGGCTGATCGTTCTCATTGCGAAAAATTGTCCTCTTGTGTTCAATGGCAATCTCCCTAGGAATAACTTCGTGAGGTCTAGTCTCATGGTCAGACTAATTTTAGCTTAACTGGCTTGAAGATTCTTCTTGGTAGTGTTCGTATGTTTTTACTACCATAATCCCCAGCTTGCAGATGAAGCTCCCTCAGTGTTTGATAAAGATCATAATTTAATAACGTGTCCAGACACACCAAATAGCTCCACTTAAAAGAAACTAAGCAAGGCCAGCATCCTTGTCAGTAACCATATTCCTCATATTGGCTTAATTTAAGTGGAGCTACATGTGTTGAAGGTTTCATATTTTTGTTGTTCCTTTTATGCTTATGTAAGCATTCATATAATGGCTAATATATTATATATGTATTTAGAATATTTATTTTTAATTTACATGGGAAATGCAGATAGTCCTTGTTCTGAGAAACATACTGTGAAAAAGTTCAAAGCAGAAAACAGATGCTCTTCTACTTAACAGAGAGTCTGGCCTAGGACTGAGAGTATGAGATACTGAGAAGTGCTAATTGGGATTAATGATTGTTACAGAATGAAACTGCTTACTTGACAGTGGGCACTGGATGATCTGAAGACACTGTCAGAACATGGTCAGACTCTGCTGTGCTGTGTTGTGCTTCTGTTTAATTGAATTGTCAGTGTCTGATAGCAGTCATAACCATTCTTGTTCAGTGAGCAACTCTTTCCTTCCTGCTCCCAAACATGCAGTGCTGCAGAGGTCTGTCCTGTGCACATCTGCAAAGGATGATTAAAGTCTTGTATCCAACCTCCTGTTCCTTACTGAGCTCATTAGTAAGGTGGTCACAATAGTCATTTAGACTGCAAGGTCTGGATTCAGGGCAAGACTTGACATGCAAAGAGCACTTACGTTGTTGACAAAAATTTCTTAGTGCTGGCAGGTGGAGGACAGACATAGGTTCTTTATGGTTCTGGACTCTTCTTCAGTAGACAGCAAAATTAAGCATGAAGAATTGCTACTCTCTCTCAGGAAAGTGAAATTAAGCCAGGAGGCCTTCTGGAAAAAACAATGAAGCCTAGTAATGAACAACTGCAAAAGTGCGTCAGGATTAGCTCTCAGTGTGGTCCTGGTGGCGCGTTGCCATCTAAGGAACACTATTGTGACAGGGATTCAGTATGCAGGTGGCATTTTTGTCCTTGCTAGTTTTGAATGACCATGTAAAATCCTGTCCTTGTATTGATGAGATCAGCTTGTGAATCAAACATTGCTGTAGCTGTGCCTGAGCCATCACAGCAGTTTAACAGCTGAACGTGCTTCACAGCCTCAGTGCTGTCTCATTGGGTGGAAGCTGCATGTAATTCCACTGAGGCGGTTCAGTCCATGGCCTTGGATCACTTCTGAATTCCTTGTTGATGCTAGGAAGACTTTTTTTTTTCCTTTTTGCCCACGAAATAAGATGTTCCACAAATTAGGGCTGACCAAGGCACTACTGCCAGTTGTTGAGGAGCTGTTAGGTGTTCTACTTCTTCCTTTCCCTTTCTGTCTCCATTGTATCAGTGATGTATCTACCAGGCCATGAAGTCAAACAGGTTAAAAAGGAGTCCATCTTTCATTAATGTCTTTTTTCTCTCCACATAAGCCCAAATTATAGACAGGGACTCTCTTTCCCATTATATCACAGGCAACTGCTTTAATTTACTTATTTAGTTTTCTCTAGTTCCCTCTCTGGACTCCTGTAGGATCTGGGCCTTATACTGACTGTTGCTTTGACTCCTAGGCAGCTGAGACGAGAATTCCGGATATGCATGCAAAATGGTAGCTTGAGGCTCAGTGGAGGTTTTTGAGAGGAAATGCTGGGATCAAGAGTAAGGGAAAGAAATGGCTTTGAATTGGGAGCCTGTATGCAGAGGTAGAGAGATGAAACCAGGCCAGGAACAAGGGAATGAATCGTCTTCTCAAGTACTGAAAACTAGCTGGAGTTTGCAGAAGAGAAAGACAGGTCTAAACTACATGGCAGTGCTGGGGTACTACAAGCAATCTTAATTCTTCTGTGTTTGTTACCTCACTGATGGGGTGAAAGGAGGGCTGTACACTTCATAATATTCCAGTGTACTATTTTACGTGAATTTTTATCTTTCATGTCAAATCACTAAACGGTTTGGGCTTCAAAGGACATACATAGCCTTTCTCCTTGTTAGGAATAGCAGAGTTTTTCTTACCGTGGGGAAAGTCTGTGCATGTAGTCTGACTAAGACAGAGCTTTCCTATGGTCAGTCATAGACTGTGAAGCAAACTGCATGACACTGTGCCATCACAGGCTGCAAGCATAACCACAACTGTGTGCTCACAAACTACATATAAAATATTACCTTCTCTTTTTAAAAATGGAAATAAAATATATTTCCTCCATGGGGAGAGAGAGGACCACATACAGAAGTTTAGCATGCATTACAGTGTTCTTTTGGAAAGTGATCTAGTGCTGTGGGAATGAAAGTTTTAGGATTAAATGAAATAATTTGGAAGAATGAAAGACACCTGGTTATGTGATTGACATTATTTCATGCATAAGCATAGATCAGTATGAGAGAAGAAAAAAAAGAAAAGAGCGTGCTATATTGTTTGCCTAGTTCATGGAAAAAGTTTCGGTATTTTTCCTCAGAATTGCAGACTGGGGCAGAAAGTTTGAAGTCTTGCTAAAATCTTTTAAATTCACGATTCTTTTCTACAAAGGGAGAATATCTTAGACAATCTTATTGTAGAGGATAAGCAGTGTTCAATTCAGCATTCAACTTTATCTTTTGTATTTGAAATACCAGTATCTGTTACTCTCATCTTTTTTTGATTTTTATTGGATGGGATATCTTGCTTACATAAAAGCATCAGAAGCTCTCATGGTCTGCATTAGCATATAATATTTATATGTGCTTTATTAATTTCCTTTCAAAAGTTTAAAGCAATGGAGCTCTCCTGGAGTTTGCATAATGGATAATAGGATAATGACTAAGGCAGAAGTTTCATTATGTGTAGAAAACTAGGATACATTTCAAGGCTTTTGGAAATATATACAATACTTTTTCCCTTCAGTTTCAGATGGCAGCAATGTGATTGGAACAGAAGAGAACAGTTTTGACCGCAGCTATGTAAAAAAGAAATTGGAACATGGGCTTTCACGAATATGGCAGGTATGTTTTTTGATTTTTTTTCCTAAATATTTATCTCCCCCCGCACCCCAGTATTAATTACAGTTATATTTATACTGATCTTCTTTAAGAAATCTTTCCAGGATTTTTTTTTTTCTGATTTGTTTTGAGCAAAATATATCGAAACCATGGAAATATAATTTCCATGACTCGGTTGCTACTTGGTCACTATGCTTACAAACTCTGTCAAGATACCAAACCCATAGTAACATGACTTCTAACCTGATTCTGCTTCTCCCAACCTGTGTGCTGCCCCAGAATCTGTTTTCTTCTCATGTACTTTTCTCTGTTAGCACAGTCATACTGCTTTATGTTTCTAGTATAACCATAGTGTGGAGAACCTGAAGTCTTGTGAACCTGCCTGGTTTCACAGTATTCCTGCTCTGTCTGACTGCTGGAACAGTTTGATGTGCAGTGAGACCCCAAATGTGTGATGAAAAAGCTGTAAAATTTTTACGTGTCTGAATCCAGAGCTCTGTTTTGCAGTGACAATAAAGCATCTAGGATTGACCTTGTGTTAAAGAGTGTTAAAGAAACTGGTTATAATATTGTTTTAGAAAGTCAGTGAGAAATCACTCATGTTAGAGAAAATGGAATTCTACTCTAAATCTCAAAAAGAAGTTGTAAGTGCAAACAAATCCAAAAGTGTTAATGAACCAGGCATCTGAGCTTTCACCTTTTTGTCTTTAGTGTATTAAGTAGACAAAAACTTGTTTGTGTTTTGTAGGATGTTCAACTGAAAGTGAAAACATATCTTCTGGGAACAGATCTCTCTAACTTCAAATATGATGACTTCATATTTGTACTTGATGTTATCAGCAGGTATACTGATGTGGTCATAAGATCACTTAATATATATGCACAAACTTGAACTCTGATAAGACAGCACAGTTAGTTAAGGTTGATATTTACATTCTGATGCCAGCTTTGTTCATATCTATTGATATTTTAAGAGAACTTCTTCTATATGTGGGAGTTTATGAGGATGTATTTGGGAGAGGTAGCATAAATTGCTTTGCTGCTCAAGTAGTGCTTATGTGCAATACGATTTCAGTATTGTCCACCCTTAAGGTTTCAGATGTGCAGACCTGACAATTTTGATGTTTCTAAAAGCTTTTAAAGGGACTTTCAGTCAATAGCAGTAAATTACTGTGGTACTACTAACCTCTACAGTATTATATCCTTCTGTTTTTGTAATAAAATGATGGATTCAGACTGTGAGCTGTACAGCTTGCCCTGCGTAATGGGATCTCAAAAAGACATTTATTTTGCTTATGGCTCTGTCTTTATGTGTATGGGACATTATGATAGGATGGAAGGAAATGAGACGTGGGCTTTGGTCCATAGAATGAGTGAAATGTTTGCAACTTAACATCGGTGCTCTGATTTTATGGACATATGTGTACACTCATGATAATGATTGAGGCTTGTAATTCAGTTTTGAATAGGAGTATTAATAAATCAATAAATATTTTTTGGTTTATTGTTATAGGCTAATGCAAGTTGGAGAAGAATTTTGTGGCAGTAAGTCTGAAGTTTTGCAAGAGTCTATCAGAAAACAAAGTGTTAACTATTTCAAAACATACCACAGGTGAGAGACTGCTATATGTGCAGTGGATTAATTTAATGGCATTTTTTTTTGTTGTGTTTGACTTTAAATGCTTTCCAAAAGAATTCCACTGCATAATGTTCCTGCACTGAGGCTGACAGATAGTGGAATACGTTTCATGATGAGAATAGGGCTATGAACTCTGGAGAAGGGGGAGAGGAGGGAGAAGCCTTTGCTTAGAATTGTATAATCAAAGAAGGGATTTGGGTTAGAAGGGACCTTAGACATCATCTAGTTCCAACCCCCCTGCCGTGGGCAGGGACACCTTCCACTAGACCAGGTTGCTCAAAGCCCCATCCAACCTGGCCTTGAACACTTCCAGGGAGGGGGCATCCACAACTTCTCTGGGCAACATGTTCCAGTGTCTCGCCACCCTCATCGTGAATAATTTTTTCCTAACATCTAATTCAAATCTACCCTCTTTCAGCTTAAAACCATTACCCCTCATCCTATCACTACACAGCCTTGTAAAAAGTCCCTCTCCAGTTCTCTTATAGGCCCCCTTCAGGTACTGGAAGGCTGCTATCATGCCTCCTTAGGGCCTTCTCTTCTCTAGGCTGAACAACCCCAGCTCTCTCGGCCTGTCTTCATAGGAGAGGTGCTCCAGCCCCCTGATCGTCTTTGTGGCCCTCTTCTGGACTTGCTCCACAGGTCCGTGTCCTTTTTATGTTGGGGGCCCCAGAGCTGAATGCAGTACTCCAGGTGGGGTCTCATGAGAGCAGAACAGAGGAGGAGAATCAGCTCCCTCAGCCTGCTGGTCACGCTTCTTTTGATGCAGTCCAGGATACGGTTGGCCCTCTGGGCTGCAAGCACACATTGCTGGCTCATGTTGAGCTTCTCATCAACCAACAACCCCAAGTCCTTCTCCCCAGGGCTGCTCTCAAGCCATTCTCTGCCCAGCCCGTATCTGTGCTTGGGATTGTCCTGACCTATGTGCAGGAGCTTGCACTTGGCCTTGTTG
>VZSC01012449.1:555630-575107 GCA_013398225.1 Steatornis caripensis
TGAAGTCCAGGGTTCTAATCCTACTTGTAGCCCTGCTTCTTCCACGCTGGATCCTGAACTCCACCATCTCATGGTCACTGCAGCCAAGGCTGCCCCCAACCTTCACATCTCCAACCAGTCCTTCTCTGTTTGTTAGTATCAGGTCCAGGATCGCTCCTCTCCTCTTTGGCTCCTCCACCACCTGCGTTAAAAAGTTATCACCAATGCTCTGCAGGAACCTCCTGGACTGTACATGCCTAGCTGTGTTGTTTTTCCAGCAAATATCAGGGTGGTTGAAGGCTGCTGTGTTTGCTAACGTGTGTAGCAAAGTCCATGTTGTGGTTTCCCTGTCTTTAATTCTGAACAGTCTCCCATTTGGTAGGCTTGCGCATTGTCAGGGACTTTCAAGGCTGACTGCACTGTCCTCTTCTTCAAAGCTGTGTGCCAATTTAGTGTTCTTTGTTAGTGAAACCTTAATATATTTTAAACGGAGAAAATTGATTTTCTGCCTGGTGAAGAGCTATAATGAATTGTGGCTTTCTTTTTGACACCAGAGGGACAGAATGTTCTGTGTGGAAGAAGTGTAATACCAATGATACGATGTATGATGCATTTTTCTTGTGAAATGTAGGTTTGATTTACAGTCATTCATATTATAAAATAGAGATTTTTTTAACCTTAAATGTAGTGGTATTTGGAGAACTTAAGAATAGTGTATAGCACTAACTGTTTGTTTTTTTTTTTTTAAACTAAAATGTAAAGTTAAGTTTCAGTTTGCTCAGTGTAATTTAAAATTGATTATGGAGGATGATGCTTCTGATTTTTCTTCCCTCCTTGTGGAAATTAGTTGTGAATATTTCCTTTGTTTGATGTGTTTCTAGCAACGCTTTATATAAACAGATTTATTCCATACGATAACTTTACTGCATTGGAAAATGAGAACTAACTGCTTTTAATATTGAAAGATGTTAAGTAAATCTGAAGAGCCACACTGAGAGTGTGGACACGAGTGTTCAACAATGCTAAGGCGGCACTTGCTTGGTTTTCATCAGCGTATTTGGCTGTTACCTCAGTCACTGGAAGGATAAAATTCTTTCCAAAGTCTTTGTGAGCCGGGGAAGTATTATGCACATCTACATGTGAGGCACACAATTGAGGCACAGGATAGGTTAACTAACTTGTTAGTAGTTGTACAGTGCATCTAACCTGGCTGGTATTAGAACAAAGGATTCTTGTGACCCAAGTGAGTATACTCTCCAGGTGACCATCATACCTTCCCTTTTCAGATTTTTCATCTCCTCTCTCCAGTACCATCTGTTCATAGAAAGAATTCTTATTTAAAAAAAAAAAAGTTTCACCTGTTTGGTTATCCTTTACCTAGAAACAGAAATAACTTGTGTAGGTAATGTGGGATAAAATTTCTACAAAGGTTTTATGTTTCAGTTTCTTGACTGACCAGTTAAGGTGGGGGCACTTTTTAGCACTTACTAAAATTACTTCAGATGGAGGTTGCAAAATTTTGTTTCCAGAGAACGCAGACATGTTTCCAGATATTTCAAGAAATTACATGGGAAGGACATAAGCAATTGATTTGCTTGTGAAATGATCTGTAGGATGGTAAGAACTGTCAGGATTTATTTTGAGAATTTTAAAGTTTTTTTAACTTTTCAGTTGTTGCAGTTCTGGACAACTGAAAATGAGCCTCTGGATCCAGTCACCTCAGCTCTGTATCTTGAGCTTCAGTGAGATGCTTTATGTCCCTTTCCTGCAGCTCTTTAAAATACCTTGGTTGCGATACAGTTAACGTACAGTTTTGTCACACTTTTCAGCTTTGATGAATCTTACCGCTGTCCTATTGGTTTGTTTGGGATGATTGCCTAAACACTTGTGAACTGATTATTGCTACAAGATACCTGAATTCCTTTTAACACTTCAAAATTTTACTGCACACTGTGCATATTCAAAATGAATTTATAAGATCTCTTCAGGTTGAAGTTACTATTTAATAGTTGTGAGTTACTTACTGCATACTTTAAAATGCAGATATTTTTATCTCGTTAAATAGCTTTTCCAGCTCATTAATAGCGTTAGGTTGAGGAGACTTAATAAAGTACTTTTCCATGTTAAAAAAAAGAAAATCATAATTCTCTTAATCTATGATGTTAAAGCAGTTGATATATCGAATTCATAATTCAGTCAGATTCATATATCAATTATCAATACGAATTGTAGTTAATGATTTGTAGTCAATTTGTCATTTTACTATCACTGGATTTTAATTGAATCGGCATGTCGTTTTTTATCTATTAATACATAATAAGTGGTGGTAATCATCCATGCTAATGTTCCAGCCAAGTTAGTTAAACTATGACTTTCTTTGTCCTTAATCAAGCCTGAACTGGTATCATTTTTGAAATACATGGAACTGCTTTCATTATAGCTTTTCTTTGTCTGAAATGTTCATGAGGCAGAAATTTTGCCAGTCAGTACTAATGATCATAACACTTCTTTTTAGTCTGTGTCTTATACTGCATTCTTTTTTCTGTCATCTGAGCTGGTTTTGCTTTGAATTTGTTTGTACTGTGGGCTTCCTGCTTTTATAATATACTGTCTTGTAATATACTGTCTATAGTGCTAGGCTTTAAAAATCTCCACGGCTTGGGGCTTGAGCCAGGACTTGCATTCATCACTGAAAAAATGTATTTTAAGTACTTTTTGGATGGTTGAGAGACTGGCATTACCATAGTATATCTTTCTTGGTTTCCCCCTCTCGACAGCGGTTGTATCCTTTAAAACCCTGCCGTTTCTTAAGGATCCTGGAACCAGACTTTGTCATATGTGTCATTATTGACTCCTTGAATTAAATGGCTTCAGAGCAGTGTACATGTTAAAGGAAAGTAAAAGGAAAAGTATTGTGGTCTCTCTTCAAGCGTAAGTGCATTCTGGAGCCTGACGGATATACTCAATGCTGTGATAGTTGTGTAGGTATTCAGGAAAAAAAGTTCTGTCACAGAGCATCAAGTATTTGTTTTCCTTTAATCTTTTCTGGGTTAAGAAATTCACCTTGTGAAAAAAATTATTACATTATTTATGAAGTGTCTAAAGCACCTATACTACAGAGCAACCTAGAACACTTGAAAAAGAAATTGACATTAAACGCTGCTTTCAATTGGAGTGAAAAAAGATTGCAAATTTCAGATGCTTTTTTAAAAAAAAAAACCAACATCTCAATTGTACACTTTTAATATTATGTGTGGCTTCATAATTATAAAAAGCAATTATTATCTGTGTTTGTGAATAGTATTTCTCAACATAACTCACACTCTAGCAATAATAATACATGTCCACCATGGAAATCCTATATTGTATTATATATGCTGTAGCATATGTTGCTCATTTTTTTTCCAGACATCACTTGAGGCGCAAATCTTCCATCCTTGAATTGAAAATAATTCTCTTGCAATGTCTGAAACAACAGTTGAACAGAGTGAAACAGTTCCAAAAAATTAAAAATGCAGCTGCGTGTTTGGAGGCAGTAGCTGTCTGTAACTTCTTAAGCTTCTTATTTTTCAAAAGATGAGATTAACATCAAATTTTGTTTCTCGGCATAAGGCATGTCTCAAGGCAGGTATACATGATTAATTTGTCTGCGCATTCACATTTTTCATAGGGTTATTCTGGAATAATTTGTGGCATTTGTGACAAATAAAGCAAATGGTATGTGAGACTTTCTTCCATCAAAAAAAATTGTTTCGCTGATAATTAGATAATTTCAAATACCAGAATCTTGTGCCTTTAAGTAGATAAAAATTGCTTTGTGTTTCAAAACCAAACCAAGAACCAGCACATGCAAATAAATCCAAGCATGCTCTAAACACCTAATGAAATTTTCTGAGAAAGCAAGGGGGGGGAAAAAAAAAGAAAATACTTTTAATCCAGGCCTCACTGATTTATTCCACTGATAACTCTAGTTGAGTTACATTATTAGTGTTTCTTACAATAATACAGTGCACTGTGGTTTTGGGTTTTGTATAGTTTTTATTTTCCTTCATGAGGAAAGGTATATCAATTTGGGTTGCAGAATCCTGTTCCTTGCTTGCTCTGCAGTTTTTGTTTGTTCCATGTACAGTGCAAAGTTTATATGTGTAGAACATGCAGATGTACACAAAATTACTCTTCTTGCTGTGGATGTAGATAGAACAGCATACAGTTGAAGAAAAGTGCAGAAAAATTAGAGAGAAAAAAATTATGTGGTAATAGTAGCCATGAGAAATACTTACATTTTTGTAGTACTATTTGACTGCATATTGTTTTCTTGAGATGTTTCTGCTTAGTCAAAATTGCATTGATCTCTAACAGGTTAAGTGGTTGAAAGACCGTAGTAGAAATGTGTTTTGGAGTGTACTAAAATGAGTTTCACAAAACAACTGCAAGTTGGTTTTCTGGTGTTTTTTTTTTTTTTTTAAACAAATGTGTACAATATAAATATTTTTGTGAAGCAATAGTTTAGTCCTTCTTGCATTAATAATTAAGGATTGTGTGATGCCAGTTTTTTTTTTTTTGCTTTATTGCCACCATATTGATACATTCTGAGGCTTTATTTTTTTACATTTTAAAGCAAATCGTAAAAGCTCAGATACAGGGGTACTTCATACAGCAACAAGAAGGCAAAAAAAATATCAGTAGCTGGGAGAAATAGGATGGTGCAAATACTTACTCTTAATCAACATCTGAGAATAGAAGTTTGTTTCAAAATGCACTTACAAATTATACTTTGTATAATTTGCCTGTTGCATTTTTAATGAACATTGTTGGCAGCTTTTCAACCAGGAAATTTATTCGTATCCTGATCGAGGTAAAAACCAAGAAGTGACCAAAATGCTATATTAAATGAGTGAAAATATTATAAGGAAAATAATGGCAGTCAATTTATTATTATTTTTTCTTTTTTTAACAGTATGAATCGGATGAACAAGAAAAAAGTGCGTATCAAGAGTACGATAGCGACAGTGATGTTCCCGAAGAGTTGAAAAGAGATTATGTGGATGAGCAGACAGGAGATGCCCCTGTGAAAAGGTAAGTAAACTGTGTGAGTCCTTGGTCTCATTTACGTGCTTTTCATCTCAGTACTCTTAACTAGTTGATTTTCTGTTTAATCTATACTCTATGACAAGGAATAATAATCAAATGATCTTTATGCTACCTGCACAGTTAGAAAGGCTCAGCACTTAGATCATCAGAAGTTGGAGGAACATCAAAACTGCTTGAGATTATTGCAGAAAGTAAGATTTTGAAGGAGGATAAAGGCTCTCTGAAGCAGGTAGTGGAAAACTGATTAGCAAACATTAGCTATTAACTGCAGGTTCTTCTACAACTGCTGTTGTGCATATGTGTAATTTGTGTTGTGTCAAAAGCAGTTCTTTGCAGACAAATGGCTTGAGGCTTGGGCTGCTGCTTTTGCAGAACAAAACTAAACTTCCACAGATTAAAAAAAAGCCCTAAATTGTTCCATAGCTTGAAGGCAATAATTTAGAATTCTAAATTATCTTTTGCCTTAAGAACATATATATACACCCACACAGGCGTGTATATACTCATGAATATACATATTATATTTTGATGAATATATAGAAATATTTTATTTATCTACATTCATATAAATAAAAGCCAACTCCCTAGCCTTTAAAAGGATCTGAAATAAACATTTCTGTCTGGGACACTGTACTACTTAAATGTCTGTTTAGAATTTGTGAAGCAGTCTAATTTTATTTGTAGAGGATCGTAGAACTGGAAAGCCATCACTTAGGTCAAAGCAGAGGAATGATTTGTACTACGTAACTCTTTAGGATAGAATATTGTTAGCACGATTTCATGAGATACATCACATAAACTACTTCATTTAAAAGAAGTGATGGAGATATTGATAGAAGTTATTAAATTGGAACAAACTACAGTCACTGTCCATAGCTTTGTGCTGTGAGATCGAAGCATCCTGAATTTATGGAAGAATGTCATTTTGAGGTATGGCAGCTGGCAGAATCATAGAATATCTTGAGTTGGAAGGCATCCATAAGGGTCATTGAGTCCAACACCTGCTTCTTGCAGGACTACGATTTATGGAAAATCTCATGTCTTTTGAGTTTCATCTTCCTCAAAATTGTTTCCATTTCCAGATAGTAGTTTTCAACTGCAGTTTACTAGTCTGCCCCTGTTTTCTTGTGACTTGTGGTGTTTTCATTTTCTTTACTTCATAAACTATGAGCTTGAGTCAGAGTGGTTAAAATGATTGCTGAGACCAGACAGAGGCCTGCAGAACTCAAGCCTTGGACTACAACTCAGAAACTCCTTTCTCTAGCACAATTTTATGTAAATTAGGCCAGACTATTCTCTTTAAATGTTAGAATCCTAACCCAGTTAAGCTTTGACATAAATGAAATACCATGGAAGGGAGATGTATTGTCATGGGAAAGAAGAGGGGAGGAAGAATTTGTTTTCTACTAAATTTTATTTGTATGCCTTTGAATATAATAGGCAGTCACATTTGGTGTATTTTCTTGCATTTTCTTTTAAGTGTTTCTCGAGAAACTCTGAGGAGCAGAAAGAGATCAGATTATAACCTCAATAAAGTGAATGCACCTATCCTAACAAACACTACACTGAATGTAATAAGGCTTGTTGGTATGTACAATTGTTTTTATATGTATTTTTTATTTTAATGCAAACCTATGGATTATAGCAAATACGTTAAATGAATTTTACGGCTTTTAAAAATACAGTTGGGATCTATTTCCACTCTTTGAAGATGTTAATAAAATAGGAATAAAGCACAAATCTGGTTACATCTTGTGAGTTATTTTTACTTTGAAAACTAATCTGCATGCATATATTGATTTTAACCAATAATGGTAGGTTATTTGTCTAAAATATTGAATGCATAAACACAGTAGAGATAGAAAGAAAATAGATTAATGTCTTATGTTGCTAATGTGTTCTGGTGGATTAAATGCTTCTTTTAAAGTAGTATAGTTACAAAACAAGAACTTAAAGACTGGGAGTTTTTTACCCTTACCTTACTCAAATTCTCACACCCAGAATAACTATTTTTACTACATGGTAGACAACCATGTAGTTGCCATCTCTTACTGGTGATTTCTGTAATTGGAATGCATCCTAGTAATTTCCAGGGACTTTAGGGAATGTCTGCCTTTGAAGGTGATCAAGACACAACTGGACAAGCCCCTGGGCAACCTCACTCCTTAGACCTCCTCTGAGCAGGAGGTTGCACTAGGTGACCTCTGGAGGTCCTTTGTAGCCAAAAGTTTTCTGTGAAAACACTCCCCTCCACTTCTAGGTGTAATGGGATTGATTGTGATCATGACCTCCATTTGATTATCTAGATGATTGTATGATAGGAGTTTTCTGCTACTGATGTTCATTTTGTTTATAGAGAATGGGAAGTAACTACCTCCATTAATCAGATTAGGCAGAAGAGAGAAGAATTCTGTACATGTTATATTAATGAAGTTTGTCTTTGGTGTTTATATGCTTGGAAATGATTGTGGTGCTTCAGAGTAAGCTGTTTTTAAAAGAGACTACTCCAACATCTGGTTAGTAGGTTTTGCTGTCTAAGAGGGCAGCATATAAATGGGAAATTAATTTTCTAAACCTTCTTTGCAGTTTTTTCCCTCTTGGAGCATCTGTAATATAGACCTGAAATAAGAATTGAGATTATTCTGTCATAACTTTTCTGGTATTGATCTGTGAGTTAGGTTGGAGAGATTTGTTTGCTACCTTCTAGAATAAGGTTTTGCTCTAAGAAAAGTTAGGATTGAATCTAGAAATCACACATGGCACTTTCATACAAACCACTTGATCTTCCCCCAGCCTCTACCCCTACCCCCCTGCCCTAAAACAGTATAAGAGTAGGTGGAGCTGTAGTTCTAGTTTTCCAATTTAACTTGAGGAGTCTTTGTATTTGTGGATTCTGGTTATAACCTAAACTTAAACATTATTTGCAAAGCTCATATGTATTCTTTTTTTCCCTTCTGGAATTACATTTAATTTTCAATACTTCTGCTATTGGGGGTGTTTTATATTGTTTCTGTAATGACTGCTAATAGTGTTATTTGGAACATGGAATTGGTAAAGAACTTCCTGCAGCCCCTGCTACAGGAAGACATGTCATTTAGTACTGCCTGTAAATACGCCTGTTTTGAGCTCCAGGTTGTTTTGTTCCCACCACTCTATCTCATAGGAATTCTATTCCAGAAGCCTTATCAACTTCATGGTTTAAAAAAAAAAATCCACGTATTTTCTGCCTACTTCATCTTAGGCCAAAATAAACTTTTAGGTTTAACAGATCATCTTGTTCTTTGATGCATACTGCCCTGCTGTTTTTACAGAAAGCAATCCTGTTTCTTCTCAGTCTTTGATTTTCTAAACTAAATGTGCCAAGCTTTTTTGTATTCTCTGTGTTTATCTGCCAGAAGCTTAAGTCCCCTACTTTCTTACCAGTTCTTTTTCTGCTCATTATAGACTTGCCAATACTTTGGATGAGATCTTACTGCATTGTGTCACTTGTATTGCAGCATCCTGGTCACGAGTTGCCACCCTTTTGCACCTCTTTGGATTTCTCACAGCTTTCTTGTACTGGCAGTTCAGTCCATCTGTAATAAGCTTGTACAGCCAGCAGGTCCTTCACTTTACCATTTTTTTCCAAGGGCTGACCTGCTAGTTTATAGTAGAAACATGCATGTTTTTAATTAATTGCTCTCCAAATGCATGGCTTTACATTTTGTACTACTGCATTTTGCCCAGTTTTTATTGCAGCAGTCATCAAGGTCGTCCTGTTCCTCGTGCACATTATATCAATCCTTTTCTGTTGTGGTGATGCGTCCTTATTTTGTTCCATTATTGCACTCTTATTTTTGTTCCAGAGTCATTAATGAAAATACTAAAGAGGAGGCCAGTTGCTGGGACCTCCACTAGTAGCTTTTCCAGATACCTGCCTTTTCAGCACACTGCATTCTGTCTTGTATTAAACCCTTACTCATTAAAAAAAAATCTAGCTTCACTTATTTACCATGCAATATTCTTAATAGTCTTAATTTTGCCTCTTTGTGCTTCTGTCACTTCCATACTTTGTTCAAAACTTGATCTGAAGTCCTGCATCCTACAGATTAAAGCTGTGGATCAATAGTTGCTATTTTCCTCTCTTCTCAAATATGNTATTCTTAATAATCTTAATTTTGCCTCTTTGTGCTTCTGTCACTTCCATACTTTGTTCAAAACTTAATCTGAAGTCCTGCATCCTACAGATTAAAGCTGTGGATCAATAGTTGCTATTTTCCTCTCTTCTCAAATATGTTTTTATTTGATGTTTTTATTTGATGTTTTTCAATTATAGCAGTACAACCCATGCCTTGGCTGCTTATTGCACATACAGGTTATTATGCTGATTACCAGACTGGTGATTTCGTGGCCACTTTTTATTATGTCCTGATTCCTTTGCTCTTTGCTCCTGTAGCTTGACTGTTTTTAAGGTCTTTTCCAGCTCATTCTCGGTGTGGCTGAAAGTGACCTGTTCAGTTCTATTAGTCACCCAGTTCCCCTTCTCATTTTTCTCACTGTCAGTATCATTGTACTCAGTGAAAACCAAGGCAAACTATTCATTGTTGGTTTTGGGCTCTCTTGTTTGTCTACGATTTCTGTCCTGTTGTGTCCCCTCAGTTTGATTTGCTTTTATTAGTCTTCTGTAATTGGAAAACTCCAGATTTTTACTATCTTTAGAAAATTTAGTTTTGGCAAGACTGTTGGTACTTCTAGCTTGTGATGTACCTTCCTCAGCAGATAGGTCTGTTTTTCCCCTTTGTCCTTGTCCTAGCCACTGTTTCCTTTTAGTTTATGTGCAGTTTCTCATGTTTCTAATATGCAATGACCCTGCCTCACTTTCACCTTAATTTGTATCTTTTTTTAAGGAATACCTACCTTTTGATACAATAAATGAAACAAGTTTTCTTGCATCATGTTTCTTTTAGATGTAAACTGCATATTGCACCTCTGCCACAGAAGCTGAAATGCCTGCATCTTTTGTCATGACTTTTGGCCTTAGCATACAAATATTTCATTCACTTCTTCCAGATAGCATCCCCAGGGACATCAGACAAATTTCTTAACTAAGGTTTAATGGCTACAGCAGCGAGAAACGAGTAAGATCCCATCACTTAGCCAGACTATCTGATTTATTAGTTTTTATTTCCTTCTTGTCTCTTGAATCATCCCTATAAAATGTGAAGATAAGCATGTTGCCCGGGCAGATTTGGCTGGGTGTGATGCCAGGCTGTAGGAGATCCAGGTTTGATCCAGTCCCCAGGATTATCCCCCTGCAGACAGGAATGCTGTGGAGCACACCTGTCTTAACAGCAGTCTCTGCTAATGCCATGGAAGGCTCCTGTTTGTCTCACATGGTCTTAGATTTTTGGCTAGGAAAATGCCATGGTACTTAACACTAATTTCAAGGAGTATAACCAACATGGCTGTCTAGGATCCCTTCATTATCAGTGGAGAATTGTAGATACCTCCAGAAGATGATAGAGTTTGTTGACTGTCCTGGATGTCTTTGCCTGCTTGTCATTGCATAGATATTTTAGCGTTTTTCTTCTGGAGCTGCTTGCCCTTTGCACAGGAGATCTAGGCAACTGGTGTGGGCCGAGGCTTTTGTTCATAGGTAAAGTTGGACAAAATGAATTGCATATGCAAGACCGGCGATGTGGCACCCCAAAAAATAAGGAGGAGGCTAACGTAGTACGCTATAGATATGTCTTATCTACAGAAAGCCTGTACTTTTTTAGAGTTCTATTCCTTCAAAATAAGGCTTTATTTTAAGAAACGTTTGTTTTGATAGCAGTAATGTGAGTACTTAAGCAGTTTTTGTCCCTGCTACATTTTGTTGTTGATATTGCAGCTTCTGTATGTTGCATCAGCATGACTTTTGACAGATCTAGATCAGCATCCTGATCTTCATTAAATCATAAATGAAACTAGATTTAAAAAGGGAAGTCTAGAGTGAGATGAAGATACGGATTTAAATTGCCTGATGAAGTAACAGAAATTTTTGCATAGCTTTTTAGGCAGGGATGTTATGCAAGTAGTAGTACTCACTGAATGGGTGTAACAGTGCTCATAACCCATTTTGAACTATTTCTCTGTGCTGTATGCTTTGTATGGAGGCTAGATGAATAAAACAAAGAGTAGCTTAATATACCTAATAAACTACATAAATGAGTTGCTATGTATAACTGAAGTGAGAGCTGCTATAATTTTATTTAATTTGAATTTCGAGTGAACAGTTCAGTTTATCTGGTTTTCCCGCAAGTTTATGTCAGGTAATTATTTCTCTATTTCCAGTATAAAATAACCATTAGAGTAATTTATTTATTAGATTTAGCTCTTTCCTATAAAGCCATTGCATGTTGACTTAAAATGTAAAGGAAGAATGAACCTGTGTTAAATCTGTATGGAATATTTTGACCTAGGTTCTCTACATCAACAAGAATAATTAATGACTATACCATTGTATATATTGCTTCGGTGATTTCTGATTTTAATGCATATCATTCCAACTTAAGAAATACCCATTAAACTGTTTCTTAGGTTGGGGTTTTTTAATGCCTTTTTTGCCTCATTTTCGCTTTTATTGTGAATTATTTTTGGGAAGAAACTAATTTTTCTTGGTTTAAAACCCATTAACTTTTAAGAAAACAATATTGATGATAACAAATCACTGCAGAAATCTTGTAGCTGAAGTGATTGGTCACATAGCACAGAACTTCATGGGACGTAAAAAAACACAAATCATGCAGTCTTTCGAAACTATATAATTACAATGGCCTTTTCACTTTTTCCCTCAAAGCAGCATTTTAGCTCCTAATGTATGTCATAGGAAGCTACATATTTGGAATTGTGAGGGTCCCTAGGAAATGACTAACAATGACATCAGATATAACAAAACTCAAATATGTATTATTTAGGAGGTTGGTTGTTTATTTACATTTTTGGTTTTAGTGATCAGTTTTATATAGTTTAGTCTGATAGAAAGTAATTGTTGGAACTAATACTTCAAAAGAAATCTGTGAAATGCTCAGCAGTTTTAGCTATTTTCCACTTGAACATGAGGAAGAATTTCTTTACTGTGAGGGTGACAGAGCCCTGGCACAGGCTGCCCAGGGAGGCTGTGGAGTCTCCTTCTCTGGAGATATTCAAAACCCATCTGGACACGTTCCTGTGCACCCTGCTCTGGGGGCACCTGCTTTAGCAGGGGGGTTGGACTGGATGGAGATCTCCGGAGGGCCCTTCCAACCCCTGCCGTTCTGTGATTCTATCAACAGAAAGCCTGTGGCAACTCAAGCAGCTTCAAGTTGTTAAAACTCTTAAGCGGTTTTTTCAAATATTTCTGCAAGTTTCTAGCATGGCATGGGTTTGGGCTGTGAGTGCTGTTTGCAACTGCTCTCATACACCCCTTTTCACATAAAATAGGAACTTCAGTGCAACTAGGTAACAATATATAGAAGTTAAAAGTTGGCGTCCTGTTACAGAGAGCAGCTAGGAGGAAATGTTCTTGGAACGCTTGTTGTGTTAAGATGCTGAGTGATATAGTAATAGAGAAATGTTCTTGGCGTCAGAAGATTTTTATAGGGACAATACTTGGGCAGCATACAGGTTATAGCCTTTTAGAAAAGCGTAAGATACTGCCCAAGAGATTACCTTGAATATTCATGCCAAGTGCACAGATACTTGTAAATCTAACTGTCCAGAATGTGACACATCGCCCTTATGTACTGTATGGGTTGCAGGCAAGTTAAAAAATGTGTTTATCACAGAGTAAGTGGAAAAAGCTAGCCTATATCAATATAGAATGTTCAGACAGCACATACGGAGGTGGCAGCTGTTTGATTAGGGTACCATCCTTTCCCAAATGTCCAAAAATTTCCTCATGGGGCTGTGCTAGAATTAGCTGCATTTGGTTTTCCCTTTTGGAAGACAAATAGAATTTTTTAAGTCTACTTTTCAGTTTCTTCATAATGCTGTAGATCAAAACATTGATAATTAAGCATAGAATTAACAATTGGGCTAAGCTGCCAAATATTAAGTATTGCAGTCTGTGTCAAATCTCCAAAAATAACAAAATACATGCTTGTGTGTGTTACGAATCTGTATCCCAGTTTGCTAGTGTTCAGGCAGGGAGTCTAGGCTAGATAGAAACCTGGAAAGTAGCAATGTCAGGTTATTGCTTGATTCTTATCATACTGCTATGTCGTCTTACTATATATGTAGCTGTATCATGTATTTGTCAAATTAATGTTACCTTTACTGACCTATGCAAGTAATTGCTAAAAAAAATCAAATAACTCCCCCTGATACTAACAGCTAACTTTGTTTCTTTGTTACTCAGTTTCTCTGCATAAAATAACCTTGTGGATTAGTAAATTACTTTGCTGGGCACAGCATTAACTTGAAAAACAGTGTTGCCGACTACAGAAAGAAGAAATTATTTTAGCACCCTCATGTAACTTTTTCCAACTTGTCGCATCAGAACATGTCTGGAATTTGACAGTTTGTTAAATTGTCTGCTGTAGCCTACATGCTGGGTGGACTGCATTTACGTTTTGGTTCAAAAATTGCTGTCTGTTACTATAATAACCCGAAGTTATTATATATTCCTTGTGTTCTTAAGATGCTAGTAGAGGAAACAGTATGTAATTTTGGAGCTAGCCAGCAGGAAATGTAAGGTACCCGCAATATTGGGGTTTTCATTATGTACACTTCTTGTATGACTCTATGAAAAGAGCCATGCCCTATGCTGGAAAACGAAAAACTATAGGCCCTGTGAATTAGAGCTGTAGGGAAAAATCTCTTTAAGTCCAAATCCTGTGATCAGTTTGACTCAGTTAACATATAGATGAAGGTCCTGAAGGTTTTTTATATTTTTACTTTTCCAAGTCAAATGCGCAACAACAGAGAACAGGAAGGAAGAGAAGGAATTATTCATCTCCCTGGATGTGCCAGGGTCCCAGCATCCTCCTTTTCTGTTAGTCTGTCCCTCTAGAAACATTTCAAACATACATCTTAAAACTGTGAGTTTCTTACCCAAGGATAAAAAGGAAGGCGGCCAGGAAATGCTATCTTGCCTATGTGAAACACATTATTCCTAGAGTTGTTGGATGAAATCCAGTCTTGGACATGTCAATTCTATACTGTGCTTTCCTGTTCCTTGAAAGATATCCATATGTGCATACATAAACACACACTAATGCATAAAATCTTCAGTAGCTATGTATATCATTTGCTATTTTAGGGGATTATGATTTTTTTGGCTAAATGAAGCTGAAACTTTTAGAGGGTCCCGAAAGGTGTATATTTTTAATTTGGTACCAGAAGGCCAAGAATGGTTCAAGACATTTTGATATGGATTAACATCCACGTTTGCAGAAGTCTTGAGGCATTTGCAGTGTCTTAATCATCATATTTAGCTTTGTTTTTAAACATCCCAGTCTGAAATATTACTGAGTTGTTCTTAATCAATATTCAAGGCTAAATAATAAACTTTGTGAAGCTGGTTTTGAGTTTGTCAAACTCAGCACTGTCTTTGTAACACTTACACTGAGGAAACTGATCTTCTGTATTTAACTTTTAAGGGAAATACATGCAGATGATGAATATTCTGAAACCAATTGCATTTGATGTGATCCACTTCATGTCCCAGCTCTTCGATTACTATCTGTATGCAGTCTATACTTTTTTTGGACGAAATGACACGGTAGGTAGAAACATTATTCATTTCCAAGTATCACTGCACACACAGAATGAGAATACAGAGGAGATCTCTTTACTTACAATACTACCTAATAAGTAATCCCCAGAAAAATTAGTGGCAGCAGAATGGATTTGAATGCAGGAGTAAGAAGAGGCTGATTAGATCAACAATAAAGAGAATAAGCATTGGGAGCATCATTATCCCTGGGACATGAATCCTATTATGTTTTGAATAGATTCTGTACGCTTTTTCTGTCAGTATTTTAAAAGGGAAGAAAGACAACATGAAATACCTAAAAGTAGCCGCAGAAAGTGGGGAGCAAATGAGCAGTCTGCGAAAGGAGAGTGGTGGCTTAGAGCCTAGAGAGTATGAGTTGATTTAATTTTCCTATATGTATTTCTCTAACTTAGATAAGAATTGCAAAAGGAAGAGGAGAAAGGAGCCGTGAAAGTTAAGCAGTACCTCAGGTTTAAGAAATTTAAAATACACTTTTTCAGATCTAGTATTCTGTCAAACTAATTGCATTAATGAAAACAGGGGGGGTTTGAGTGATCTTGTAGTTGAAATAAATGCTTGTTGGCAATGTCTATACATAACGTAGATCATCTTTCAACAGAATTGTCACAAAGCATTTATGAAAAACTGTGTGTAAAAACAATTTTCTCCTCTCTTGGCCCCGAAATTACTCCACAAGTAGTAATATAATGGTATTCCAAATTTGTCATCATCTGTTGGCAAATTGTAATGGATTTTCAGATTCAACATGTGGTTCTAAATGGCTTTGAGCTGTTCTCTTTGGCAGGACAAATGTATTTGCAACTTGTTTGTGTTTAGAAGATGAGTGTTTTTTTGGTTTTTGTTCAGATAATTGATTTCCATTGGCCTAGTTGGCCACTCTGGTATTCCGTTGGATTTATTTTTTTGCACATCCTGTTTTGTGTTTTTAAAGCTCGTACTGAGTTCCTCACTCTCTACTTCTAACAGAGAACAGCACAGTGACAGGCAGGTAAACATTATAGCAGATGGATGGGTGGTAAAATGTTGATGTTTTAGTAGCGTGCCTAGTTTTTGTTTTGACAGATGATTTTCCACAGGAAACACAATGCTTACAAAGGGTCTATGAATGTAATAAACCCTCAAAACCCTGTGTAGTTTTGATGGTGCAGGTGCAAATTTCTTAAAATGAAATTTAATGGCTGAAACTTCAAATACATTTTTTTAATATATGTGTTTTTTTTCTTTTAAGCATGGTAGTTTTTCTGTTTGTTCTTACCATAACAGGGAGAATAGCCAGTCTTGAATTTGCAGTCCTTATGGCCATGTCTTGAAAACCTACTAAATGATGTTAAAGAGGAAAAAAAAAGAGAGTTAAGGGTGTATTTCTTAAAGGGAAAAAAGTTGCGTTCTTTTTCGCCCATATGCCTGCAAAATCAAAGGCAGTTAAGAACTGATATTTCTACAGAAAATGTGAAGAAAAATACAAATTATTTTTGTAAAAAAGCTTACTTCATTTGTGGAAAAACAAAGGTGTGAACATGTCTTTTTATCAAATGTGGACACTAGGATAGTGATTTATGTCTCCTAGATCAGGTTCTAGATTTCAGCAGAGTGTACTTCCAGTGGGATTTCAGCTCAGGTGTAAATTTTCATTAAATGTGTCAGAGCACTGGGGCAGATGAACATCTTAAGTCAGAAATGTAAGAGGCAGAAAATGGAGACCTAAATTATACTCTTTTAAATACAAAGGAGCGAATGGGATGATATGAACTTGAAGACTTCCTTCCCTGATTTAGTGCATTGAAAGGAAGTCTGATGATACAGTGTACAGCAGTGCTCTAAATATTGTTCAGTAAATTTCCCTTTTGGTGTGAATCACATACCAGAACTGTATTCAAATACTTCCAGATTCTTGACATAAATGTGTATTTCTTAGCTGTCCCATTTCCACTTCCTTTGTTGTGTTAGTTTGTTCTTTGATTTTTTTTAATGGAAAGTAGAAGATAAGTAGCTACACCAGTTATGCATGTCGAATCAGACCCTCAGCTGGTATAATTCATTGCATTTACCAGAAAATCAGTGTAGCTATATTGATTTATCCCAGCTGAACATCTGTCCCGTAATACTTCTGAGCTGTGAACTTGAAGATGGCACGTTTTTATAAGCATGAAGTAATAATGACTGTTTTATAAATATCAATGTATATAGTTTTACATATGCAAGTTAAATATTTAATGAGGAATTCCAAGAAATTTTATAGCTTGAGAGAGAAGTCAAGACCATTTGGCTTGGGTGTGGTGTGCCTGCAAGTCTCAGTGGGGCATCGTGGTGCACCATTCTAGGCTTGTTGCCTGATTGAGAAAATCTGGAGTCCTGCACCCAAACACAGGATTATAAAAACAAAGGATATGAATGGTAAGCTGTCATCTTCATGGAAGTTACTAGGGTCATTCTTCACAACAGTGCAGTGTTGAGTGCTCTGACCTCTGATGGTTTTCTTTTCATTTTGTATGGTGGCGATTATGTGCTAAAACTACTGTAGCTAGTGTTTACAAACTGAAATTTTGCTGTATCACGGTAAAGTTTAAACCAATGGGTTTTCCTTTCCCAACTTAAATATAATGTATTTCTTCCAGTTTGAATTAACAGGGCTGGGCCTCGGTAGCAGCAGGTTACGCACCACACTGAACAGAATCCAGGAGAGTCTGATTGATCTGGTAAGTACCTGGATTTTGTTCATGCTCAGTGGAATAGAGGTCTGTGTAGGAAATTAGGAATTGTATTTCATCGTGGTTTTCTGATTTTTATCCCTCTTCGTATTCAGTGTCTGTAATGACAAAGGCTTAGTTTCATGGCGTATCATCATGTAGATATCATTATTGTATGAAATCACTTGTTTCTTGTATACAGCAAAACTAGTTTAGTGGGGTTTGCTAGATGTAGCAACAAAATTACGTATTTAAATCTTATAATGTATTACACTTCATGCAATAGAGACATTAGAGTATTAAATGAGACAGTTATTAAAAAAACCCAAAACAACACAACAGATAACTCATTTTTCTTCAGTAAATGACGAGCAAAACAGTAAGCTGTCCTGAATAACATTCACCTTACAACATAATAGAAGTAGTATACTATGTCCTTCGTTAAGTCATTTCTGAATTGTGGGGAACTTCCCTCACATATTTTATAGATTGTATCCCAGTGGCCCCTGGGATATAATCTATAAAATACATCGGAGGAGTTCCCCACAATTCAGAAATATCAAGTCCTAAACTGTTCTTTCAGAGAAGCTTCTTTAAGGGTTTTGGGGCCATTTCTTATAGAGTCAGTAGAGGGAGCATAAGATAACTAATAACTCCAGGTGTCTTTAAAATAGAAAAAGGCTAGTCATACTGATATTCATCTCAAAGGCAGTGTATTCAGAAAGAAAAATTAATTCTAGGACATCTTGCAAACAAATCAGTTAAAGATTATGGAAAAATAGCAAGTTATGGAATTAATTTTTAAAACATACTCTGTAATCACAGTTCTTGACAGTGCTTTACAGTCTTGAATTTTTTTATGAGTCAAAATAATTTAAAAAAAATAATTTCTAGGAGTAAATTAGAAAAAATATGAGGACTTCTTTTTCTTCCTCAGTCATTTAAAAATGCTGTTATAGGTAATGTTAGTGTCAATTGAAATTAATAGCTACGTTCCAGGTAGGATTTCAAAGGTGCAAAAAATCTTAGTTAACTGCTGTTAACTTAAAGGCATTCCATGAGGTTTATGAGTATCTTAGGAGCTTATGCCAGGCTTATGCTATAAACGGAAATTTTTCACTTTTTGGTTCATGAGGAAGAGAAAGTCTTCTGGGTATTTTTATTGTTGCTTATTTAGTAAGAGTTTATGAAAGTCGAGATTAATCTTTACTGTGTCATAAAATGGGTATTTCTCATGATTGTATAGACTGTTCTGGACTGCTCTCAAAAGTCTCTGCTGTTACCTTACATTACTGTAAATTGCTTTCCAAAGATATTCATGGTTGTGTTGTGGGGCCTGTTGGGAATTTTGGGTTTTTTTGCATTGTCTTCTATTCACAGTAACTTAATATTAAGGACTACCATTTCTGTTGCATTTTAGTTTCTGATGGCAGCATCTTTCAATATTTTATTTTCATAAAGATAGTCTGGATCTGATAGTTCTGAATCTGTGACTAAGGCTCTGACACAATTGCATGCAGGTCAGAATAGTTCCTCTATTCTGTCAGTGCCTGTGAATGTTGAGTTCTATGATCTATCTTAAGACATCAGTAATTTAGACTAGATCATTCCTAGCTTTCATCTTGGACTTCACAGAATCACAGAATGGTAGGGGTTGGAAGGGCCCTCTGGAGATCTCCATCCAGTCCAACCCCCCTGCTAAAGCAGGTGCCCCCAGAGCAGGTTGCACAGGAACGCATCCAGGTGGGTTTTGAGTATCTCCAGAGAAGGAGACTCCACAGCCTCCCTGGGCAGCCTGTGCCAGGGCTCTGTCACCCTCACAGTAAAGAAGTTCTTCCTCATGTTCAGGTGGAACTGCCTGTGCTCCAGTTTGTGTCCGTTACCCCTTCTCCTGTCGCTGGGCACCACTGAAAAGTCTGGTCCCATCCTCTTCACACCCGCCCTTTAGATATTTATAAGCATTGATGAGATCCCCTCTCAG
>VZSC01012449.1:582088-612153 GCA_013398225.1 Steatornis caripensis
AAAGGCAATCTCTGACAGGAGATTATCTTGCAGATTTTCTGAAATTATTGAAAGGGTTAACTTTAACAATACCAGTCCATTGCAAAACATCTGATTTCTTTAAATAGTCTGTAGCCTTTTTTCCTGTTCCAGCAAGAATGTTTTGCCCCTTTATTGCTGCTTTCAGTCACTTGATCATTTCTCTTAATGAAAGCTCTATAAAAAACCACATGCATCACTGAAAGCCTTTCAGAATGATTTTGTGCTTTTCTTGGGGATTAGCACACCGGCTGTTCCCTTGGGCTTCCTTTTTGCTATCAACATACTGTTGCAATGCCTGCTTTTTAGAACAAGTCACAAGAATGAAATGCTCCTACTGTTTTTGGCCAGTATATTTGAATCAGCATCTGACTCCCTGGTAGAACTTTGAAGGTCAAAGCATGTCTTTGATTTAGCAAGTTCTCTCATGTACATTTTGTTTCTTCAGGTGCAACACCATTTTGGTATTTGAAAGGTTCACAATATATTTACTTCCATGGGAAGCAGACAGATAGAAAAAAAAAAGTTGTTTAAAGTGTATCCCAATACTGAAGGGACAGGCAACTTTGAAGAGCAATAAATACAAAAATAAGTCTTTATAATGTAGGGGGTTTACATAATTTGTAGTTAGTCTTTGAAAGAAACAAAGATGCTTAAATCTTTACCACTGATACTCTTCCCCCAGCTCTGTCGCTCACTGTCTCTCCTAAGAACAGAGAATTGGTTGTTGGACTGTGGGTTTGGTTTTTTTAACTATGTGTAGACATTTCAATGCTTCTCATTTTTTTTATTTTGGCTTGGTTTTTTTTTGAGAATGACATGAAGTGAAAAAGAAAAGGCAGATAAAGAGTGGGTTTTGATAGTTAGTCAATGGTGGTTTTGGCTCAGTTAATATTTTTGAAGAATTGACCATTATGCCTAGATGATTAGATGTTACTGCCTGTGTGCACTATACTTGTGGATGTGCTACGTAGGTATCTTCAGCACTGCCTGAAAGAGATTACGTGAGTTTTAGCAAGGCCTTTTGACTTGCTTTTCTCTGTTCTGATAGACTTACCAGAATGCAAACGTCACAGTATTGTGAAATATCTGGGCAGTTTAATTGCAAATTTATCTGGCTGAATGTGAACACGGATCAGAGCAAATAAAATTAATTTCTCAAATAACATAGTGATGCAGCTGGCCCTTATAATGGTTCCCACGTTCAGTGCAACTGTATCTGATAGCATTTACCATAAGCTTCTTTTAGACGTTTTATCTTCTGCTCATTGTTCTATTTCTGTGAGATGTTTTAGCGGTACAGATGATGTGCGGATGGTATTGCTCAGTCAGCACTCTTTGTTTTTAATGTCGGAATTTCTGTGGGGATCCTTCAGGCCTCCCTGCTTTATCTGCGTTCTGCTTCTGATTACAGAAAATGATTTTGGTAGTCTGAAGATACTTTCTTCATCTTTGATAGTGGGAACTCTGCTTTCCCAGTCTGTGCTTTGTTCTGTCTGCTGTAGCCCATTTTTATGTTTGTGTTTGACGTCTTTGGGAGATGCAGAACTGAAAGAGCCTTCTGAGTTAGCAAATCCAGCTCCCTGTTGCCTTGGGCTGTCACATCACAGGAGGCAACTGTCAACTAACATCCAAGACAGTTAAAGTGGAACTTGTGATCTTTTTCTTCCTCCACACCTCAAACCATTTTTAACAGCTTGGTCACTATTATCTTCCTGGTTGTCTTTTATTCTTAATGTCGCTTTTGGCTTGGCTTTCATCCGAGCGATAAACACGTTCTGGTGCTGCTTTGTCTATAGCAGCAAAGTTTTGGTCTTTCTGCTCATTCTGTGCCACTTAAATTCTCACCAAGTCCTTACACATTTGACATAATCAATTTTTGCCTGCCCTGCCTTTAATTGCTGCAACATAACCACAGTGGTCTGTGAGATAGTTTGCTCCCAGAATAACCTCCCTGTTGGTTTTCCCCTTTTCAGCTGATTGTCTGTGCAGTACCTTTTCTCTTGGCTTTTCAGGATCTACAGTGCATATTCTTCCTTGTCTCAATCCTGATACTTAGAATGAGTTAGACCACCACTTAGTTCCATCAATGTTTCTAATGCTCACCGCTCTCCTTTTCTTCTTAGGCAGAACTGTCTGAAAAACATGTGTGTAGCAATTACTCTGTTTTGTGTCACTCCTCACATTTGTTCTCTGCTGTGAAGCCTGGAACAAACTCCTGGTCACTGTTGTGGTCAGCTTGAGTCTACTTTTCTTTCTCCTGCTCCTGATTGTTCAGTGGCTTCGCTGCAGTATCCTCTCAATTTATTTCTGTCTCCAATTGGAAAAAAACCCCACCAAACTGCGAAGCTGCTTTATTTATTATCATCTTTTTGGCTTAATCTTTGTCCAGTTTTACAGCAGTCTGAGAATTATGCTGATTTGGTTTTTGAGTCCAACCATAAGTGTCATGTTTAAGCATTACTGTTGTCATATTGGTTGTGTGTTCATACGTTACTTCAAAGCAGACACGTTATGCACCTGATCTTGCTTTTGAAGAAATTATTTTTACACTGCTTTGTTATTGCCCAAATGTATTTTCATTCCATGCAAATAGGCTGATTTGTTGTCGCAGCTATCTGACCACAGAGTTTCTGTCCCAGGGTCACGGAAGGCTCTTGCTTAAGAAATCAGTGCCATATCGTGACTACCTTCTTTACCTTTTTTTTTGTTCATCACCTTTGCTTTGTAGCATTTCTCATATTTTTATAGCTTGTGTGTAAGCAGTAAACATGGTATGAGTAAGTAATCTAAAGCCAGAATTAGGTTTATGTTTTAATGTCCTGATACAATTTTGACAAATAGTTAAGCTTCAGAGGATGTCCGTTTATATACCTACTTAGACCAATATGATAGCTCTTGTAGTTCAGGTCCTCAAACGCAGAGGTGAGATTTTTCCCACGCCCCCACCATTCCTTCCCCCTTCCTTCCCCTGTGCCCCCCTGCTTCACTCCCCTTTCTCTATCCTCCCCTCGCCTTCTCCCCCACCCCTTTTTTGGAGTCATTCTTGCTGTTTTCATGGTTTTTCAGTTGTTTATTTCTTTGATTTAGGAGGTCTCTGCTGATACCACAGGAACCCTCGCAGCTGCTGAAGAGAGAAAGGAGAAGGTGCCAAGCCCGCATCTCAGCCATCTCGTAGTTTTGACATCTGGCAGTTCACTGTATGGTTTGGCAGAGAGAGTGGTGGCCACAGAATCCTTGTAGGTTATTTACTGTACACTGCATTTTGTGGTTGCTAGAAGCTATGAATCATTTAAGAGGTTGCGATTACAGCCAAAACCTTCTTAAGAGGTCAAAATTTCCTACTTCTCAATGTGATTTTTAAATATGAGTGATAATTTCTTAATTAAAGGTAGTGGGATCTAACCACCTGCAAGCACATGCAATGAAATTTTATTGCAGCTGGTCCAGTAATTTGTGACAGTACAAGGCCAAATCTAACAGGAAAAATATTTAATTTTAAAGAGGCTAATGGGAGTATTTAATCTGCATGCTTCATTTAAACCTTATATCAAGTAGTCAAGTGCTGATGGCTGAGACTCAGAACTGCTTAGTTCGTATTGGTTTGGCTTGGATTGCAATGTTCTTTGCAATGGGTGAAAGTTTACCTGTGAAGAAGAGATTATAACAAGCGAGTAATGCAAAACATGTACAAAGTGGTCGGAATAATACTGAGTCAGATGGGAATATTTTTTTTTCCACGTGCAAGAGGACGCTTAAAAATTAGCAGTTAATTTTAAAAATGGATTTTCGAAGGAGCTTGTTTTCTTTTGCATTCATTTATTCTTATTAGAAGTGTATTTCTTTGTTACATTGTTTTTAACAAATCCTACCCTTGAGAGAGAATTTGATGTCATACTCCATCTTTTAAAGATTCACTACTAAATAAGTAATTAGGAATGTTATTTTGGAATTCTGACATGGATTTATTAATATTAATGTTGACTGCCCTGCAGTATGGAAGTTACAGGACACTTGTTCACTGACTTTACTAGGCTTTGGGTCAGACTTTTGCAATGTATCCTGAGTAAAACAGAAATGTGAATTCTTGATATTCAAGCTTTAGTCTCTGTATTCAAGCATTTTCTTGTTTGCGATCACATTTTAAAATTGTCAGAATTGAGAACGCGTGGTGATTTGCTGCCATGAAACTGGTACGGTTATTCTCAGGATTAAATTTTCCAAGGTTACATATCGTTATTGCCGAATATGTCAACTGTAGAGTAAAAGTTGTGCAGACGTGCCAAATGTTGCATTTAGTTCACAGTGAATTTTTTTTGCTTTCGAAGGGTATTTCTGGCTGAGCAGTTTGAGTTTCTTCAGCCTCATCTTGATGCCGTGATGCCAGCCGCCAAGAAACCTTTTCTTCAGCAATTCTATTCTCAGGTGAGATTTGCATGATTCACAGCTGATTTGAACTTGTACAACATGGTGCAAGTATTTGTACATCATAGTTATATATTGTTCTTATTAGCCAGAAATTTACTGAATTGAATATTGTTTATATTCGGTTTCAGACAGTGTCAACTGCCAGTGAACTACGTAAACCAGTTTATTGGATTGTTGCTGCTAAAGCCATTGATTATGAGCAGATGCTGCTTCTTATGGCTAATGTGAAATGGGATGTGAAGGAAATCATGTCACAACACAATATATATGTAGATGCTCTTTTAAAGGTGAGTACTTTCTGGGGAACAGGGTGCTATAGTTTAAATATTAAATTACTGGAATACTTCACTAAAACTGTTAAAGTAGCATGGTTAGAGCAATACAGTGTCCTGACAAATTGTAAGTTGTCATAAGGACTTCTGGTCAGAATTTTCATTATTCTTGCTGTTAGCAGATTGTTTTCAGTGCTGATTTTTTTGGCTGCATAGTGGGTGAAAGTGACCACTAAAATTTAATGTTTCATACCAACATCTTGAATGGTAGATAAATGTGTAGTAAATGGAGTAACATTGAGGAAAATCCAGTGACCTGAGATAGTGGCTTTTTAATAAAGGCTATTTGCTGTTCTGCATCATTATATCCATTGTCTGTGACATGTGTCGTAGGCGCTAGACATCAAACCAGCACTGATAGTGACCATGCACCATCTAATTGAAATTGCTATATTTAGAAGTTAGCATTTGAAAAATAAGGTAGAAAGGAAGTTATTCACCCGACTTCTCCATTGCATTCAGTGGAAGTGGTTATACGATTGCTGTATCTTCTGGTGTACAGAAGCAGTTCTTGGGAGAATGCCTCTCTCATGCTTTTATATATGCCTCAACTATGTTTCTAAAGGTCCTTAGAAGGATGTTCTGGCAGTGATAGAATTATACTAGCTCCTACAGAGGAACTGAAAAATTAATTTTAAAGATATGTGAAGTGTGTATCACAGAAGAAGTTATGCATCTGTGTTGAATAACAGTTTTCATTACACCTTTGTACTTCGTAGATGTTCTCTACTTAAAAAAAAAAAATCAATGTAAAGAAGGGAGAATCTGACAGAGGATGTATCATTGCACTGAATTTGACTGAATCTTTGTAATTACCCTTCTTTATGCTGCCATGGCTTTTTGAAATCAGTTTGGGCTTACATTTGGTCTCTGCAGTGGAACTTTTTCCTTTTGTGAGCGTGCAACTTCTGATGAATTTGCTTTAGAACAATCAGGGCTAATACCACTTAAAACCATTTTTGGCCTCTACATTATATAGCTAATAATAGTTGCTACAGAAGCTTTTAGATTGCTACTAAGCAATTAGTGTTTTCCTGCGTGCCCCGGGACTCCAGGAGTGTCAGATGTAAGCAAAAAGTTTAATATAACAACCACTACTTTTAGCCATGTGCACACACATGCAAAATTATATACTCAGTCATAGCATGTATGGAAGCAGATAAACTGGGGAAAGAGGATTGTTCAAGAATTTCATTGATGTGGAGTGATAGACATCTTTGTCTTCAGAAGAGTGAGTTGTATGCCAGTTAAAGCGTGGCATTTTGTACCCTGAGTTTAGGGAGTGAGGCAATGAAAACAACATTTTAAGGATTAGCTACTTGGTTAATTTTCAGAGATGTCAGTTTCACAGAGAGCTACACCTCTGGGGAACAGAGCAGTGTTTCCTTCTTTAAAAAAATTACTGAGGTTATGCTGTGAATGATATACTAGGAAGTGGCATGCTTTTGACTTTACACATTAAGCTTGTTTCTGCAGTCTGTGCCTATTAAGCTTCTCTGCTTTGCTCTCATTTTTCAGTATTTTCATGTGCATTTCTAATTCATTGTTGTTGTTACTGCTGGAGATGTATAGAGTATTATCCCTTTTATGGTAAGGGAATAATGATCTTTCATGTTTCAGGAATTTGAAGAATTTAACAGAAGGTTGAATGAGGTGTCTAAGAGAGTCCGTATACCACTGCCAGTCTCCAACATCCTTTGGGAGCACTGCATACGCTTGGCCAATAGAACTCTCGTGGAAGGGTAAGTAGTTAATGGAAGTCTTTCTTTTGGGTAAAGATGCCTATAATGATAATGTCTATTTTATGGAATTAAAAGTCCTAATTTTGTAGTGCACTGGTATGCTTTTGGGGAGCCTAAAAATTATCAAGGCTTAGCATAGTCCTTAGCATTGTTGCGTGGAGTCTGGTACAGCATTAAGCCTAAAGGGGTTCGTCTTGTACCTAGATACTGCTGGAGAGTGACGTTGAGTGTTTTATTGAAGCGTTCGAAACAACATAGTTCTCTTTCAAAGAAACTTCTGTTTGAAAATTATCATTTCCTGACAGAGCAAATAATAAGTTAAAGTGTGATTGTCAGCATCTCTGTAGTGATGCCATTTGTGTTTGCTAGGAAGAAAGATGGAGTTGTCAACCCTAGCAGTTATCTTAGAGTAGCCATGGAGCAGATTTTTTCCAAATTAATCAGGAACACAGAAGTGTCTTGGTTAGCTTGTTCAATAGAGGCTGTAGCACTTTAGTCAGGAGCTGCTACACTTTGCTCATCCTTCCCTCTTAATCAATGTCTCAGTCTTTTCGGAGTCAGTGTTGTAGCGTAAGTATTGTAGTCCTTTCATCCACTGCGTTTATTTTTGTGTTCTTGTCCCCTTGCTACATATGTCTGGGCTCTCATCACAACTTCTTCTGCGGCATAGAACATGTGCTGTCTTCCACACCTTCTACATATGTTTCCATATTTCCTTCTGATTATCTTTACCCTATGTACTCTCTGCTACCTATCTTACTTCTTTTCATCCCACTCTCCTGCTGTCTGCTCTAATTTAGGACCTCAGCAACATTGTTCTTCTCTGAGTCAGCTGTCTGTTGAGGATAATTAGTTTCTACTTGCTTCCATCAAGCCATCGTTTTCAAACTCATGCCCGTTTCTTTTTGTGCCGTCGTTCTTTTGCAGCCTCTTGAGAGATCATTTTCATCTTCAGGGAGACTACATCCAGCCATGAACTCCCTCTGGCTTCTCAATTCCTTCATATAACATATGACCTATGCAATTTTTTTTTTTTAAAGTTTATTTCCCACTTATCATGCCTCAAATCAAAAGAACCGGAACAAAAGCATCTTTCTTCTCCCTACCCCATTCCCCCTTCCTTTCAAGTGGATAATAGTTCCATCAGTCACTGTGAACGTCCTCTGCCTCAGCCCTTGTGCCTGTTTTGGACTTGTTTTTTTTTTTTCTTACTTCACAATCTTCGTCATCTTTTGTGACTTCAGTGTTCACAAACCACTTAATTCTTAGCTCTGAAGATCATCACTCCTGTGTCTTGCTCCACGCTGCAATTTTGATTCACACTTGTGACTCAACATGAAACTCTCACCTTAGCATTTCACTGACTGGTCAGAGTGGACTAAGCATACCTTGCTGACAGGATTTGTCCTGTGCCCTTTCTTAGAGTGTCAAGAGTGCTCATTATCATCTCCTTCCAAATATCTGCCTGTAATTTCTCATTCTTGCCCAGTTCTTTTTTTCTCACGTATCTTGTAGTTTCTTTTGCCACTGGGGAAAGGGAAGGAAGGTATTCTGAACAGCTGACTCTCAAAATACCTTCACAACTTCTTTCGTCTCGGAATTCCATGAAGGTATGGAATTAAAAACCATGAAGGACATCTTTCTCCTCCAGTCAGCCAGTCAACTGAAATTGCTCTCATCAAGCTCTTTGCTGAGTGAAGAATCATCTCCAGTACAGTCAGCCATATCCTTCTTTAAATCTTTCCCTGCCCTATTTCCTAGTTCTGTGTTCTCTCCTGTTTCCCATCTGGCTTCTTGAAGTGCTTCAGTATGTCCTGTTGAGAACAATCATCCAGTTTTTTACGGAGCTCCAGAGGGCCTGTGCCTTGGTCCCCTTCTCTTTTTGCCTCTGTTATTTTTGTGTTCTGCAAATTCTTTCTGCATACTAACTGTAAAGGTGCAATTTCTTCTTATTCTTAACCTAATTTTGCTGCGTATCGATTTTCCAGCTGCATGTTTCTGCTGCCTCCTTTGCATCAGACCTAATAATCTAGGGACTGTATAATAATTTGCACCAACTTCATGAACCACTGGAAGATTGAGCTTGCTTTAAATTTGGTACAAGGGAAGAGTGGAAACAGTGAGACAGGACTGTCACTTGTGGCAGCAGCCTGTGGGTGGGCTCGAGTAAGTCTATTGAGACACTATGCCCCAGACCAAAGCTTTTTTATTCCCTGTACACAGCTGAAATTGGCACTGTTAAGGGCATTACAGTGTCATTTCCTTTGATCTTGACAAATGCAATTTCTCATCCATTTGACAACCTGCAGAGATGGTTTTCCTCATTTGTTGCCTATCACTCCACTGTAATCCTTCCTGGTATTACCCTGCATCTGCTGTCTCTTCTTCTTTGAGCTCAAACCTGTCACTAGTTTTCTGTCAATCTACTCTCATTGGAACATTAACCTCTCTCAAAAATTAGTCAGTGCTGCCACCTTTATCCTCTAATTGTTGTGGGTGTTTTTGAACAAACAGCTTTGTGCCTTTCTCTGATGCTGGCACTACCTCTTCAGCAAGCTCCTGGTGACCATTCCTAAAGCTGCCATGTTACCTTTCAGACTTCGCAGGTCTTGATCACTTGACTAAAGCCACTGTCTAGTGCGCCGAACAGCATTGATTTCATTTCCTTTAACCCACTTCTAGGAAGTTGGTCAATGTAGGATTTTTAGTGGCTTTTGACGGGGGGTGGGGTGGGGGTGGGTTTACGTATCACTGGGTGTAGTGGTTTCTGTTCTGTAAGTGAGGCTAAAACATACTATCTTAATGCAAGTGAAGCTCTGCATCAGACATCCTAAAGGAGTTCTTGTCTGCTTTTAACTTACAATCATAATTATGTTCCTTCTCAAGGTTCGAAAGGCTAAGTTAAACAACTTTGAGAAGTAAGATTCATTTTTATTTCTTTCTAAGTTTAACTTTCCATTGTGTTTCTCTTTTCAGTTACGCCAATGTAAAGAAGTGCAGCAATGAAGGACGTGCCTTAATGCAACTGGACTTTCAACAATTCCTAATGAAACTAGAAAAGCTAACAGACATTAGGCCTATTCCAGATAAAGAATTTGTGGAGACTTACATTAAGGCGTACTATCTAACAGAAAATGACATGGAACGCTGGATAAAAGAACATAGGGTAAGAGTTAAATTTGCAATCTTTTACTGCCTATTGGGAAAATTCACCATGGTGATAGAATCATGCTAACAACTATAAATGATCAATGCTTCTATGTGTTAAAAATTAATATATGCATATATCATATATATTCATTTATTATAATAAAATCTGTATGGCAAGCAGTATAAATATAAATGTACATGTGCATGTGTATGTTCATTATGCTTATTATCATATGAAATTAGTATATGTTTGTGCTGATTCAACATCTGATGACTGGGAAGGATGAATAAGCCAGTCACATCTACCTACTGTATCAAAAAATGTAGAGAACTAGAGCAGAGTGAAGTTGAAAACATTTGTGTGCCGTTCGGAATATGCCAAAGTGCACAAGTCGATCACACAGGAAGTGTGATTTGAAATCACACGGTGAAGTTTTACTTTGCATTTAAGAGCAGACTGCTTAAACTAAGTTGTAAGGCACAGTGGATAAGAGTAATTGCTTTTTGTTTCTTCATTTAATAATACTGACTCAGGATCAACATTGCTCTCCAAGATAAGTCTTCATTTGCATTTTGAAAGCATTTAGCATGCTTTTATGATAGCATAACCTAACAATTATAACCGGACTGCTTAAGGAATAGCCACGTGCTGTTGGAGCTGCCATTGTTGAAATGAAAAGTCTTTTAAAATGGAGCACTTTGAAATCTGTATTTTGGGATTACTTTAAATCCCACTAGAAATGGATGAAAGAAATACATCTTTAATATCGTTTTCTGTGTTTTACCTGGAGCCTCAAGACAGATTGTGAGCTGTTGTTTGGTGACCTACATGGAAAAACTCTTGTTTAAACTTGCTGGCGGAAGATATATTTTGGAAAGTGTTAGGTATAAAGGTAGTACTGGCAGTTGTGGTGTTCTGACATGTGTTAAGAACTCTTGTGTTAACATTTTTTGCCATTTTTTCTTCCTTTATCATTGAAATTAACATTGTTTGTAGACCCTATAGGCAGAAGTATTTAGAAGCTTATTGCAAATGAGAAGTTAAAATAAAAAAGGTCTTCAACTTTTGTCACAGTTTGTATAGAAAAATGTTTTTTCTGTTAAGAGCTTATCCTGTTTGCATATATATTTCCCACCACACCTCCCAAAGAATGGAAAATACATTAAAAATTGATTTATGTACGTATGTATTCACAGAATTACTTTCTCTGAACTCAGTCCAACGCTACTAAAGTTGTAAGCATTTTCCATTATAATCCGCCATGTAGCAAAACGCAGTTTTGTCCTCTGCCTCAACTATGAAAACTATCCAGACCTGACTACCACTCTAAATGTCCCTTGTGTACTGACTACTTCTGTTGCTTGAGAAGTCTGCAGTGTGTACGTCTGTTTTCTAGTTTTCTGTCTTTGTCCGGTGTTTTATTCTACCATGACATGATCTGCTTTTATTTGCCAGGAGTATTCCACTAAGCAGTTGACCAATCTGCTGAATGTTTGTCTGGGCTCCCACATCAACAAAAAGACGAGACAGAAGCTTCTGGCTGCTATTGACGACATAGACCGTCCTAAAAGATAGCTGGAGACAGCTGCTTTCCTTGTGACTTGTACCTTTTTCTGTTCATGTGAAGCATGCAGACAAATCTCTCATGGACTATGACAACATTCTCTTAAAAAACATAGTGCATGACTTTTCTTACTGGCTCTGGAGGTGCCAACTCTGAAGTGGCATAATGTTCTAAAATATGACTTTTTTAATCTGTAGAATTCTTTTCTGTTGTTTTTTTTTTTTTGTTACTTGCTCTTAGCAAAGGGCCACTGTTTGTGTATCATTGGTGAGCTGTATATTTTGCAAAACTGTATACTGTAAGTAAAATCAAAATCAGAGAGAAACACATTGGCTTAATATATAGTTGATGCTCTTAAAGGGCTACTTGGAAATATGATTTATTTCCTCCCTACTTTCACCCTCAGAACTTGTGCTTTATTATGGACCAGTGTAAAATGAAAGGAAATGTACAATATTTGATTGATGTATCTTGCATGTGGAGTAAGAGTGCAGATCAACTGAATACTCTCATGTTAAAGCCTCTCATCTTCATATGTATTTAAAAATGTCTTCTTATTTCAGAATTAAATTAGTCATATCAAAATGATTGACTTCAGATTAATAGAAGATAATAAATACTGTACACTAAGATGATTTCTTTGTGAGATTTATTTTCCTAATTCAACAATGCAAAATGTCATTTATGATAGAAATTATTACTGCTCCTTTCGTATCTCTTCCCTATTGTCCTTCTGCTAGTCTTCCCTGTTCTGGAGCAATAATGCCAGGAAATAGGAATAATGGTTTTCTTGGCTGAAGTTTTGGATTGATACTAAGATAATCTTATTATTTTCTGCTCTGCTGTAGACACCTGAGGGATCCTGAGGAAAGCAAAATTTCTGGGCTGCATATTTGTCCTAGAAAACGATTTGTCAGAGCATCACTGACTACACTAAAGTTTTCAGGCTTGCCTTTGGTTTTCAGTATTTAAAGATTTAGATTTTTTTTTATTATATGATACAGTTTTTGCAGTGTTCTCAGACCTTTTAAAAGGAAACATGCTAGCATTGAGCTAATTGGTAAAATAATTAACATAAGCTACAATCTACTAATGTATACAACATGGTAAATTCTCAGGTTTGGGTTCATACTTGCCATTGTACTTTCAATTCAAACATGGGAGAATCAGGACTTGCTGATTGACAGCAGTATCTCGTGACAGAATATTGCCCCATGGAATCATTATAATTGCTCTTTTCTGTAGCTTAATTTCCTCTTCAGAAGTGGACTGAGCATCATTGTGTGAGTTCAGTGAAAACCTGTGAATAGTTTTAGAAGACTGCTAGAATTTACGTTTTAAATACTGACTGTGTAGTATTCATCTCCCTTGTTCATCTGTATTTTAAAGGAAATAAGATTTAAACCAAAATTTAACTCCATTGTTTATTGACTGTGCTGTCATGCTGACTTCCATTTAAAACTTACTTAGCAGCATGTCAATGTATATATTGAAGCCGAATCACTTTTAGTCTCATGAAAAAGGTGTTCAAAAAAAGAAAAGTGTAGTTCATTTTGAAAGCGTGGACTTTTGCGTTAGAGTATCTGCCCTGAAGTCAGATCCTGAACAAGAGCTCTAGGAAGAAACAGAAATGCGACGTAGACGATTAGTGTAAAACCTGTTTCAATTTTCTTCTCATGAATTAAGTAAGAAATGTAAATATCTTTACCAGAGCTTTGGTGAGCTGAACATGTGGTTAATTTCTCCTGAACTATTTAGGTTGCTGTAATTTGATTGTTTACCAAAAGGTAGGAGGATAAGCACTGATTGGAATGTAGGGTCAAGGAGGCAGGTGAGCAATTGCATGAATCATAGCCAGGAGTAATTTTTTGGAGTGTATCTGTAGTTTGACTTGTTACTTTTACTTAAGCCCCCAAATAAAAGAATGTGTGAGATGAAGTGTCAACCCTGTGCAACAACTGTTTGATCTTCATGCATATATGCCTCAAATTATTATATTTTCCAGAGGAACCTCCCCTTGCTGCCCAGGACTGATGCTAAGGGAGAAGTTACACAGCTTAATGGCCTACATACTCTTAGATATATGATTTAACTTTCAGGTTGCCCCGTGTGGAGTCAGGAGTTGCACTCGTTGATCCTTGAAGATCCCTTCCAACTCAGGATATTCTATATTACTTAGTCCTGAGTGACTAATGAAGCTAAGTTTTGGCTGAATGTTTAATTATTAATTTACTAAGGGTCTGTTTGGTAGTTTCCATCATCTGGTGTGAGAATTCTTTACAAACCATTATTTTTGAGCATCTCTGTACAATCTTCATTCTCCTATGGAATAAGAAGCTTCTTATACTTGCTTTTTCTGCGATAGAGAATATGGCTTAAATATCCTTTATGTTTTAGAGTATTGTTTTGGCATACTCTAATAATAGAAGATGATTTCCTTCAATCTCCAAGGAGAGTGCCCGGCACTGCAGAGGTAGGCAATGCATCTGTCACTCTGTCTTTAGCCTAATGAATAATTTAAAACCTGTTCCCCAGACAATGAGTACTCTGATATTTGGCAAACTCAGCTGGAGCATAGGTGACCAGTTTTCAAGTCTCTGGTTAGGCAAAGCCTGTCCCTGCCCTGATCAGTGTACAACGGGCTTTTTTACAGTCAGCTCCTCGCAGTTGCGTGTAATGGTGATGCTGTTCTCCAAAGCAGCAGCTACTGGCACAAAAATAGGGGGAAGGCAACTGATCGGTTGCTGTGACTGTAGTGTAAGATTCAAGTCCTTGCTTTGGTGTAGGTTTAATTATTCAAAGCAGAATGGCATTGATGGGAAAGACCATCTTTGTTCAGCAATGCTTCAGCTGATGGGATAGTGTACAGAGCAGCACCCGGAGTGTAAATTCAAGTGCCTAATCTGGGTAGGGACTTCAGTGCTCCGTGATTTCAGGTGAGTAGCTAGATTTCCAGCTGGATTCCATTGTTCCTGCATGGGAGAGAATCTTCCCATGTGTAAAATAAAATCTTGGCTTGCTTCTGATCTGCAATGTGAAAAATCAGGCCCTGGCCAGATCTGCTTAGCAAACCCTGGATGTGAGGTGTAGATTATAGCTTGTGAACACCACTGAAAGAGCCACCTTCCTTCTTTTGCCCCTGTCCCCTTAGGGGAGAAAAAGGGACAAGTGATCAATGGTAGTCTCAAAGCTGTCCGCAAAAGGTTTTCGTCCCCTTTTAATTTTCACAGATATGAAGGACAAAGGCACGTCTCGTGATACCGAATGCAAAGCTGTGGCTGTGGGTTGTGCTCTTGACTTGCCCTTTTGTCACAGAACACACAAAATTATAAAGATCCCCTCCTTTTACTATGAAAGTGATATATTTGGGGTCTTTTCCCTTTAAGACCTTGCTCACGGTTAGTGTTTATGAAATTTCTGCGTTGCAAGCTGTACTTCGACATCTCAAAACTTTGAATAAAGCCTATGTTTAAAAAAGCAAACAAAAAACCCCTCAAAAACACACACACAAGAAAATCTGCCACTCTGATTAAATTGATAAATAGTACTGTCTCTTACCAAAATCCTCAAAAGGCCAAATGTCAGCAGGCACCTGCTGCATTATAAATGTTGCGAACAGGGATGGACATAAAAATGCAGATTTATTATGTGTGGGTGATGTTATCTATTTTATTTATAACCACTGCTTGGAACATAGCATAAAGCCTAAACGTTGCACCAGACACTGGGCTTGTGGTGCAAGTATGGAAATAATGCAGTTTTCAAACAGCGAAGTTTCCATGCTTGCTGGCTATTTAAGGATATTTGTAAGTGTGGTGTTTTTGTAGCGCCAGAGCTGGTTTTCATCATAGCGGGGCTTGGTTTTTAAGGATCTCCTGCTCTTCCATGACATCCTGAAGTGTGATGTGGAGCAGCATCTTTAAACTATACTGCAGACTTCGCAAAAATAAAATGTCACCTCAGCCTTAAAATAAAAGGATCTTTGTACAGGAAAGTCTGAGAGCTGCAGGGATGTAATGTAGAATATGCACTGTGAAACTGTTTCTTTTGAAATTTATCCATAGATTATAGTGTGAATATATACACGCCCACACACAGAGCTTTGTGTGCAGTGTAATTCAACACTGGGGACCACGAAAAAGAATGGCAAAATTCAACAAGCAACACATTTTCGGTGCCTCTGCCATCGCTTACATGAATAAGTGACGATGAAGCCTGGGTAGGCCGTGCAGAGGTATTTCCTTGTGTGAGTAACTGGTGTCCATTGAGGACAGGGTCATAATGTAGGTCTGAATTCAGAGCTTTGAGTACATCTCGGTTACCATACTGCTCCCACTGCTGCTGACTTGGTCCACAACCGACGTGTGGAGTGTATGAAGCATTGTGAAGAGCGCCTGCTGAAGAGGACCTCCAACCCGAAAACACTGTAAGCCTCAGGTTGGACACTGGTGGAGGAGCATGATACTCCTGCTCTTAAGTAGAGCTCATGGATAGCTATGCTTGCTGTCCTGGCTGCCCAGAGGGATACCTGCTCCAAATGCATGGAACTTGTGGGTCAGAGAACAGGCAGAATTGGGCTGAAAGGCAGTGGTGTGTCAATGCAGTGAACACACCACTCACTCCAGGACAGCTCGCTGTTCTCTTGAAACCTGAAAGCTCAATAAACAAGGGTATTGTCATTGCCTGATGCAGTTATTAGCACAGTACTAAGCACCTGTGAGTTTTCAGGACCATTTATTTTCTGAAGTGTAGGAAAATGTCATCAATGTAAATGAGTTTGACCAGGGGCTGCTTCCTGGCCCTGAGCTGCCAACATCCGTCTGCTCCAGAGCAGTTAGAATATTTAAGCAGCCAAATGCTCCAACCAGCTGAGCATTCATAGGTGGTTTATAATGTGCTACATTTCCGCTAGACAAAATTGTTGCCATGAATAGTAATGCCTCGTAGCTGTAATGCCGTTAGCCCTTCCTTCCCCCTTTGCGCACACAGCCCAGCATTGTGCTGGTGTCTCTGCTGTTTGACGGGGTGCTTGCTTCTGAGACATTACAGAGCCTTTATGCTGGGAAGGAGAGGTCTCTCTATTTTTATTGAGATAGTTACTGCTGCTTTCTATCACTCAAAATCTCTGTGGTAAGATGCAGGGCTCTGGGTGATGCGCATGCGGTTTTGCCTGTATGCACTTAAGAGAGTTTGTGGCGGCTGTGGCCCTGGGGGAGGATGCTCCCCATGGGTGGCACACTCTGTAACGCTGTAGAGATGCTGCATACCGCAGCAGCCAGGTCACCGACCCGCCCTGAGCTTTGATTTAGGTTCTGCTCTGTCTTGGTGCCTAGTGTGGGAAATTTTCTTTTATTTTCCTGTACTCGCTCCCTTAGCTATAAAAGGAACTATGTTACCTACCATGTGTTCTAAAGTGCCGTGGTTGTGTAGGCATGAGCTGTACTCTCTAGCTGGAATCAGTGACTTAACCCCAGGAGAGCTGAAACATCAAATCTACACGGAGAAGAAAACACATAAGGAAACTGTGTCTCGGGTGTTTTAAGTGCTGTTTCCTTTGCATTAGGACAGAAGAGTGTAATCTCGTGCATTATTTCTTCTGACGCTATGCTTCAAGCTGCACTGGGCAGTGCCGTTGCCTGTGTAGCAGGGGACCCTGCTATGGGCCAGAAAATAGGGACTTGAGCTACGGGCGGGGCTCTTCTAAGATGTACATCACAATAATCGGCTACTGCCAGAGATAATAACCAGACAGATTAGATAGGCAAGACTGTCGACAAAATTAAAGTGTGATTTACCTTTTTTTAAAATGAAAGTATGAAAGGATATTCAAAATACATACACACATATGTCCTGATGGCTGTCCTATACCACATCAATAAAAGCTCGTGTCCTGTGTGTGAATCATGGGAATAGTTAGATACTAAGAAGTTAAGTACCCTGGAGATACCATATAGATGCAGAATGAGACATGGTTTATTGGGAGACTTAGAAAGAGACACAAGCTGTAAGGAGGCATAACACTAGGAAACAAGATCTCATCATTATTGTGATGTTCAACATGATTGCTAGGTAAAGGAAAAAGTATTTTGGGAAGCTAACGAAAGCATTTTTCTTTTAGGGTTCAAGCCTTTATCCTCCTCTTCTACGTAAGAGGGCTTCATTGCATCAGTTCCTCTCCCTTCCCATTCATGTGTACCTGTAGCCTCTATTTTCCTCCCTATGCATCCAGACACCGGGATTTACACAGAGACCCTTTCCAGAGGAGGTTGACTTGGGGAAAGCCTACCTGCAGAAGTCCACGGCAGTGCTGCTGGCAAAACTCTTCTTGGGAGAGGGACCGAAGCTGCCACAAAGGCACCGGGCTCCACGTGGGACATCTCAGGTCAGGCCAGCTGTAGGTATCTGCTGGCTTTACGAACCAAGCATTTGCTTTTCTGCCAGCAGAACCTCTTACTTCTTGGAAGAAAGCACAGGGAACTCCAGAGACCACCTTGATTTTATTTTCCTTGAAGGATAAGTTATTATTCTTAAGGTGCTGAGTTATGATCTAAATGCCAGAATCAATACATGAAGGAGCTGGACCAAGAGGTGCAAGAATGGTATAGACAAGATCTTGTTTGCTCACAGAACCTAGAAAAAAAACTCTCTTGAGCATTTGTTTTCTTTACAAGTAACTTTTTTTGTAAAGCCCAAATCTGAGACTGTTCCAAATAAAGTATTAAGGTAACGAGATCAGGGAAGAGTTCTGTCCAATGCCTATCCATGCTTTTTAAAATCTGTCTATTCAGTAATTAGAAACAACGGGGTAATATCTCTAGAGATTTTTTTTTTAAGCAACTAAATTGTTTGATTAGCTTCAGTTGCCCGAGTGAGTGTTCAGACTCTAGGCTGGCAGGCTCTGTTTAAGATTCTGATCTGTTCCCATGAACTTGTGTGCTCTTATCTCATGTTTTTAGCTTGAGACTCATTTCTGTATTAAATTTCAGTTTTCTGCATTTGAAAAGAGTGAATTGTATGAATAATTAAAACACATTTATTAACCTCTAATGAACGGTTGGTAGGGCTGGGAATTGGATTGAGTGACATGTGCGGAAAGTTTTGAAGCCTACTCTTTCTAGGAATAAGAAAAAAAAAAATCTTGAATTTGATTAAGTAAAATTTTCTGGAGGTCAGTATGTACCTGGATCACAACGTGAAAAATACAAGGACAGTCTTCTTTGGGGTTTCTGGGGTTATCTGGTACTTCGTGGTGAATCTTTCTGTTTTCACCATTTCATGAGGTCAGTGAAGAATTTTCAGGCTGAACTCTTCTACACTGCACCCTCGCATGCTTTCCTGAAAATGGGCTACTTGCTCTGTTTACAAACATTAATTTTTAAGAAAAGTAAATTCAAGAAAAAATGCAGAAGACTGGGCTTCTTTGAATATTTTATTAATAAGTTCACCTTGCTTTACTTTTACAGTGTGGAATAGAATAGAAATTAAAGCATTATCTGCTTTTCTGTAAAGGTGACAGGTTAATTTTTGGCGTTTTCTTTCTTTTGTATTCTACAACACACTGCATAAGCAAAAAAACTGCATTAATGGTCAGCGGCGGCTTGTAGGGGAGCCCTCTTTGTTGGCGTTACATCCAATTTATATGAGTATTGCAACAGCATTGGGTGCTCCAGTCATGGACCACATCATCGCTCTACTGGACTTTCATTAAAAAATACAGAATAAATTATTTGTTACCTCAATAGGTCCTGTGTCTAAGAATAACGTAGGTGGAAGGCTGTGTTTGGCTAATTTTCATCGACTTGTATGTAATCACAGCACAGGGAGAGCAAGGGCTCATCCCCCATTCCCGCACCCGATTGCGGGGCAACTCAGGAGCCCGACGTAGGAGCGCTGAGTTGCTTGGTGCTTCTCTCCCCATTTACTGCGCAGGTCTGAAGAGACTAACCTCGAAGCCTGCACTGCCCCGTGTGAGCACCTTCTGCCGAGACAGTCGGATGTAGCACCGGTGTCAGTGAGGGTGGAGACATCCCTGGAGGGAAAAGCAGAATCCAACCCCATGACTGCCGAGGTGATGAGCGTGCTTCTGTAGGATCCTTTTGGCCTTCTGCATTGTGCCACCCATTGTGGCTGTGGCGGGCTTCCAAGGAAAGGGCTGAAAGTGGCAGAGGGGGCTGGCCAGGGAGAGATCGCAGGGCACCAGGCAAAAAAGCAGGCTGGATGACAAGGACGTTGCAGGCTGGTGACCAGAGAAGACCTGGCTGCCAAGAGAAAGGCATCTTCTGGTTTGTGTTACTTGGTTTCCCATGCTGTTGAAGCAGGAGAGCAGCCTGAGGGACTGTACAGAGGGCTGCTGCTCTCTCCTGGAATCATGAGCTCTCTGCCACAGTGTCCTGGGACTACATCCCTCCTCATGAAATCACCAGCCAGTCTCTGCTGCCTGGCTTTTGTATTAGCAGAGTTTAAATTAGGCCATCATTCTGAAGCACCTCTCTGTCTAGTGACAGGTAAGGAGATGCAAGTATAATCAAAGGAGCAAATTGGTCTAATCTGATGTATCTAATCTTGATTCAAATGAAATGCTCTAAGGAGGCAATGAGGACTTGTTCCTCAGCATGGGCTGGAACTTGAGCTCTGGCTACAGAAGCATTTCCACACTAGACTTGGAGCAAGGCTGATCGAGGGTATCAGCAGGGACTGGGATGCAGACTGGCAGAGTAGTCGGGCCGCAGGCCAAACAGGGTCACCGCCTTGCAGGGACAGTATTTCCAATATGTTCCTGGGCTGGAGAGGGGCAAAGGATTGGGGAACAAGTGATAAAAATCCCACTACAAAATGGAAAACTTTTTACATTGATTAATGGTTTTGTGATGATGAGGCTCAGGACTAGTGCAGTGAGGGACCAGAGAAAGGGAAAATGGTGTGTGTGTTTAGTAGGATCTCCCATGATCTACCTCAATATACGGAGAGGAGGAGGGCAACTGAGCAAAGTGGCCTCTCTCACCTGCCACGGTTCATCTCCTCCGCTCTGTTAAATCAGCCTAATACCTATTTTTTTATGTTAATCTCAAATCATTATTTCATATTCAAACCTGTATAAATGGAAGTGAATACGTTGAACAGTTTCTTCTGGAGGGTACAGAAAACATTGTGTTTAGCAGTCATTCTTCACTGTGCCTTATATGCCCGCCTGGGTATCAGTGAAAAATCGTTTGCAGAATGGGTGTATGTGTATTGTCTGTTGTTACAATGCCTATTTTTGTGAAAATTATGCTAGTCCAAATAATTAGGTGTAATGGAGAGGAAGATGCTACAAAGTGCTACGAAAAGACTGAATTTGCTCTGGAAGAAGACTTAAGATTTCATTACTCCCATCGCAGTCTCTAAGAGCAAGGTAACCTGGAAAGGAAAGGGGCTGCTTTGACAAATCACTTCTATTTTGCTTCCTACAATAACTTACAGACAAAAGACAGAGGGTTTTTTTGGTGCGTTGTGTCAGATAATTCTCTCTTCTGACTCAGCCACCCTCCCCCAACCTTAACTTGACTGAAATGGCAATTTGATTGTACATGTATACATCCTGCTATCTTTGTAAATGGACACAGCTGTGTGCCTCAAGTTTTACTACAGCACCATAATCTATATGAAATGTAAAGGTCCCAAACTGCTCTGTGTGTACAGGAGGAGAGGTAGAATTGGGCAGGTGCCATTGCCCTTGCAACCAGCAGCAATGAGGCCATCGCCAATGTCCCCTCGTGATTTGAGCTCGTGCTCCTTAACTGGAGGAGGCAAGGAAGAAACCTGAGTAAGGTCTAACAGGTCCGGAAATGGGACGTTTTTCTCAACATTGGGGCACTTAGTCCAATACAGTAATGCACAATCCTGGCCGAGAGGATTCCCATTCTAAGGGATTCGATGACCCACAAATGGGGAGGAGACCAGACAAAATTATGAGGGTCCCAGTTTCCTGAAATCTTGCAAACAAGGTCTTAAAGAATTTTTTTAAAGAGCTTTCTTTGTAACGTTATTCATCTGCTGTGGTATGGTATAGCTTCAGTGTCACTGTGCTGTTTTGGGTCAGAAAGGAATATGACTGAAACTTTCACAATTTCTCCAAGTTAACTTTGCAGGTATGAAGAAATAAATCACAAAGTTCGGAGGAGACCATCACAACTGAGATAAAGAGGATTGACAACGCCAACGAGGCAGAGAAAGAGCCCAGCTTCAGCCAGCACAAAGGCTGTGAGAAAAAAACTGACTTTGCAGAGAAGGACTTGGAGAAAACAACCATGAGCAAAACATTGACTTTCGATCTTCCGTCAATATATGCCTTTAAATAGTAAATCCAGCAACTGAATCCCTATTACGTACAGAAGACTCTGAAACAAGCCTTTGAGATTAAAACCGTGAGTAAAGTGAGAAGGAGATGTTTTCCTCCATAGAAAGACAAATGTACTTTTTACTCCATAGAGTAATGTATTCGGGCCCAGTGCTATATGTGAACTCTGTCTGAATGACATTGTTTCTCTGTTCCAATCCATGTGCAAATTGAGTCAGTGAAGTATCAATTAACCTCAGGTCATCAATTTTAAATACACTATCATTTGTCTTTCTTTTTTCTTTGCTTTCTTTTTCTTTAAGTTGTGTAATGGCCTGTGGGGAGAAAAAAAAAAATGTTTGAGTCCTTGGCCTTCAATAAATCTTTTCTTAATGCTTCAGTATCAGGGCTCAGATTACCGCTATGCTTGGCCTTTGAGCTGCTGAAGACATTTCTATTACTTCAGTTTTAGTCTCCATCCTCTGCTTCCCTGGTTGAGATGTTTTACTTGGAGGGGGGGGGGATTAGTCCCAGCTCTTATCTTGATTGAGAATGCTGGTCTGGTCTGGTTTTTTGGGAGAGGGACAAAGAGCAAGACTTCAGGAACTATAAAAACAAATTCCTGCTTTTGTCTCTTTAGTTTCATGACTTTATTTTAATTTAATTTTAATTATTGTAAAGATGTTTTCCATATTTTTAGGTCTTATATTTCATTTTTACTTTCAGAGTTCTTTCTAATTTTAATTGAAAGTTTAAAAGAAGAGGATATTTGTTGGATTTATAAAGTGCCAAGAGGTCCTCTGCTGTGAGCTGATTAGATGCTTGGTAGTGTCTTTTGATCTACATATACTATTTGTAATACAATATTTAGCTCCTCTTAGAGTTTTAATTTAATGGGGGCTACATTGAGAACGATCAACTCAGTGACCGTCTCTGAGCTAAATCTTTCAGGAATTAATAGTACTGAGTGGAACAGGGACCCCTCATCAGCACCTCCTCATTCTGGATACAACCAGGTGGTCTGACATAGTGGGTAATGCCTGAAAGTTTTGGCCATGGCTAAATTTGCTCTAGGGGAAGCTTCGTGAGGTTGACCTCGCTGCTCTGCCTATTTTAAGTCATACTTAAGTCATACTTAGTATGTTTAATAGTGCCATAGGGATTGCTGAGTATTACGGGGAAAGAAACAATTCTTTTTTTTTTAGGCAGGAGCTCTGTTTATTACGTTAAGGAGACACACCACTGACTTGCTAGCTGCTCAGCTCAGTTGCATATATGACTGACTTACACCATGAGGAGCTTCGCTGTGCAGCTCCTGACGACGGTCAAACACAGACTCTAGTGACCTGAGAGCTGCCCTCAAATGGATTCTTTTCCTTGTGAAAGAAGAATAATAATGTCATGCCANGGACGGTCAAACACAGACTCTAGTGACCTAAGAGCTGCTCTCAAATGGATTCTTTTGCTTGTGAAAGAAGAATAATAATGTCATGCCAGCTGATTTTACTCATTTTCTTAACAGGTATTTTAAAAGCCCAGATGTTTAAATCTTAAAAATTAACCACACCAAAAATAGGGAAAAAACTAAAAACCCAAAGGCCCTGCAAAAGTGATAAAATCCACAGGTTAATTCTGAAGTTCTGCCTGCGTACAATTTAGTAGTATAAATCATCATGGAAATTACATCTCATTTCAGTGAGCGATGTTATGGGAATCGAAACATATTATATCTGGGTAGGTGGGGGTTAAAGTGATTAAATGTTTCAACAAAGTAAACAAAATGAATCAACAGTGCTTTCTCCCAAACTAGACAGGGCCAGTGACTTGCTGAAGCATGACAGTGAAACTGCAGAAGACGTGTCAGTACGTAAATTGACCAGATGCATCTGTTCATCATCTGTCCCTCAGGTGACATTCAACACAAAGAGACACTGTATTTTCTAGCACGAATATTGCAGCTCAGTGAAATGCAGTACCTGCTTCATTTCGGTTCCTGTCCCCTAAGAGTCCCCTGCTTTGGGCTTCCAGTTTAGACCGCAAGCTGCATGGGGGCATCTGGCTGCAGTGTGCAGACTGAGGTCTCCTATACATTATACACATACATGCAGGTGTTAAGCAAAAGTAAGCTACCATGCTAGCAATCTATCAAGTTGCCAGTCTTGTTTCTACTTGTAAAGTGACTGCCCCAACCGTGAGTTGGAGGTTCCGAGCTTCTTGAAGGTGCTGGACTTAGCATGCACGAGATTTCCAATATACACATCTGCATGGGATCACTGGCGACGCTGTGTAAATCAAAATGATTCCCTGTGAGTTAAACTACGTTTTAAACTTCAATGACTCTTCCATGACGGCGAAAGAGGTCTGGCTCAGACCTGTTATCCTTGCACCCACATTTTCTGAAACCATCAGTGAAAATTCTGGATGACCGAGAATGTAGAATTGTTCCTAAGTTGATTTACATTAATTCGAAAGAACATACGGAATGGATCCGCCATTTGATTTAGGAGCTTGCAATGTTTCTCAGAAATATGTCTTAGAACCTGCAATGACTTCTACCTGAGATAGGAAGGTTTTCTACATGCTATATTTCATGGAATTACAGTTTGTATAATTCCAAACTTACATTAGGAGCTGTAGCATGTTGTCTCTGTCAAAAAGTATAAGATAGTTTTGAACAAAATGTCTGCCAATACTTTGAAAAAACCTGTATTTTTAGAAAGAATAATATATACGCATATTTCTGTTCTTCTTGTTTGTAATTCAAACCCCCAAATTTTATGGTAGAGTTTTTGCATTGTTATTAATATTTGTTCATATTATTTAGTTTCCAGTTGCTTGGTAACTGTTGACAGGCTTATGCTTGTCATAGCCATAAGGAATGTAGGAGAATATACAGCACAAGCATGAACCAGTTGTACTGCTGTCTACTCAAAACGTGCTATCCAGCGCAATTCTATGGGCTGCTCTAGAGTTTACTTCTCTAAGTGGCTTTATCCTATGCCCTCTTCTGGAATGTGCTTGCGTGCTCCTGCTCCTCTCCTCTTCCTCTCTCGCTCTCCACCTCTTTCTTCGCCAGGAAAAAACCTCCTGAAATTGCAGGCCTTTCTATTGCACTCAGGTGCATAATGACTGATTCTTAATGCTGACACAGTTCTTAACACACTTCCAGCATGTCAAAAGCTCCACTTGCCCTGTGACTGCCAACGAGCACCTTTGGCTTTTCCTGAGAGATTTGCGATGCGATGCAATGCAATGAATCATTCTGTGCAGTACAGTGGCATGTGAGAGCCTGATACAACACAAAATTGATCCGATCTTGTATCAGAGTATCTATTCATAAGAGATACCGTATAATTGACCTGGATGGGAGATCAGCTGGGTAGGCAGCTGGGTGGCCGGGAGGAAACCATTTAGGAGGACTTTACTCTTGGAGTCAAAATCTTATGGGCAAAAGGGAGAACGTTCCCTTATATGTGAAAACAAGAATTTGTTGTTGGTCTAATGAAACGTTTTTAGAGTATAATAATACAGATTATTAGTCTATTTACAATACTGTATGTTCATAGTCCATACATTTAATTCAGATTAATACTGGAAATCCTTGATAATAGAGTTAAAAATGTTATAAAGGAAAACCCCCTTCCTAGTGTATTTGTTATGCTCAGCTTTGCAATGCTCCTCCAGGTGCCAGGCCAACAGTTCCAGGGTTGTAAGGAGCTGCCAGCGTCCTGCAGCCTTCGCTGGGAAGAGAAGGGTGTTTGGTCTCCCTCCTCTTTGCCAGGAGAGATGTGGTGGTGCAGTCTCTTACTCCACTGCCTTAGAATCCACTTGCGTTTATTTTGTTTGGTTTTCGTAGCACAATTTGTTTCTCTGCTCTGTTCACTGGTTCCCAGTTATTCAGTGTTTCTATTCTCTTTGCTACCTCTAGAACTGGTTTTATCAGGGCAATGCAGGTTTGCACTTCTGTAGAGACTACTGCTTTGACCAGCATGATTTGTTTCAAACTCTGTGACCTCCAGTATCACCCTGCATCTGCCATCTTCCACACCAATTTAATTCCAGGCAGTACATAGACGTTTCGGCCCACATGACACAGCTACTCATCGAGCCATAAACTACAACTCAACCAAAGCAAGATCAGGCAAGAGGTGCCAGATGTTAGAAAGTTGCTGTCGCAGTTAAACAGCTAAAATCAGCTCCAGCCAAGACAGCGCCTCAGATTATGCACTTTCAGGCCAATATAAATCCTGTAAGTAGTAATGGCAAAAATCACGTTGACTGGCCTATACTGTCTGGACTCTTTTGTTCAGTCTTAGTGGAGTATCTTGGCTTTGTTGAAGGCTATGCTGAAAGGCTTAGACAGATCCACCTATGAGCTTCAGGCAGACCACAATAAATAAGCTGACTAGTTTTTATAGCCGCCGAGGTTTTTTTAATTGTGCATGATATATTGAAGGATAAATTGTTGTCAGATGGATAAGAAGGGAATGCTTTGCACTCTGTGCAACCATCTTCATCCTCAACGTCAGACATAGCAAGCAGTCCCTTTTAGCAGAGGAAATCAATCCGTTCTGGGCACATGAATTCCAGATACTTGCGATTTTGCCTTCTACATTCAAAACCTACCATAAAAACGGTGTTGTATTTTTGCTAGCTTTTACCAACATGTAGGTGAATGACTTGCTCCATACATGTTCAGTATGTCCGCAGTGCTTTCTGGGAAAAATAGCAATGTTTTTTTATTTAGTCCATTCTTTTCACATCAATAGCAAGTTTTAATGAAGAATGGGCTCTAAATGTTGAAGTGATTACGGCTGGGTGAAGAAAGGGGTCTTGAAGTATCTCAATTTTGAAGTCTTGGTTGATTTCTCAGTATTGTAGGGAATTCAGACAAGGAGAAAATATGTATATGTGAAAATTTGCTGCCAGTGTCACTGGAAATTGGGACATTGCCATGGCAAGTTTGTTAGGTTTCCATTTCACTCCTAGCAGCAGGGGTCATTCAGGTTTGGAATAGGTTGGTATGAAGCAATTTTCTAGGAGTGATGTTCAGTATAGCGTGACTTCTGCACCTAGGTGATATTTGCCTATTTCACATGCAGAATTTTTTCCTCTTTCAGGCACAGGTTGACAGTATCCAGCCTCTTGTAGCTTGATTCCCAGTCGGTCTGAAATTTGAGGGTAAATTTGTATGTGTATAGTAGATTGCATAATTTTATGGGCTACTGTTGCATTTATTTCAAAAATGATTATTTATACGTGTAAACTGAATGCTACCTATTTAAACAGGTCCAATTCCACGAGTACATAATATGATTAATTCTCTGTCTCAGTTGTGTTTTACATAATCATTCGCTGAGTGCTTTATCCAAAATACATTGAGTTAGTGGAGAGACCCACATCAAATCTTAAATCCTTAAATCCTCAAAGTCTTTGCCTTTGACTGTAGGAGCCAGGTTCTGCTCACTGTTTCATCAAGGGGAATAACACAGAGAGTTCATACAACAGAAGAGCGATAGGCCTAGATCAAGCTCTTGTGAACACTCCTGTCTTATAACTGATTCCTATTTCCCTCTCTGCCATCCCAGTTCATTTTGTGCGTGTAAAGGGATGCTTACCCGTTATTTCCGTTTCCCTGGTAAGTTGTTTTGGTGTTTTGTGTATGTTCACCAAGAATAAATAAGTTGGGAGCAGACAGACCGTGGGATGTTTTAGTGGTATGGCTCTTGTTGCATCTCATACTGGAACCTCCCGTGGAGCCCTGGAGAAAGAAACCAACCCTGGGAGCTCAGGCGTGGCAAAGGTGTCAAACAAACAAAAAAAAACCCAAAACAAACCAAAAGCAGCAGATTTGTGGGGCTGTGAAGCCCCCAGAAAACTTCCTCATATTAAAGTCTAACATAGCTTCGTGCCGCTTATTTCTTAAATAAAAATGTGATTCCTTGTAAGACAAAAACTCAACAGTATAAAGTATTTGCAAACCGATTTTTGATCATACATTTGTATAAATACACATAGGTTTGTATGAAATTTGAATGTTTCATATCATGCTGTTTCCCTTATTGTATTAGTATAGGAGTATATTTTCCCTCTGTTTCCGTCTTATGAAAAAAAGATGTTCAATGTGAAAAGCAGTAGCTCCAATGTCCACCAGCAGAGAAGCAGCACTTGTGAAATTCATTTGGACTTATCCACAAAGCACTGAAGTGTATGCTTCAAATCGTTTGACTTTGTGCTGAAAGAAATGGGACCATTCAAGCAATTAACTTCAGGTGTTAGTTTAGGTACTTTGCTGAATCAGGGTAACGTTTAAGTGAGAAAGTGTTACCTAACGATTGATCTTCAAAACAGTTCTCTGCAAAATATATCAGCAATATAAAACTACTATATTAAACACAGGTAAACCGGTGAGCTAGCGTGAGTCAGGAGACAAAACCGAGCAAGAGCAGAGGCAGTGACCCAGATCTTGGGGACTGCTGGGCAGAGCTGCTTCCCTACTCCTGTTTTATGGGGTTTACCTGTATAAAGCCATGTAGGGCGTACAGGACCCCTTAGCGCCCCACGGGGCAAAGCCAAGCAGGAGTGAAACATCCTGGAAATGGGCCGGACTTAGATGGTAGAACCTGGGGCCAGCGTGTGCTGTCCTCTGCTTCTTATTGCTATGGACCTCTTCTGGATTTATGTACCTAATCCCAGTTCTCCCATTCATGAAGGAAAAATGCAAGAGTATATTGTGTATACCAAATATAAATATGCATTGTATACAGAAGCATACAGTCCTTTATCAGAGCCCACCCCTGTAGAGCAAATATCAGCTCCCTGGTCAGGTGGGAGCTGAGCAAGTCCCCCTTCAACCTGCTTCAAACCAAAGACTCGAGCGTGCACACGCTGCCGTGGCGCCTGGCTGTCAGGCAGGATTCCTAATGCAGTACTAGGAGGTAGTATACAGGGAAATTCCTTGCTGAAGTCATCGGGGGTAAAAATTGGGTGTAGATAAATCCTATGAAGCCACAATGAGAGCAAGTTTTGTCAGAGTCCTGTAATAGTCGTTTCCATTAAAGTGCGTACCGTGGGGAATGGACTTAAACACTGCATTTTGATAACTATTTTCTAAGGTCATTTCCCAGATATAGAAATGTAACCCTTTTCAATTTAGCTAGAAGTTAGAGAGCTAATTTCTGCAGAACATGGCCATTTTTCATCTTACCCTGCATATCTAGTGTGCCCTTCCCCTTATTGTCATTCACAGCCTGCCATTCACAGACACTGTTTAAAGCTTTTCATTTCACGCCTGGAAGTTGAAGTTGTCTTAAAAGTTTCCTCATCGGTTTTATCAGTCAACAAGAACAGTGAGGCCCTGGGGCCTCGGGGTGTAGTTATGGGTGAGATTAGCCCAGCAAATTGAATGCTTGTGTGTCCCTTCTGTAAACATGTGCTGCTTTTCTGTGGCAACTTGGATCATAATTTCAATAAGGAGCCTCCTGTCGTTTAACTGGGGTTTGGTTTGCTGCGTGGTGCATCACGTCTAATACCAAGTTGAACATTTTTCACTCAGTTTTGCGCAAATAGCGGCTGTCACATTACAGACCAAGCAAAGGGACTTTAACTACATTTAACATGAAACTGAAGGTTGATGACATCGCTCTGAACAATCTAAATATAGTTAAAACCATCTAGTTCTGAAGTACTAACTATAGACTCGGCACGAAAGTAAAGTGAACTTGTCCAAAGCAGACAGACACAGTTAGCCCATAATCCATGTTCAGGAATTAGTGAAGGCAGATTAATAACGACGAGGTCCAAAGTTTGAGTAGGGCAACAGCTTTTCCTTTGGCTTTGACAGGCTTTGAGTCCGGAGTTTTTGGTTTGCTTCTGTCCCTGCTAAAGTCAGCATCAGAAACCCTACTGACGTCCGTGACACAGAAACTGATGGCNCGACCAGGTCCAAAGTTTGAGTAGGGCAACAGCTTTTCCTTTGGCTTTGACAGGCTTTGAGTCCGGAGTTTTTGGTTTGCTTCTGTCCCTGCTAAAGTCAGCATCAGAAACCCTACTGACGTCCGTGACACAGAAACTGATGGCAGAGGTTGTATTTAAAAATGAAACACAAAAATGATGTCATTTCAATTGGAATAAAATACCCAGAGCTAGACGGAGAACAAGGATGCAAGATCATGACCACAGCCTTTAACTTTTAGAGGTCGTTCTGCACTGTGTAATTTCACAGCCCTTAAGTGCTGTTCTAGCTACTGGGTTACTGTGCACATACATAACTACTTGAAGAAACTTAAGCTCTTACAGTAATTTACTGCCAAAAATGTAGCACGTAGTCATGACGTATCTTCAGGATCAGATGGGTTTTCAGGTTCCGCACTTTGAACTTGGGTGATTAAAGTGGACCTCAAAGAACTGTAGCATGTTTTATAATTGATGCTTTCTTTTCTTACGTATAGTGATAATATTTGTATATTCCTTATTTTATATATATATTTAATATATTTTTATTTATTCCTTATAT
>VZSC01012449.1:612346-644741 GCA_013398225.1 Steatornis caripensis
CTAATGTATTGTCATTTAAAGAATTACAAGATTTGTTTACTTAGAACACTGTATTGCTCACGGTTTTGCAGATACTGATATTCATATTGTAAATAAAATCGCTTCTGTCGTTGTATCAAGACTATTAAATTTTAAACCTACTGCAATAAAAATAATCGACAATTTTTTATGAGTCATAACATTCACAGCTGCTATAAATGTTATAGAAAAAATAGAATGAAGAAACTGCATGAGTGATAAGAATCATAACTTATACCAAACTCAATTTGTGTATTCACTATAAACTCAGTCTTTCATGGATCCACAGGTTTTGTCTGCTCTCTTCTAGCAGGCTTTTTCAAGTGTTAGCAATACTGCAGCACTGCTGCTCCAAACACTACCACTGTGACTGTGTGGACATACGTAAATCATTTTGGCTCAGACCTGAAGCCATTAGCAGCTGTTTAACAAAATTAGAAATCTAAGAGCTTGTGCTGTTGGAGCTAAGGCTCTCCTTGGGATGAAAGCTACATGATATTTGGGTTGAGTTTGCAGATTTGTGTGTCTTTGAAGACTGTCTCATGCCATCCTTATGAAACATGAAGCTGTGAGGACTGGAAGAAGAAACATCTTCATAATGCAGCCAAATTTTGACTGAAAGCACCGTCAAAAGCTCCTTGAGAGCACTGGCAGACACAGATCTTTCTCATCATGGAGCTGAGAAGGACAGAAAAAACAAATGAGGCCTCTGGATGATCCAAGCGAAGGTGTGTGTGCTGTTTTCTGGGACACTTCCAGATAAACTTTGCAGTTGCTTTCCATGTCCAGGAGCTGTTAAAAGTACAAGACCTCTGAGCGTATCAGCTGTCAGAACATCAGTGGATGGTCCACGTTTTCCTACCTGAAGTCTCTACATCAAGATTGGTTGCCTTTCCAAAAACATATTTATAGCTTTGTCTCAGAGTTTGTTGACCTGATGCAGAAAAAAATGAATGTAATTCTGTGGTCTGTATTGTGAAGAAAGTCGTATTTAAAAAAGTCCTTGTTACACCCTTGACTCTCAAGTGGATTTTCTGATTGTATTAGGTTGTATTTGGTTGTATTTTGCGAACATACTTCGAACACTCACATTCAGTCCACAAACCTTGTCTCTTACACGCCTGAAAAGCAGCTATGAACTTTTTCTGTAGTGGTAGTTTGGGGTATTCTCCTAACTGGTTTCAGGGTGGTTTACATGGTTCCTTACAGTCTATTACCGACCTAATAACTCTTTTCTTCCAAGAAAAGCCCCACCAACCTCTTCTGCTTCTTTGTCTCTCTCTAATCAATGATGAAGTCATGTTACAAGGGTGGTCTGTTTTGGCATGCACCAGAGAGCCGACCAGTGGATTAGGAGCAGCAGATCAAGGAAAGTGTGGATCACTTCTCTTTGCTACCTTGCCAGTGAAATAAAAATTTTGTGCCAGACTTGTAACTTCAGAGTAAGATCTAATCTTTGAGATTTTGATATTTTAAGATGTTCTTTCAATGCACAGGACTGCATGCTGAAAAGTAAGGCCGGTGAGGGACAGTCTGCCTTGAAAGTTAATCGCTCCTAGCTCAAAAATGGAATAATTTCTAGTTCATATTCATTCGTATGCATATGTTAGATATTATATATGTTTTGTATGTTTTATTGGTATAAACTGATGAGAGCAGAAGTCACTAGATGTCATACCATGAGCTAAAGAATATCCAGGTCATTGTATACTGAAGTAAGCTTATTAGTCGCATTAAGAACTATCACTTATGCATGACTCTCACAGAACTGCCCTTGAGGTATTAGATTAAAAAGCCTGATAGATAAGTATTTAGCTACTCTAAGTGGAAATATCCAAAGAAGGGAAGGACTTTTTCCAAGAGTTTTGAATGCTTTTGAAACCTCATGGCTCCTTTATGATTGAATACAGGGGAAAAATACTTTTAGAAAACTTCTCTATAAATCACTGCGGTATGCAAACTGGCAAGGGTTGCCGGCTCTGAGGCGCTGCGTTAGCTCGTGGCTCCCCACCTTACCCACCACAGCGCTGGACTCACTCTGATTTCACACAGTGTTTCTGTGGGTTACTGCTAAGTTTCTCTCGCAGTAAAATGTCTCAGCAGAGAACACCAACCTCGTGTGAAAAGTAGCGCACGTAGGTGTGTCCGAGAGAATAGTTTATCACAACACGCGGCCTACATTTGGGCTGCCAATGCAGTCTGTAACTGCACTAACCTATATCGAAACACGTCAGCAGCGGTTTTTTTCATGAAATCTGTTTATCCTTTCAACAGATTTCTTCAGGAAACTGCTTGCCTTGTCTCTTCTGTAAGGCACTTCCTCGCTGAAGTCTTCAGTCAGTGTAGCTACATGAGTCGGGACAGGTTATGTGCAAAATGAGACCCACATAGCTCTCGTGGGCAATACCTCTGGTTCCAACAGCTGCCATGGGTTACACAGAGGGTCTATAGTGATTGGGCCACTTCTCTCTCTGTGTCCTTTGCTGCTCCCCAGTCCTCTATAACATCAAATCTGAATTGCTGTCTTTGTTTTGAGCCCAAGAAATTCACTGTGGCCTATACTCTGCCCACAATCCAGCTGTCCTCCCCATATTGACGAATTTCCAAATAACCATCTTTGTGCTTTCTCCTGTCCTGTGCCTCATGTCTGGGGAAAAATGACTTCCCAATAGCCCCCTTCTACCAATCCTGCTGGTCTTCTGCACATCACTCCCTAAAATTCTTTCCCTTGCTTTGACATTGTTAAAACCTTAATGACTGTGAAGTTCATTATGTGCCAAGACTAGCATCTGTCATGGTGACCAGCACAAGCATCTCCCTGGTTTCCTGAAGTTCCCGACTCTCTGCATTTGTTTTCCTACTGTGCTGAGAACAGTGAGCTCTGGTGACACCTACACAGCAGCATAACACAGAAACAATAACAACATCGCTTATAAGTTTATAGACCTGCCGTTAGAATAAAATCATCTATTCAGGAAACTGAGGGGGAAAAAATGGAAAAGCTTAGCTCTGTGGCTTGATTCAGTGGCAAGCAGACAGCACAGAGCAGAGGACAAACGTAACCTGGGAATATTTATGGAAGGGTGACTGTATGATGCACAGATTACAGGTATGTGCTTTGATGGGAGAACTGGCATCCCCCAGATTTGTCTGGGGGAAGGTAGGTTCCTAGGAACATTGGGAGCCTTGTTGACCAAGCTCACTCTTTGTATACAGTCCTCTTGCTACTGCCTAGTTGCCATTTCTGTCTATAGATCTTACACTAGAGCATGTTGTGCAAGCGTTTTTTTTGTAAGTAGACACCGCTACAAGCCCACCTCTGCACTATGAGCAGAATTGTGCCCTATGGTCCTTTCACCGTAAGTGGAGGGTATAGGGATAAAATGGAGATGCTTCGTGTCAAGCAGTGCTGTAGAAGGCCAAGGTCAATCTGTACTATGAAATGGAAAATGCATGTAGAAAAGAAAAAAAGATGTGTTGACTGAAAAGGCGTGAATCAGCTGTTTCACCAGAGGAATTTGTGTTACCACAGAGGCCCGGCGTGTCTGAGATGCCTGAGTGGGACTGGCCAAGGGGATACAGGATCTACAGAAAATCCCTACTTTTCTGGAGGGGCAGCTGTCATCCAGAGTATGCCAGGGCGTCTGACTTAGCGCTAGATACAACTTGTGCAATGAACAGTAGACTTGCTTTCTTTTTCTAGACCTCAGTTTTTGGCTTTAAGCAAACAGGAACTTTTACAGAAAACAGTTCTTTCAGTGAAATCGCTTTAGCAAAGAGGTTTCTAATCCACTGGTATCTGTAAATTATTGTTGTCTCTGATGACTGCCGTTTTCATGTGCCAATCATTAAATGCAATTTCAGGATGTTGTGATGTTTAGATGAACCACATGTGTATGATACCAAACACATCATCCTATGTTTGCATTCCCAGTTAAAAAGTAACACATGTTCAGTCTCGCTTTTTGAATCCGTCTATATCAGAAAATCTATTCAGAACCTTTTTTTAAAAAACAGCATTTTACTGTTGGATAATAATTTAAACCACTTCGCTGAAGCTGCTGGATGTGACAGGTGACTTCCAGGACAAATGATGGGACCATTAAATGCCTCCTTGTTTAGCAATAGCTGTAAAAACGGGAAGCTTAACTATATGCAGGTTTAAGCAGGGGCTCAGGCAGCTGGTTGAACAGATTTCTCTAGGAACCTGACATTGAATATAAAGGTAATTTATATTGCAATGGCAACAGAGAAGTGGCAGAATAAGCAAAGTGCAAGAAACCCAAGAAGACATCCAGAGCAGATGCAATGATGACAACCTGGAAACAGTTGAAAGACCGGGAGAGGGTGAGTGACTGTAAATTTTTGGGACAATACGTGGCTGAAGGAGACATTGAACTGGGAAGAAAGGATCTGCCTTGCTGTTTCTGTGGGAACAGGGGTAGTTGCATAAAACTTGCTTTTAAAATAAAGTTGTTTGGGAAACTTAAGATCTGTGGACTATAATGAGATCGAATAGAAATTCTTCTTAAACCACAGGACATAAACTGAGGCTGGTGCTTTCTAAACGGAGTTAGGGAATGAATGCTGATCTGCCTTTAATTTCAGGAAAAACAAATTAAATGTAAGAGTAAAGTCCTCTAACTTTAGCCATGGCAAGTCAGGGGGCATGAATAACCTCTAGAAATGTATTTTCACTCTCTCTCTTCACTCACTGAGAATGAAATTAAAGCCGTTAACTTAGACTAGGTGCAAAAGAAAATGGACAGGGAGCTAAAGTGAGGTGAAGATAAATCTCACATATGACTTTTGCATATCTAGAATGGTGATGTAAATCGTCAAGATCCTCTGAGTGGAGGAGTTTTATTCACTCCAGCAAGGACTGATGGATTATTGCTCTGTGTAAAGGACCATCACGTTGAATGGGTTGTTTTTTAATTTTTTTCAAGTTTCACTGTTGCGTTTGAGATGTAAATGCATATAAAGAAATCTATCAGACTAGACACTGCCTGCTCTGCATTGCCACACTTCATTTGGTTTTTGAGGGGCAAGCATTAGGAAAAGATGAGTAATGATGGTAAATCTGCCAGCTTTCTTCAACATTTAGGAAAAAGTGCTTAGGAAAGTGAATTTTAAAGAGCTGGTGGCCATCAGACTATATACACCACAAAATGACAGGGACAAAATTAGGCAGTGACTTGCTGCAGTGTATATGCTGTCCGTGATGCTCCGACAGCCGTGGTAATCTCAGCTGCCAAAAAGGGAGTGTTGTGCTCGCCTGGGAGCCGTGTCGCACAAACCAAGTGGGATGAGCGATAAGCCCCGACTGTCACTGTTGCTGCCATGAAAGACTTTCCTGGATCACATATTGGTGACAGCAGGGACTGACTTTGAGGAATTTCCAAGCCAGCATTTCTGTTTGAATATACATTAAAATACTGATAAAATGCCCAGTTACGTGGCTGCATGCAAAGCCCTGATTACCGTGAGACAGTAACAAGCCACTTTTGCACACAGAGGAGTGACCCTGTGACAACCGGTACAATTTATTTCTGACAAGACAGTACATTGCATTTCCCAGGTCCTACAGCTAGATGCTCAGCAGCACGTCGGCCTGTGCCCTGGGACGCGGTGTTTAATGCACACAGGTAGGTGACCAAATAAACATCAGAGCTGGGGGAGCTGTTGGCAGGAGGATGCAGCACCTGAGTGACCAGGTTGAGTCACACCTCGGTCCCAAAACTCTTACTGCCTTGGCAAATGGGAGTGCTGCTGAGTCCGGCACGGCTCATTGCGAATAAGGGCGACAGAATTTAATTTCATAGCTGAGGCAGGCGTGTGGGAAGGGCATCCTCTATCAGCCCTAACAGGTAGGAAATAGCATAGACAGCTTCTTGCTTTCCTCTGTCCACGTGCATGCACAGGAACGAGCTCCCTGCATTAGAGAAGTCCAACCTGGAGCGGGTCTCCTGTCGAATGGTGACCTTGAGGAGGGAAGAGTTATAAGCAAATATTTGTCATCTTTAGGATGTTCCTAGTTTAAGTGACGGAACTGATGAGAGGAAGGCAGATCTAATGGAAAATTAGGAAATGTATTATTTGGCCCAGAAATAGAGAGAACAGTTGAAGATTTCTTCTAAAAAATTAGAACCACCTGAGATTTCTTTTCCCCTACGTTTTAAAATCAATTATTCCTTCCAAGCCTTTCAAACTGTGGTGAGAAAATGAAATTAGTGGATATTGCTTTTTACATCAAATGTCAATCTTTCAACCTATTTTTATAAGAAAAATATTTGCTAGAGTAAGCAGTTCTGGAAGATAGTTGCATGATTTATTTTTCCCTGCTGTTACATAGCATTTCTGCTCTGTAGATGTCAGATAGATTACGTAAAATTGTCTCTCATTTCACCGAATAGCTTCTGACAATAGGATGACGAAAAAAAAATATTTCACAGGATTAAGATCACTATAAAAAAGCTCCATATTTTTAACAGAGTCCTTCAAGATTTCCCAGAGGAGTCTTTGGACAATTCCAGAGGTCTTTCCTCTGCCTGTTTATTAAATCTTTTTTCTGTTAACTTTAGGGAACATTTTGCGTGAACCATAAGGGCCGCAGCCCTTGGTCAAAGGCCTCACAACCCTGCAACAGGGCAAATCCTGAAAGTCCTGCTACATACATTCTCAATTTCATGTCACTGCTGAAGTCAGGAAGAACTTAGTCCTGCCTTGGACTAAGTAAAGACTTCAGGACGTGAACAATATCAGTTTCTTTAATTTGCCTCTAGGCAGGGAAAATTAGTACGTTTTTACAGCACAATCACTGGATTTTGAAAAATAGTAATGAGGGCCTCACTTCGTAGAAGCACGTGGGAAAGTGCTCAGCTAAACTTTTAACAGGAAAAAAAAAATTGAGTGTTTAGTGGCCACGACACTGTTGATCTGAAGAAAACTATTTTATTTTAATTCCTTTTAAATGAGCACTTTCTTTCAATGGCCAGATCAGTTGTCAAACCCGTGACTTCAGGCGTATTGAATAAAGAACCGAACAGGTGGGTGTTCAAAGGAGGAATTCAGGTTATGGGGGTCTTTTTCATCAGCTACCTTTTCTTTACGTAACTAAAACAAGTGTTTAGCTTAAAGATTGTAGGTCTGTCATTTTTCCTTACAGTCTTGCTGCACCAAGGGAACAGCCTTCACAGGGTTTAACAACTCGGGAAGCTGGAAGGTGTCTACTTGTGCTGTTTGTTGCTAGAGCCATCAATCTTGATCAGAGCTGGAAAACATACCGGGTCTTTCTAGCACTGTTTGAAATCATATTATTCACTGACTAACAGAGCCATTTGGGAAAATTTCTCAGAGACAAAATTGACGGCTCTTTCTCCTTGCCTCATTAATTAAAATTGCCACATTCTGCCTGTCAATGTGTTCTTTGAAGGCAGTGGAAAAATGGAGAGCTGATTTTTGCCTAAGGATGTACTAGATCCAAAAGCAATGCAGTTCTGCACTTGCAGGGTGTTTCAGTCCTAAGGGTCTGTCCACTTGGCTGACTGCGGAGTCAGAAGACTGAAACATTTTTCCTACACCTTGTCATCGAGTTTATCTATAAATGAGCCAAAGACAGTAAACTTTCCCTATTCTTGGTAGCGTTTGTGAAGCGTATCAAATTTGCAAAGCTTCAGGGAAAACTGTAACTTGTCCTTAAAATGCCCTTCTGTTTTCGTTTGTCCTGTTGGTTACGGAATAGCTATTAAGGCTGTTTGTCCTGGTACGGTGCACTTCTCTCATAGGCACTGGAAGATACTTTATCCTCTGGTGTAAGCTATAAAGTAATAGGAATGAAACGGGCAACTGAATATGAAACTGAAGTAAAAAGGAATTTTATCCCCTTTCACCGCGGTCCTCCCCGCTTGGTCCCTTCATCCCACCCCACTCTGGTGCCCCTGTTCCTGCACCCCTTTGCTTATAGGGGAACTTGTGGTCCTGACTACAACGGAGGGAGAAAACGGGCTTATTATCTGCAAGCAGATCACAGGTCAGAAGAAAACAGCAAGGAATACTGCTGCAGAAGCAGCCGAACCAGGGACTGCACTGCTCGTGTGAGCCTTGTGGTGTCTGGTGTTTTAGTTATAGTCACCACTCTGGGAATGAAATGGCAAAGCAAGAGCTTCAGCAAACCAGTTAGAGATCTCTCATTATCATTATTTTTTCTAACCGTAACTAACACTGATATTTGGCGCTGAACCTAGTGGATTTTTGAAGGCCGGGGTGTTGCAAGGAGAGTGGTAATTCTACTTCCTAAGACACCTGCATTTGCACTGCTGAAGCCCCCTCAGTTTGGCCAAATGAAACCTCCAAAAGTGTACATTTGTCTTTGCCTACCTACCCACTTTTATTCTGTCATTCTTCAGGGGTTACTTGTTCATTTGTCTTAAAGGCAGGGGGAAAACTGTCAAGCTTTACTTGAGAATAACTGAGCTCTTGAAGTAATGTTAAATAGTTACAGAAGATTTTTTTCACTGGCGCAGAAGTGCTGCTTCTCTTTGATAAAAATAAAATCAGACAATTATAAAAGCAGATTTAAACCTGTTTTGCTGAAGACAGGGTAGCATATACTCTGCGGCAGCATCCGCACATGAGCGTTCTTGCCGTGCCGGCAACAGAAATCTGCACTGACAATTTGATCATCTCATCCATCTGGTTTTCTACTCTCACTGCTGCATCAAACACCCTTGGTGTCAGTGGCTCCAAAAAACCTGTCAGGTTTATGATTTGGCTCAGGTGCATACCCCAGAGATCTCTGGAGACTTCATGAAAAACCACTGGGCTCCTGTGGGGATGTTACACTTCACAGATGTCTCTTATCTGCTGTCAGACAAGAGATGGTATGTGTTTCTTGTCTTAAATAAAGCTACAAAGAGCTGCAACAGGAGGACGAGATTTGAAGTGTTAAGTGTTCTTTAGTGAATCTAGAGACCTGGTTACTTTCATTACTTACTCCTTGAAACCTTAGATTTAAGCACCTTTGCTAAGGTGGTACAATGGGCTTCTAGACCTCACTAACTCCCTGACAGGGACCTCCTTGCTCTGGACAGCTTTGCAGCCCACAGGGCAAAAGATCAAACAGTTTCCTCCTCTTCCATCATCCCCATCTTCGAAGCAGGAGGTACTGGAGGCGAGGGAGAGGGAGCCAGGCTCTGCCTCTCTGCTTGTCTCAGCAGCAGCCGCCAAACTGCTGTAGACTGGAGGTAAACTGGAGCCAAGGCCTGGGGGCTACTGCTTTTATGTGCCTATGTGGCACAGTGCAGCAACACTGCAGGAGTCAGGACTCTGAATCTGAGCAAAGACATCTTACCTTGCTTTTCCTGCCCCTTGCTATCTGAATCCCACCAAATTTTAGAGCCCCCCCACTTTTGCTGCAGGGACTATATACCTGTGTCTGGGTGTCACAAGCCAGTCAAAGACCAGAGCGAGGTTTTGCTCGTATTCTCGGCAACAGAATTAAGACTCAAAACAGAGTCGAGCGCCAAGGAACTTTATTTTCCCTCTGACAGGTTTGCAAATGCAAAGGAGTGAGTGAGAGGTAAAGAGAGAACAGAAAGAAAGGAAGAGGAAAGGCTGAAAGAGTGCAATAGCTACCACCCTGGAGCTGCAGTGTCCCGACAGTCTGATCTGTTTTTGAGTCTGGTGGGAGAACGTTCTGTCTGATGTTGGTTGGTTCCGTTCTTTTATAGTGTTGTGACGAGCTGTTCTGCTTAACCACCCCTTCCACCCAGCGGTGGTGCGCATGCCCAATACCATCCCCAGGGGGTCCCCAGGAGATTTAGGTGGTCCTCAGGGGTCTCCAGGCCCCTTGATCTCCCCGACCCTGGGTCTGGGCTCATGCACAGGGATTTGGTTAAGTTTCATGGGAAACATCTGTGCCGGTGGTGTCCAGTGGTGGTTTTCCTGTCCCGTAAACATCCTGCCATGTTGGTGGTGTCAGCAATGCTGAGACAAAGATGGGTTGACAAACATGCTCTGGCGATGGTGTCCATTGATGGATCTCCTGCCATAGCAGTGGTGTCAGCAACGTTGAGTCAAACATGCTGTGGCAGCGGTGTAGTTTTCACCGATGCAGTCTCTTGCAATGGGTCAGCAGGGATGGGAACAGCTGCTGTCATTCAAAGACGAACTCTCTTGTTCATAAACCGTAACGAGCCGATCTGAGTTACCTTTGCGACCAGAAAGCGGTTTTGATGTCTTGTGCGGCATTGCGCACAAGCTGCTTTGCCATGTCCCCTGACGGGATGCATTTCCAACTCCACACCCAGCTCTGAACCAGCTCCTGCCAGTTGTCTGTGCCGTGCAACGTTAGGTGGCGTACATCAGTCCAGCCGTCCTCCAGGTAATGGTGCTCCCTGCTCTGACATACATTTGAATGAGTCAGGTATCGTCTCACTCTGCTTTGTTCTAACGAAGCTTTGAATTCCCGTGAGATGTGGCTTGAACCTCAGATGCAGTGCTGCTATCCAAGCCTCTTTTTTTTCCCCCTAACTGTACTCAACACATTGCAGTACAGCTGTAGAGGTTGGATCCTAATCTAACCATCTCCAGCATGTAGAATATGCTCTTAGGTCCTTGGCTGGCTTGTTGGGAGCAGGAGTCCAGGTGAGGAAATTAATCTCTAAAGGCCCAGATGGGTACGGGCAAAGGGAAGATGGCTTGGGCACAATGCTCTTCTTCATNGCAATGGGTCAGCAGGGATGGGAACAGCTGCTGTCATTCAAAGACGAACTCTCTTGTTCATAAACCGTAACGAGCCGATCTGAGTTACCTTTGCGACCAGAAAGCGGTTTTGATGTCTTGTGCGGCATTGCGCACAAGCTGCTTTGCCATGTCCCCTGACGGGATGCATTTCCAACTCCACACCCAGCTCTGAACCAGCTCCTGCCAGTTGTCTGTGCCGTGCAACGTTAGGTGGCGTACATCAGTCCAGCCGTCCTCCAGGTAATGGTGCTCCCTGCTCTGACATACATTTGAATGAGTCAGGTATCGTCTCACTCTGCTTTGTTCTAACGAAGCTTTGAATTCCCGTGAGATGTGGCTTGAACCTCAGATGCAGTGCTGCTATCCAAGCCTCTTTTTTTTCCCCCTAACTGTACTCAACACATTGCAGTACAGCTGTAGAGGTTGGATCCTAATCTAACCATCTCCAGCATGTAGAATATGCTCTTAGGTCCTTGGCTGGCTTGTTGGGAGCAGGAGTCCAGGTGAGGAAATTAATCTCTAAAGGCCCAGATGGGTACGGGCAAAGGGAAGATGGCTTGGGCACAATGCTCTTCTTCATGTGTTTGAAGTGGATTTCTTTTCTATGAGCAATTTATCCCAGATGATTGTTTTACAACACGTCTGCTTTCTGTTCTGCTGACTCGCCACTTTGAGGCTGTGTCCATGAAATAAAAGGTTTTAATTTTTATATATGTTTTTATTTCCTTGCAAAAACTGCAATACAGTTTTTTTTTCCTCCCCTGATCTGGTTCCCTGATAACAACCAGAAGCCTTACATAAGGCAGCAAAACCCTCCAGGGTTCAGCAACCAAACAGAAGTGCCAGTGCCTATTCCCACCTGCTCAGGAACCGGACAGAAACTGTTCACGGGTACGTTTGCCCCACATGCAGCAAAGCAAGGATTCAAGCAGAGAGCTGCTGCAGACATTGCCAGCTGGGGCAGCAGGGCTTGGGGAACTGAGGCTCTGCCCCATTTTGCCCAGTTTAAGAGCTCACGGGCTTCTCGTGAAAATCCTGATTCTCACTGTAATTGCAGCTGTGGTTCCTCTCCTGGTAGCGCGGCTGGTGAATTACTCCGCAGTTCTCTTCTTCACCTTACTCTAGCTTTCTCTTTGGGTATTCTCCAAAGTGAAATTCTTGCTGGAATTTGATGGGGATTGTTTCCACGCAATTTGCAAAACATTTACCCAAAATTATAGAATATATTGTTATTGTAATATATTAATATTATATTAATATATAGTAAATTGACATGCTAGATATATTATATTAATTATATTGTGTTATATTATATTATATTATGGCTTCCTTTAGACCTACTTCAGAGCAGATGTACCCAACCCAGACTCCAGGGTTTGACCTATGAAAACTGTAACTCCTTTAAGGTAAATCCAAGTTTGGTGATCCTAATTGTCGTAATCCAAAGTCATTAATACCTTCTGGAAAAAAAACCCCTCCTGTTCTTTCCTTTCTAAGACCTACACAAATATATATATTTTTTTATTTACACAAGGCAATCATACAAGAATTTTCATTTGTATTTTATTTTCATGGTAAGCACATTTTTGTGGTGGATATTGTGTGTTTTGTAACCAGAGATAAAATACTACTTATTGGCTTCCTTTACAAGATTTCTGAATAAAAAGTGTTTGTTGTTTATTTTCATGAAATGATGAGATTTTTTTTTTCCCATTGCAATTGTAGAAATTTGGAGCATATAACCAGAATAATTATTGTATTAGCCTTCTGGCATTGGATTAAGAGTTTTCCAGTTTGGTAAATTGATTGAAAATATGTTGATAGAATACGAATTCCTCTTACCATACACCAAGCACAGTATATTGACTTTTCATAGAATCATAGAATCATAGCATGGTAGGTGTTGGAAGGGACCTCTAGAGATCATAAAATAACGTATTTTGTTCTATGTTACTCGTAGATCTGGCAAAATGACTCAAGGTAAAGCACAGTTATACATAACTTTAGTTTCCTTGAACCTCATTTGACAGAAAATTTACAGAATAGTCTTTTATCCTCAGTATTACTTAAAAAATTGACAAAAATTGGGGCCTGAAGGGTACTGTCCCTAAATCAGAGACAGCAAAAGTGCTTGCAGCTTAGCCTGATACCTGAGAGTAATAGTGGTTTGATTTAATGCTGACCAGAACAAGGATATATTGCTGTATCAGCAACATCTGGCAGAAGGAGGGGTAGGCAACATGAGAATAGTAATAATTGTTAGAGTCCTTCCAGCAATATCCTTGGTTTCAGTGCTTGGAGGTTGAACCAATTTTCGCCCTATCAGCTTGTTCTGAATCTTCAACGAATTTATGAAATGACTGTTACAGGGTGAAATTTTTCGTTTAACTTCAGAGTGGGTTTTGGACCTACCGAGAATTTAATGCTGAAATTGCATTATCTGCATAATCCTGAAAATGAAGACAGTAGCAAACTGCGGACAGCCAATTAATGAAGTGGATAATCAAGAGGATCAATCTATCAGCCTGAGTCTCAGCCTTTCAGTCCTGATAGACCCTGACTGTTTAATCACCAGGTGCAGTGATGCAAAATTCCTGTGCATCATTGTTACAGAAACCTGTAGGTTTTCATTTTTGAGTCCTATTTCGCAGAGGTTGGCAGTTGTAATTGTTTGGAACCCTAGATCTGAAAACATAACTGAAAGATTTTTAATTAGAACCATTGCTGAAGTTTCCATGTCATAATGAAATTCTGGAGACCAAGACCTTTTGCAATAAACTGTAGAACATTTATGTTAGAAATCAACCTAGACAGCGTCCAGACTTCATGTTAGGGGAAAATGGAGAATGAGTGGTCTGCTGGGGACTTCAGCTGGACAAAAAGGTGAAAAAGAGGCTTTGAGAAATTACAGGAAGCTCACTTTTTATTTTCAGAGAGAAAAATGTGTTTCCAAGTCCTTACTGCTGTATTTCTAAATATAACTTCCAGACGATCGTGTAGGTGTTCCCTTCCTTTTTGCTATATGGTTTTTCAGTGCTGAGAGCCTGTGAAACCCCCTTTCTCTATGTAACCCATATGACTAGGGTATAAAATACCTTCAAAAGCTGAGCTTGAGGATTAGAGTATTAAACACCAAACAAAACACCCCAATAGAAGTAGAGGTTTCAATTTACCCTGCATTTTTCTCCATGCTTGTCTTCTGCCAGCCCATCTTCTCTTTCATGGGTGTTATCAGCCCTTCTGTTCCTGCCATTCCCCTTGCCTCTACTGGTGTGAAATGTGTTTTTCTCTTCCCAACCATAACTGAAGAGGGATGTTCACCATTTCATCCTTCAGGATGAAGGAAGCTGAACACAAGTGGATTCATATCGCATTTTCTCTGGAAGCAAAGCCAATGCCCAGGTCTTTCTTTTCCCCCTCCTTTCCCACATTGCAGTTTACCAGCTCCTCACTCCTCAACCAAATCTATCAAATGGCTGAGACAGATGAAGGAAAAATCCAGAATGTTTTTGGAGTGTACAATTTATCTGTTTATTTATCTATTTTTGGGGGCAAGATTCAAAATGCTACAATTCAGCCTGGGCATGTAGAAATGGCTATTGAGCAGGTGCAGGGAAGAGAGGAAACACTTAAGGTACTTTCATAAATCACCATTAGTCTGATTAGTAACAAATGCTGTTCTTCCTAGATAAGAAGTGTGGCCTAAGAGGCGGGTGGAACAGATTCATACATATCAGAATTAAGTAGCCAATATACCTGGACCCCTAAGACAAAAATACAATGCTGTTTAATTCATTAAAGACTATACTTCCCTGGCTAACGCACTGTGAAAAAAAATGACAGAGGAATTAAGTAATTAGGGAGTGAGAGATCTTAGAAAATAAAAAAAATGTTTCGTTAAAGAAGAAGTGGAATTTGTTAGTGAAGTGTTAACCTCTCCTGGCACTTTCATAAAACAAATCATGTCAGGTGGAAAAACACTGAGCTGCACGGTGCGTTGGAGAGCAGCTGCTAGCAAGGCTCTCCGCCTTTCCACTGCAGGGGCTACGACCTTCTTGAAGCCAAGATGCAAGACAATTAAGAACAGCCCCAAACAAGACGCCTCCTCACACACACATGTAAGATAGTTATTTCCAGTTGAAAAGAGCTTCATTACATCAAAATATAATTTTAGCCAATCCAAACCACTTCATTCAGAGGGTAGCGGGCTGCATTGCAGCCTAACTGCCTCTGGATTACTTTGCCTACTCCAAACAAGGCAGGTTCCTGACATTCATTACCATTTGGATGCATGTAGAGAATAGTGTACATGGGGTCTCAATGAAATTTGTCCAAGTTTTAAGAGACACCCACAAATCTACATGTAAATATACAGGCATTTGTAAGAAAACATATCCGATTTTTTGACTCGCATTGCTCCCGCACTTTGCAGACTGAATTGCAAATGTTCCTTCCTCAAAGTATGCCCAGGCACCAGCCCTTCCATCACCTGCCCTGTGTAATTTCAGCATTGCTGCGTACAGTGGTGAGTGAAAACAAAGTCTCTCTGGGCAGAATCCTCAACTCTTCATGGAGCAGGCTCTCCCACTGGCTTTGCCTCGCTGCACCCAGGTAATAGCACTCCTAGCCGTTGTGTGTGATCTTTTGGCAATGAAAATGCTTAAGTAAGAAATAATCATAATAGAGACTATGATTGTCTCAATCATAGCTTAGACAGAATCTTAAGTATAGCTATGAGCAGTGAAGGACGTTATAATTCTTGTGTTTGGGAGGAATACAGCAAATTTCATAATTGGTAAGAAATAAGTTCTTACTGGCCATCGGTAGAAAGATCAGAAACCAAGCAGTTAACTTGAGAGGCAACATGAATAACTGTGCTAAAGAAGTTTGCATGCATAGAAGTGCTTTCTGGATTCTTTAGAGATATTTCTAACAAAATAAAAACAGATCAACACAAGATTTGTCAACACCACTTTCGTGCAGCCAAATTGTTTCTGGACAGCAGTGATGCTAGTGGGATTTGAAAACTCTCAAGCTTGGCTTTTAAATAGGAAACAGGTTCCATTTGGAGCCCACATGTTTTTAAAAGTAAATAAATTCAAACGCGTTAACTGCTGTATTTTCAGTTGCTCAACACGGATCCCACCAGGCATGGCCTGATACAAGGGCCAGAGCACACCAAGATTTCCAGGGTATCTGAAACCCCTCTCTGGGGCTCCATCTTCTTGTATCTATCTGCTGCAATAGGGAATGTCATAGCAAGGCTTAACTTCTTGTTTCCTCCAACACTGCTCTCTGAGAAATCTCCCCCAAGTTATTAAGGGGCATGGGTGTTGCAGGGGCAGTACCAAGTATCCCCTTTCTCATCCATCCATAGCCATTAACACTGGTTAAACATGAGCTGTAAAGGACGAAATCCTGGTTCCCACACAACTCATGCAGCTGATGCTTTTGATTTCAGTAAGGTCAAGATTTCATTCACATCTACAGTCAGTGTTTCTTTGTAAGAAGGTTTTCTACACATGGTGAATTATTTACAGTAAGGTTCAGCTTATGTAGAGCACACAATGCTACTGAACAATCGGTTTACAATGAGAAATATACATCTCCTGGTGCAGAAAACCATCAGGGTATTTTTATGGCATAGAAACTGATTATGGAGCGGATGCTAAAGTAGACAATGAATTTCCTGGCTTATATAAACACAAAGGGATAGTTTGATTAGAACTGTGTTTTCATTCATATCAGTCATAAACAATGAATTTGTGGCTTATAACTGTCCCTGAGATTTGTCCACGTGGGAAGTCTTCCTACATCTTCAAGCCTCCTCAATTTTGTAAGCAAGCCATGCATTTCAATCATAATCCAATAAAACTTGATTGCATAAAACTTTCCTGTCATGAATATACAGTAACATTTTGTCTAGACAAGAATTTTAAAAAAAGGAAAACTTTTTATATAAACAGGGAATCATTTTAAATATGTCCAGATTTTATTGTATATGTTTACATTCCTGAAGGTCTATTGCTAATTTGCAAAGATTGTATATGCTAAGCATAAAATAGATTTATTATATTTCTTTATCCTGGTTGCATTCATTTCTTTTGCTGAAGTGCATTGTTGGTAATTGATGAACTATTCTGCACCGAAGAGTGTTAGTACTCGTGTGATATAGTACAAATGGCTGAAAAGCAGAGACCTCTGTTCACGATATCCTGTTGTATAAGAAAAATTGGTACTGACTTACTCCTACATGGACTATAGCCAGAAAGGAGATACATGCTGGGGCTGTTTTTTGCATTTTCCCAAACTTGACAAGTCACAACAAACTGTTCTTGTGCATGTGGCAGTACCTGCGTAGGTGATGGCACATCTGGAACGACCTATTGTCCTTCCACATACTTGCTAATTCTGACTTCCCAAGAAGTTTGCCATAAGGAAGAAATTTTGCAGCAGAGGAATAAAATGAAAAATCCTTACACTCCCTCTTTTCTAAAATTAAGGCTGCAGTATGGGTTGTATCTACTTTGTGTTGGACATACTTGCACCAAAATGCTTGTGAAGGCTCTGAATTGCTGCCAGTTCAAAGCTACAGCCTCTGCCAGAGGGGCACCTCCCTTCCTCTGCTGGAGAGTCAATTGTGAGCATGGTGGCTAAGTCCTTGGGAATTAAATATTTGCTATATATCCAAAGACAATAAAAGAACTCGTAAAATAAAGCATCCTGTAGTATAATACAATTGAATAAGCAAAACCTTTTCTTTTCTTCAGCTATTTCATGCTCATTTGTTGTTGGCCTGAACTTGATTAACCTGCCCACACCATCTGTAGCAAGGAGAATATGGGCTGTGACCATTTATAGAGCAACACTCATTATAGGCACCTATTCTATATAACTTTCTTCCCTGTGGAAGCCTATACTGGTGATGCTGTCTCTGAACCAAAGATATGGCCTCTTTCTTCAGGGATCTTACTTCACAGGTTGTTTAAATTGCGCAGAACTCTCTCCCAGACCCTTCTCAGAAGGGATGTTGATTGTGATGATATTTATCCATGAAGGGCTTATTCATCAAAAGCATTCTCGCACGCATGAGTGCGCACATACACATTGGAAGTTCATCCCTTGCAGCGGTTAGTGAGAAGAGCTGTACATCTCCTTGTGTACCACTTGCCTCCCAGAAGCACCTATCTGTGCAACATACTGGTGATCAGCATTGTGCCGCCATCTGCATTGAAATATGTTGACCTTGTTTGTTCAAACCTAAAGAAATACCTAGCAGGTAAGGGAGGATAGCAGGATACAAGGAGTTTGCACCTCTCAGGTTTTCCTGTGTGGTCAGCACGGCCTTGGATGGATGTTTTATTTCTTTTTATTTTGATCCTCCGGAACCTGTTATATGCTAAACATTTCACGTAAAACAACCCTTCATCTCTTTACCTATAAATATAACAATGAAAAATACATATTAATGGCTGAATAATTTGTGAAGCTTGTCAAATACATGTAACAATTATAAACATGGTGCTAATAGGGATCAAATATCTCACTACAAAAAAGAAGCAAATATAGAAATAGTATCTTGTTACCTGAAACAGTCTATATGTAGCATAATATTGATGAATTGGGATCTTTCATGTTAAATATGGAGGTGAGACTGTATTTCACCAAGTGTTTTCAGTGTTTGCTAGGTATTTAGACAACCTCTGAAATCAGAAAGGGAGAAATCCTGCCCTTAGCCACTTCTGAAGCCAGTGAGAATTGCTGCTGAGTTACACACGGTACAGTGAAACAAAAGGTTTTCCATACCATACCAAGGAGCTGTGTGGTCTCAGGTCAGTCTTCTCCACAACAGTGGGTCTTATGCTGGTGATATAAATGAGATTCCCTGTTGGAGAGCAGACATGCAGCTGGGAAAGGGATTATTTCTGCTCACCACCTGATCAGCCCCGTTCATCAACTCAGCATTGTTTTAGCAAGCTGAGAAACACAGTGTGGCCAATGTCTCTTGGCCCAGTCATTCCCATCATGAACCCACCTGGTGTGGGAGTGGGCAGATGGGTGACCCTGGTTGCCTTTGCTCCATATGGGGTTCCCAGAAGGCATTAAGGTAGTTAAGGGAGGCTACATAACTTCTCTGCCCCACAGTCTCCCCCTCTCATGACCTACGCTTTCTGCATTTTGGAGGGAATACGGGTCATTCTCTACCTGAACATAGTTCTTACAATAATTCATTGTATATATATGCATATATGTAATTTTTTTATATATGTATGTATGCTACGTAAAATTTCTAGATGTTTGCTTTTTGTGTGCCTGTTATCTAACATTTAACTTCTCAAGAGCTTTTGGTTTATTTTAGATGACAAGGTTACGTTCTGCTGAAAAGATAAAGGTAATGTTATTCTGCCCCTGAAGATACTTGATCCGTGTGCTCAGACTTTTATCCCTAATTCAGTTTTAAATCTGCACCTACCATTTTAATAATTCCAGTGGGTTTTTTTTAAAAAAACCAATGTGGGTCAAGCACCTGAATTCTATGAACGGGTTTGGATTAAAATGCGCACTTTTCAGTCCAACTTGTGGTGAGTACATCCTGGATCAACAGCAAGACAATGTAAGATGCAAACGGTAAAGAAATATTCCTCCTGGAAACATGTAGGATGCACAGATTGTATTCACAAGAGTGAACACTTCTTGTGGTGGTGATACTGAGGCGGAGAGAAATGCAGGGCAGGTGTGGGAAGGAGCTGTATCCCCTTGACCGTATTTATATAAACTAATATCACCAGCACTTGGGAATGGAGGGGTTGCACCTAGTCACACTGCTGCACATCAGACATGACATGAAGTTATCTCCTGTGGTCACTTCTCAAAGTTGTATTTGCTTGCAGTGAGAGAAAAGGAACCAGATTCTTAAAATAAGTGCAGACATCTCATGTCCTTCAAAAATTGGCTGAAGATAGTTGCTTTCTTTTTTCTTTTGAAGATAGGCTTGTGAGATCCTGAAATTGGATTATGAAGAAAATCTGAAACGGTACATAATGAGAGTTAAGTACCCTCCTGCCCCAGCAGAGCACAGTGCCCATCTCTGCCGCTATAAAATAATAGAAAATAAGTTTTGACAGGAGTTTGAGAGGTCATCTAAATGGTCCCTCTGCCAAGGCAGATGAACAAGGTCTAAATCATTCCTACACTCTCTGTGCTGGTTTGTGTTTCATGAGACTCCCATACAACACCCTGGTTAGTCACCCTGCGGTGATGCTTTCTTTTTCTGCAGCAGTATGACATGCTCAGTAATGATAATCTTCTCATCACTTAATTTTACTGGTTAAAATAGCTGTCATTTATTAGGCTGAGAGGAACATACTGATCTATACTTGAGATGCTGAGAAACACTTAATTTTCTCAATGACGGTCTGAGTACTCAACAAAGGGGTGCTTAAAGATTTGTGATTCATCTGGAAGTACCAGCACAATTCTGTGCTGCACAGAAACATCTGCACGTCATGAAAAGGATACTTTAAAATTAAACCTTACAGGTGCCTTAATTACTATAGCTGCCACAGAACTACAGGTGTCAAAGCAGCATAATTCTGGCACCAACGTAAACCTCAGGACTGGCCAGGGACTTAAATTTCACTAGACAGTTGACTAAGGAGTTGATCCTACTCTTTTTTCCGAGACGGTGTTTCAGGCTGGAGGTTTGACTTCTCACTGCTGGCTGACAATATTTGCTGTGTAGGACTCATGCTTTCATTTTGCCAAGACCTTCTGAAGCACGTATTCGTGGAACAACTACAATGGTACATTGCAATGACCCAGTTGCCCCAGGAACTCAAAATTTCCAGTTTGGCACTAACGTTAGCTGCAAGATCTCCTATTTCTGCCCCCCTCCCCGTGTGGCTAGCAATGGATCCAAATTGCACGTGGTTTGGCTCATATCTTCTATGCTGCCAGAGGATCAGAGAGAGCGTGCTCACACATTGCAGAGCCTCATTGGCTTGGGATCAACTACTGTTTCCATGCAATTGAGTTTTAGGTTACAAATGTTCATATTTTTGAGCAGTAATCAAATAACTATCCATATTTAGCTTCACGAAGACCTATTTGTCTTTTTGAAGTCCAGGCACTGGAGATGCAGATACCTTCACAGTGTTTAGGACTTGTATCTTTGAAAAATGGCTCAGATTTTGTTTATTAAGGTTGGCAAAGGATGGAGAAGGATTAGGGAAAAGAAGACAGAAATTCACCACATTTGTGTGGTTGGTTTTATCCCAAAACAAAGTTATATTGCTATGTTGTAAACACACGAGCACTTTGTAGCTGGCAGGCTTTTAATTAAGGTAGCATTATTGCTAAGAATTTTAATAATGACAAAATTGTCTGTTCTACCTTTGTTGCTGTTTTATTTCAGCTAAAACATGTTTATCAAGTAAATCAAATAGAAAACAAGTCTTACTTTTGTCCTCCCATGTCACATCAGGTCTTTTAATTTGTGCTGCGTTTCTGTACCTAGTAAAGAGTAGCAACCAGCATCTTCTTGACAGATTTAGTTGCTCAGACAAAGCAACCACACAGACCCTTCTGCCAGAGCAAATGTTCATTAAACTGGGTTTTCATGTGTTGGGTGTGGTGTATGAGAGGAAACAGATACTGCAGAGGTGATTAATGTAAGATTGGTTTCCTCTTAAAATACACCTCAAATCCACTGGTTCAAGCACCAACTCCTTTTCTGCTTTTTGCTATACCGATACATTAATTTGGCATCTCTTCTGTTCCTGTGAAATGTATTGCAGACAAAACACCCTACTGCCAAGACATTGTAATTACTGGGTTCATATCAGCATTCCCAATATTACTGTCACTAGTGTATGGTACTATTTATAAAGCAGAGAAGTGGTATTTACCTTGTGTGCGCAATGATAACATTTCAAACCATCCTGAGATGAATAAAAAAAGCATTTTCCATTGGAAAGTATTTTGATTAGAAATTATTAGGTAAGTACCTCTATAACATGGTCTTTCTTGCAAAGCCCAAGGGTGACCCCAACCCTAGACTCAGTATGTATGTTAGACCAAGTTTTTAGCATCTGCAAATCATCATCGCTCCACTGAACCCAAAGTTGCCACGAGGACCGATGTAACCACACAGTGTTTCCACCACCTGAAGCTCAAAGTGGGATCCTAAACTCCAGATCCCAAATTTGACTTTTCAGAGCATTCTACTGAACAGAGCAAGAAAATATTATTAGTGAAGAAAGAAAACAACCACTCTAATGGTAAAGCATTTCAATTTTGTACATCCACATGAACATAATAGACTGTAAACCAACTTGTACTTACATGTTGTAAATATGTACATTATTAAAACCAACATGTTCATTATTAAACTCTCTGTACTATGCACACTTCTTTTACAATTAGCTCATTTGTGCCTTTAGAAAGCAAGAACGCCTTCTGGAGCTCTCCAGGGAAGTGTGGTGTGCTCCAAAGCTACTCAGAAATACAACATTCATAGCAGAGCCACCTTATAGTCTTTAATGACTCAATCTTCCACCTCCCATTGTTCATTGGCAAAAGTAGAAATAGCAATACACAAAATACTGTTGTCTGAAAAAATAACTGCCTTCATATTCCTTGAAGCCTGAAAAACAGGTATGTGGCTTGAACAAATACACAGGATCGTATTTTCTTGTACATGTTCCATGGGATTAACCATGCAGTGATCTGCACTGTTGCTGGACTCTTGTTGTGCAGCTGCAGTGCTGGCAGCTCAGCGCTGGCCTTGTGTGTGGATACTGGGAATTCGGTCCCCTCTGATAGAGCTGGGTTTATGCCTATCCCTCATGAGCTCATTCCTGGAAGGGACTTCTCCAGTGAGATGGTGACTTGTGTAGGTAGATGTGTACAGCGGACCTCCATTTAAATTTACAAATGAAGCGTGAAGTTTAGCTTCATCAGTGAAGGAAAAACTGAGCCTGAGTGAACACAATATTTAAAAATGGTTTCAAATTGCTAAGAATGAAATTGTCTCCTGTTTTCGATGTCTACGCTGAACTGTATTGCATAAGTTATTCCTGAACATGGAAGAGAGTTCTTCACCATCCATCTAAGTCAACAGAGATTTGTCTGTTAATCTCAATAGAATCTGAAATAGATTATTAAGGTTTATGGCAGGACTAGCTTATGATCTCTTTCTGTGGGACTCTCAAAAGTGCATTTTACCTTGTGGCGCACTGACTGTCCTGCAGTCCCTCCTCAACATACCTGCAGGGTTAGGGCCTCTATCTGTAACCTCCAAAGTTAACTCAAAAGAATCATCATTTAGCTCAAGTGGCTTATTTCAGTTTTTCTCTCCTCCTTTACCACCTGACAACATCTGTATTTCAGACTATTCTAACCCACAATATTTTAAGTACCTTATGCAGTGCTGAGAACAAAAATCATTATGGATGGAACTGCAGCAAGCAGATCAAGGAAAGGAAGAATTTTCAACCAGCAGCAGAAGCCCCACATGAATGCAATTGCAGTATAACAGATGGCATTCTATCTCTTCCCATTCATCTGCCACATAGGGCAGTATTTTTACAGCTCCCAGGTCAGGGCTGGTATTTAGACATTTGAGATGAGCAAGCGTCGCCACCACCAGCTGACTCTTCCTCTGACCGCATCTACCAGCTTGGGCTGGAAGCATCAGATGTGAGTATATTAGCAGGGAAAACAAACGGGGCTGATAAACGTACAGTTTCCTTCAAAATGAAAGACTATGATGAGTATCTTGAAGTTGTTCGCATTTGAAATATCCTATGCGCATCTCAGCCAAAGGCAAAGCAGTGGGAAATCTGTTGGAGAGTTTTTGAGAGAGATGCAAGAAGGTATAACATTATATTCATTAGATATTTTATGCATAAAACTTCATAGCAATCACACCCCTGTAAAACTTCCTTAGCACTGGCTTTGCTGCTTGCAGATTCTTTACAATTAGCTTAATTTGGGAAATTGATCTATTTCATGTCTTTTGTGATTTGCAGAACTTCTACAGTAACAGTACTGTAACTTCTAACTGCAAATCAGCTTCTCCCTGACGTGATTTCTGCTCAGTAATCACACAGAGACTCTAATGATGCTTTGAATGTGTGATAAAAGGTGCTTATTACTCACAAAACCGTACATTCGTCATGTTTTCCTGATGACCAACTCACACATGAAATTGTCACCTTCAACAATTAGGGACTCGGAGCAGCAACCAGATTCTAAAAATAGATGCTTCCTGTGCTAAGAGATTAGTTTCTCATTTCTTACCTGGAATCCTCTACTGCTGTGATCATGATTTTATTACAGAGGAAAGCATTCGTCTAGCATTCATCTCAGAACGGCTATTAAAGAAAATTGTAATTTCCAAACACATTTCACAGCTTATTCAGTGTGAAAGAATTGTGCCTTAATGAAGTTTCTGGGCAGAGTAATAGGGTGACAAAATTTCCTGTTAATAATATTCTCGAACTACCAGTATTGTTAAACAAAAACTATTTTGAGACGCCTTCAGGACTTGTGTGAGCAGCCTAAAGAACCAGTCTGTTTCTCTGAGGGTGTTGTAATCTTGGTATGCAATGACTATTTTAGCTTTATTTGTTTTATGCGCTTGCTAATGGGATGGTAGTATTTTGGAGTATCCTTTGGGGATAGTAATATTTTGGGCTATCCTTTGGAGAGCATCAAGATTTGAAGACTTTAGAGTGACTCTTTTTCTGTTCATCTGTTTGATTTGTCTTGAAACGTGCAAAATATTTTAAGAAGTCATCAAGCTCATTAAAAGGGGAAAAGTAAAGGACTCCAATTCAGTTACATCTTTGGAAAGTCGATAGTTCAAAATCTAGTGTAAATAAAAGTACCGAAAGCAAAAATTGCTGAAAGTTTCCAACTGCCACGTACTAGCTGTTTCTTTCCTGTTTCCTATGGGCTACCTGGCACTGTTACTACTGTTGAATGGTCACTTCATAGAGCCAGCATCAGGAAACGTGGAGATGACATAGCCTGGTGGGCAGGTGCATGTCCACTCTCTGCTGCAGCACACAGGAAGAAAAGCCATTCCTGGGTCTGCATCAGACTCCCTCTACACCATTGCTGTCAGAGGCTCATGTGGTTTGAATATGACATGTCCTTTCACCAGGTCTTGCCCTCTCCCACAGTGGCTTGGATCTCCACACTCCCACCCTTCTCCTCACTTTGTTCACAAGCAGAATGTGAAATGATGTGTTTGCAATGGCTGGTGCTGAGCTAGGCAGATGTCTCTCCAGATTTTAATGCAACAAGTTCAGAGTCCTCTACGTATCTTCCATTTAACTGTTCATTGTTGGAATCATGATGGTACAGGTAAACGGGGACCTCTGTGATTGACGTTGCGGTGTAGGAGGTAGATCGTGTGGAACAGTGCTCTCGGCGCCTTTGGCCCCACTGAGTTTTGTACTGTGTCCATTGCCTCTTCAAAGCTCCTTGTACCTGTTAAAGAAACACATAGGGTGTGTAATCTAAACCCCTATAATTGTAGCAATTTTAAAGTTTTCTTTTTAAATTATAAAGGAAAAAGAAAAAGAAAAGGAAAAAGAAAAAGAAAAAAGAAAAAAGAAAGAGAAAAAAGAAAAAACAAAACAGAAAATGAAAAAAGAAAAAGAAAAAAGAAAAAAAGAAAAAGAAAAAAAGAGAAAAAGAAAAAAAAAAGAGAAAGAATAAGAAAAATCTCCAGGCCTAATTCCATTAGGTTCGGTCTGCCTCTCTCCTCCCCTTTGCTCCCAGCTCCAGAAGCAGAAGCAGCTACTCACCTCTTGGCCTTAACTCCCTCCCTGCCTACCCTATGGCAGCAATTAAGAGTTTCTGCAGTTGTTGCTGTTTATGAAGACCGGTATGAGATAGCTGTTCCCATAAGAGGTAAATGTGGAACAGATTGCTGCACAGGAACACAGTAGGATGCTATGGTAGAAGAAGGAAGAGGAAGGAGAGATGGGGATTAAAACCCATCTGATTCTGCAGCTGGATCCTTGCCTTTGGAATGGCTAACTAATTGTGATCCCTGAAGAAACTTAACCTTGAGCAAAACTGGCCATGAATGGCAAAGTGTAAGTACACTTCAAGAGCTTGCCAGGACTAATTTTGTTGAGACAAAGAGTTGGAGGATTAGTACAGATAAAGAGAGATTTTATTTCAGTAATTTAAGAACAGATTCTGCACTCACAAAAAACTAGCATTGGTCATAGTCCTCTGCATAGCAGTGAATTTCAACCTTTGGACATTCATCTTCTAGGAATAAAATAATTTATTCAACATTAACATTAAGAGTGATGTTATATATGGTGCTGGGATATGACTTAAGCTATTGAGTCCTGCCAGGGAATAAGAAGCCCTTCTCCAGCTGCATGTTCAGACATGCTGGCACTTGCTAGCTTCTTCCCAAAGGAAGCATTGAGACATGAGCAGGGAGTGGGGAAACCTTGTGTCTGTTTGTTCAGATCAGCGATTCCAGCCATCAAAATGTGAGAATAGGAGCAGTTTGCCATAATAATCTGGTGTGAATGACCCCCCCTCCAGGGGAAGGCAGGCACAGGTGAGGCACTGTGATGACAGGAATGTCCCAGAGGTTCCATGCTCTGGCTGAGGTCACGTTGTACGTCATTTTTGATCAGGGATTAGTCTGAAGACACTCTCTAGGCTCTCTGCAGAACAGTATCTTTCATTCATGTAGATGATTCTAAATGACTTTAATATTTCCCAAGTCTCCACAGTTCTAATCACTCTATTAATATGTATATAGTAAAATGTTACCTACTCACCACCCACAGCTCTCTGCAAGAAAGTTGTTTCAGGTCATGTAAGGACAAGGCTTCATAAGGAATTGCTATGAATCTGAGATGCTTATTGAGTATACAGCAGGACTACACGGCATGCCAAGAATGGATATTTCAATTGCTTTGACTTTTTATTTTTAATCCCAGACACAAGCCAAGGTATGAGGATTGATGCTATAAATCCTTACTCATGCAAGTGGTTGCACTGACTTTGGTATGACTTTCTTGAGTAAACAAACATTTGCTGGACTAGTCCTTTAACTGAAAATTATGTCTGTGCCCAGTTTCCAATAGTAGCCCTTTTTTGCTATTGTTTAGCTCAAGACAAAGTAGTTAAGAGTTCTTTTCACCTGTATTCCTATTCACCTTCTCCTAACACGTAAAGAAAAGAAAGCAAATGAATGATTGTAGGTTAATTAGATATCAAGCACGGAAAAGGCACATGGTTACAACAGTACTTTAATTACTGAGGCTGTGAGCAAAGCTTAATATGCCAATATTGAGATTTAAAGTGAAGTGGTTGCATGCAGGGATGTTTCATATCACACCATTGCCAAAATTTATCAGCGAGAAAGAATTACTGCATGGAAGAGTAACACAGTTGTAGCACGTGATATGGAAATATCACACGAGGCAAGCCACGTAAAGATTTTAGTCATTTTATAATTGCCTTTTGATGTTACAGTGCTCTGTATGAATACTTCAGCTTAGTCATCCTATAAACTATGGGGAGGGACTAGAAGAAGAAACCTTCAGAAGGATTAAGTCAGCAACTTTCCCTAACATCACGCTGGGGCAGCAGCTCCTGTAACCTATCGCAGGACACAATGAGGATAGTGGAGAAATCTTGAGTCTGCAGAGCAGCTCAGCCTGCCCGCAGCCATCTCTCCAGTGCTGCCACGATGGTCATTAGTGGCCCTAGCCACCACGCACCTCTAGCCCTAAGTGTTGAGTGTGTGTGAATTTCACAGCAGTTCATCCGTTCAGATTAATCTCAGCGTCTTTAGCGAAGGTGGCAGGAATGTGCTCTTACAGCCTTGCTGTTGCTCTCCTAGTCCCTCTTCCTCTGCCCCCTTCATAGACCTCAAGGCTTTGATTGCTCTTGCATGGTGAGAAGAGCTGCTGTGAAGGTGATGAGCTCCTGCTGAGCCACAAACAGATAATGGATAGTACAAGCTGCTGTACTTGAGTAAAACACCGTGTTAATCTAGATATCTTCCATGATTCCAAGCATCTCAGATGATCATAATTCAGTGCCAACCAAAACTGTTCATGCACGGATTTTAAATGTGTAAGCAGCATTACTGAAAATCACATGCACAGACAGAACATATGAATGACTGAGGAGGTTCCTGGGGACCAAGAGGGGCAGGGAGATGCCTGCCATGCTTTCCACTGTGATAGAGGTTGGAAGAAAGTAAAGTCTAAAGAAACAAAGAACCTGAGTTTATTTACTCTGCTCTTCAGACTTCAAAGGTTTTTCTATTCTGTATTAGCCATTCATGCCTGTTTGGCATACAAGATATATGGCTGGGTTTTTTTCCAAACAGACTTTCCATTTTGTTGGCCAGTCTTGCAGTCTAGAAAGAATCTCAGGCTTGGAAATATGGTTTGGTGAGCAGATTATTGCAAAGACCTCGTATCATCTGTACAGCACTGTTGTTATTGGACAGAGAAACTACAGTGCTGCTGGACACTGAGATTTTATACGAAAACGCACAAGAAGATCTGTCATTTTGAAAGTCCAAAACAAATTCACTGTTTATGTGTTCTTTCACACAAATGCAGGCATTGGTAAAGCTTCTTATTACTATTTTTAAGTTTCTTTCTATAGATGGGCTTATGGTACTAAAGCGAGGTTAGTGAGGTAGTAGGAGATGAATGCAATATAAAACACTGTCAGGTGGTACTGAGTTTAGCATTGTTTGGCCTGGCTAAACCTCATGTATTTCAGCCTTGAAGTTAAATATTCCAGTAGGAAAAAGTAAATCCCAGAGTACCCAGGCTCCCGCTGTCCTAAAATTAATCTCCTTGCCTCACACTCAATTTTCTCATGAAGAATAATTTTGAGCTCTATGGCAGCGGATGTATACAGCAGCTTGGAAACAGCCTCCCATCATGACTGAAGACCAGACTGTGGCTTTGATCTATGTCATACTGCACACAGCAAGGCTGGGGGAAATTATCTCATCTGAGTTCTCTTGGGCAGCCAAAATCAGACCAGTGCTCCCTTTAGAAGGAGCACTGATGCCACATCTTGGCATTAGTCTGTTGCTGCTCCTCTACATGTTTTGTTTCTTATATATCTATATCTTGTGTAAAAGTGCAGGAATAATTGGGACTTGGAGGAAAGAGGTCATACCTCTTTCATTCTCTCTTCTGGCACAGCCCAGCACAGCTACTCTAGTACATGAATTTGCTTGATGTTTATTGGTAATGTACTGATGCAAGTAGCACCAAGTAGTAGTCTTGAGTCTGTGTTATAGAGGTGTCGTCTTTGACTGTCTGCCCACCTTAACGGGAAATTCTAAAAAAAGCTTCTCTTATGGTTCAGTAAATAAAATTTCCTAAAAGAAAATGCTGAGAGGGTTTCTCAGCATCCCTGCCATTGATCATGTTAGACAGCCTGCAAGTCTGAAGTAGATACAACGATTTTGAAAATGGGTGTAATGGTGAAAAATTCCCAAGCACCAAGAAAAATCACTCTCAACACGTCTGGGAAACCTGAATCCCCATGGCTGTTTTTTCTTACTGCTTGACACTCATGAACGTTTCTGATCATCAGCTCCACCAAAGAGTCATTAATCCTACATGCAGTCTGAAGCTACCTGGAGGTAGTTAAGCCATCCATGTGATTACTTATGGGAGCAACAGATTACAAAACTGGAAGCCATATTTCAATATCGGATTCATTTTTATGTCGTTTTGGGCATCATCCTTTCCAGATGTGTCCCATCAGCGATGGCTCACTGACAGTTCAAGTATCAAAAGTGGATATCTAGATAAGAGCCTTTCACAAGGAAGAGGTCTTTTTACTGTGGCCTGTGAGAAGTGTCGAAAAGGTGTTCAGAGGCCACTAGGGGTTTGGTGACTATTGCTGTTATTCAGAATTTGGATCTGGACCATGCATCTTCAGTCCATGTAAGGAATGACTGGCTGCTATTGCCGCTTCCTAACAGCAGCTCAGACAATGCAGAAGTCCACAAAGCACAGCGGGTCTCTGAGGTTGCATGTCTTGACTGTTATATATGAATATGGTGTATTTTCTTAATCCAGATATATTTATTCTGAATTCTAAATTAAATGTACTATAATGTTTCATGAACAAAAAAGAGCTGTATATTTATTTTAGACCAATTTTCATTCCTGGAATGCGGCTTTTGGTTTTCTACCTTGCACGCTATAGGTTTGTTCATATAACAGGTAAACTCATTCAGACCCTGCAATCTAATTTTGAATTAAATTATACATGGTCTGCCATGATCCTGGCAAGCAGATGCTCCAGATACATTCATTATTGTGTAAGTTGAAAATTGTATTGCTGGAGTTGTAAATGCGGATATGCTTTTCTGACACTGTGGCATTGCCAAAAGTTCTTTGGAACTAGAGCTATCTAAACATATCTATGAAACAAACACACTTTAAGATACTTTATGCGTTTAGTGCATTTGCTGTCTTTTCTCATTTTTGGCATTGCTACAGCTTTTAATCTGGGCACAAATCCATATATTCTCATTAGAGCTGGAGAATTAAACAGTAATTGACCTTTTATACTGAAGTTGTAAAATATTAAGCAAATCTGTTTTGCAAAATCTAATCTGAAAAATTGTGAGATGACGCTGGGAAGAATCAAGATGGAAGAAGGCAATGTTCAAGACCAGGATTTTGGAGTAACACATTGTTCAGAGGCAAGCGAGGACACACTGGAGCACTGTCTGTACACAGCTACTCAGTCATTGCTATGGGATTTCAAAAATTGCCTGGCTGGTCTCTTCTTTCTCCATGCCAGCTCCCCCCTATCAGGGAGAATCAGAAGTCTTTCTGTGTTTCCAGGGTATGGAGATTGGACTGTGCCAGAAAGTAATGACAGTAAGGGAGAAGGAGAAAGGTGGTAGCAGCCTGCAGATGCTGGGGACAGAAATGTGATAGGAAGAGAGTTGTATGTCTCTCCAACTTTGTTTAATTTGACCCACGAAAGCATGAACTTCTGTAGCATGATCTTTACAGCTATTGTTTCATGTTAGGTTCTGCTGTCATTAACTGCTCACATCTTGCCATTCTCTTTTGTTCTCCCGAGAAGCCATACTGCAGAAGCACAGTGGGAGGCCTCTAATCTTTTCTACAGTTGCATGTCTCTCTACATTTATGCAGCAAGCCAGCCAGAATCAAATGTATAGCAATATCACAGTGGCATAATTTAATACTCTCTGCCACCTCAAAAGTTAACAAACCACCCAGTAGCACCTTATCAATGAGATAATTTGCTTCAAGTTGCTATCAAAACATCAGCATGGTCATAACGTTGCTGGGAATTTGCTACTTTCTAATAATATAAAGGGATAAACAGGAGCATGAGTATCTCTTTAGGGTGACATAATAGATGTTAGCATCACAAAGCTTGCTTTGAATCTAATTCATCTGCTCTGGATTCAAAATTAACTTTTTAAAAGACTTTCTACCTTTTCTAAGACATATAGTGTTTTATTTTGCTGCAGTTGAGTACTCCTGATGTATTGAAAAAGCATTTTTCTGCTAACCATCTTTGGAAAATGGCTTACTGTAGGAATTTAAATGGTTCTTGACATATTCTCACCAGCTTTTTTTTTTTTTTTTTAAAAAAAAATGTAGNTTGGAAAATGGCTTACTGTAGGAATTTAAATGGTTCTTGACATATTCTCACCAGCTTTTTTTTTTTTTTGTTAAAAAAAAATGTAGTGAAGTGGATTTAAATCCAGCCGTAGCTATATAAAATATTGATTCAGCTCTAAGAGAACTGAAGACATCTTTGCCTCAAGGTTTGGTTTTTTTTTTCTCAACTACCACATGAGAAACACTGCCCTGAAAAAGGCCAGTGCTAATCCTCAAAGGAATGAAAGTAATCGCACTCCTCCAGGCAACTCTGCTCTGACAGTGCTACTGGGGATGGCATCTGCCATGGCTCTGGGGCTGAATGCAGCACATGGCTCTCCAGGACAGGCCCCCGAAGATCCCCTCTGCTTCTTATGGGGTATTGTGATCCTTCATGCTATTCTGGGGCAGGAAGGGAAATAGAGTATTCTTCTCCTTTACTCTGTCTCAAAATTGCAGCTGGTAGGGGGAGAGTCTCATGCCTGTACCTCCTCATTTGGTGCCTTCTGCTTTGTAATGGTAACACTCCTGATTTATCTGCGCAGAGATATTCAAGTCACGCTCTGCACAGAGCTTTCAAAAATGCACACTGTTGCTTGTATACAGAGAGTAAAAAGCGACTTTGTGTGGTTTCAAAGTTTGCAGCACGACATGCTTCGTTTCTGCATTAATGAACAACGAAGTTACTATTTTTCAAGTTCTGTTCATTTGCTGTATTTCACATGCTTACCTCACCATTGAAGAAGCAGAATATAGTTGCCACAAGTAAGCCCTAAGAGAAAGGAGAAGAAAAGAGTTTAGAGATCAGATTATATAATTTTTGTTGGTGGTGTTTGGAAATTTGAACTTCATGGATACAAGATAAAAACATTAGTTTACTTCCTCTGCATCACAGACACTTCACCTAACCTCCCCCTCCTTCACAGTCATGTTATTACACAGAT